>CAUYUJ010000081.1:107500-305000 GCA_963575745.1 Prorocentrum cordatum | reverse complement strand
ACACCGCACACACCTCTCACAGCTCACACACGTCACCCACCTCACACACGTCACACATCTCACACACCTCACACACCTCACACACCTCGAACACCTCACACACCTCACACACCTCACACACCTCACACACCTCACACGTCTCACACGTCTCACACGTCCCACACGTCTCACACACACACACACCTCACACACCTCACACATCCCACGCACCTCACGCACCTCACACACTTCGCACACGTCACACACCTCACACACCTCACACACCTCAAACATCTCACACGCCACATACGCCTCACACACCGCAAACACCTCACACACCTCACACATCACACACACACACCTCACACACCTCATGCCTCACACACCTCACACACGTCACACATCTCACGCTCCTCACACACCTCACACACCACACACACCACACGAACCTCACATACCTCACACTCCTCACACACCTCACACACCCCACACACCGCATCCACCGCACACACCTCTCACAGCTCACACACGTCACCCACCTCACACACGTCACACGCCTCACACTCCTCACACACCTCACACACCTCTTACACTTCACACATCTCTCACACCTCTCACACCTCTTACACCTCACCCACCTCTCGCACCTCACGCACCTCACACATCACACATTACACAGCACTCATCACACATCACACATCACATATCATACATCACACATCACACATCACACATCACACATTACACAACATACATAACTAGTCACACACCACAAACACTTCACACACCACACACCCACACATACACACCAACACACACACACACCGGCACAAACACCAGCACACAAACCCACACACACACCCACACACACACACGCACGCAGACACGCACGCTCGCACGCACGCACGCACGCACGCACGCATGCACACACACGCACACACACACACGCACACGCACACGCACACGCTCATACACACACACACGCACACACACACACCACACACACACACACACACACGTAGACACACACACACACACCACACGGACACACACACACACCCACGCACACACGCACACACGCACACACGCACACACACACGCACACACACCACACACACGCACATACACACACCACACACACCACACGCACACACACACGCACACACGCACACACGCACACACGCACACACGCACACACGCACACACGCACACACCCACACGCACACACACAAACACAGAGACACATACAGACACATACACATACACAAACACATACACATGCACATACACATTCACATACACATACACATGCACATACACATACACATACACATTCACATACGGACGAGCGCTTTCTGTGGGCGCTTAGAGGTTGGGGTCGGGAGCCCGCTCCCCCCCTGGCTTCAAGGGAGGGGGGGTGTTCGAACCCCCCCCTCCTCCCCTCCAGGGCCCACGCCGGCGCCGGCGTGGGCTTGGGCCTGGGCCTGGGCCTCTGGGCCTGAGCGTGGGCGCGGGAGAGGGCGTGGGCGTGGTTGCGGGCGTGGGCGTGGGGTGGGTGTGACTGTGCGCGTGGGCGTGGGCCTGGGCGCGGGCGTGGGTGTGGGCGTGGGCCTGGGCACGGGTGGCGAACGGGAGCGGCAGCTCGAGCAGCTCGAGCTCGAGCAGCAGCGCGAGCGACGGCCCGGTGCGGACAGCGGCGCCGAGAGCGGCAGCGCCGGCTCCGCCGCTGGGAGCTGCAGGCGACGGCGGAAAGGGCGCCGCGGCGGCCGCCCGCACCCGCCGGGCCAGGAGCGACCCGGGTCCCGGCAACCCCACCCGCGGCGGCAGTTGGCGCCGTGGCGGAGGCCTTCAGGGCCCACGGCTGGGGCTTCCAGACCCGGGAGGTCACAGTGGGCGTCTTCGGGGTGGCAAGGGGCGCGGGCCTCCTCCTGCCCCAGGGCGAGGCCTAGCCGCCCGCACCGGCCCCGCCGGCGGGGCGACGGGCACCGGCCCCATCAGCAGCGGGGCGACGGGAGCCAGCCCCGGAGGGGCGACGGAGCGCGGCGGCACAGCCTCTGAAGGCTTGGAGCCGTTTCTGGAGACGAGGCGGATGAGGAGAAGGAGGGTGGACCAGGGAGGAGGAACCTCGTCCAGACCCTCTCCTCCCCCTCCTCCTCCGCACCTTCTCCTGCTTCTCTTCCCTTTCCATCTCACCCATCTACAGACATGACCCGAGGATGTCTGGGAGCGGACGGCGACGTCTGCGTGGGGCGCACCAGGCGCCACGGCCGACCCGAAGGTGCCAGGGGTTGTTCCGAGACGGCTCCGCAGCGAGCTCAAGATCCACCCCAACATTGTGTTTTTGCTGTTCGAGCGCGGGCGGGCTCCGATTGGGACGCGCGAAGAGGCGACAGACGCCAGTCCCGCTGGCAGCGGGGCGACGGAGCGCGGCGACGTTCTGCTCGTGCCCCTCGATGTCCTCGAGCACGACGTCAAGGCAGAGTTATCTGCCTCCTTTCTCTCTTTTGCTGCTTTCCTTTGCTCTTCGTTTCTTCTCTGCTCTTCTCCTCTCTCTTGCTCCTCGCCTCTCCTGTGCTCCTCTTCCAACCTCAGCTTCTCGTCTCTCCTCTGCTTCTCTCCTTTGCTCTGCTCCTCTGCTTTGCTCCTCTCCTCTCCTTTGCTCCTTTCCTGTGCTCTCCTCCTGTCCTCTGCGCGTGTCCTCTTCTCTGCTCCTCTACTCTGTTCCTCTCCTCTGCTCACCTCCTCTCCTTTGCTCTTCTCTTCTCCCGTGCTCTTGTTTTCTTCGGACCGACGGACGGGCGGCCTGACGGACGGGCGGGCGGACGGACGGACGGCCTGTCGGACGGACGGGCGGACGGACGGACGGGCTGGACGGACGGACGGACGGACGGAAGGGCGGACGGACGGACGGACGGAAGGGCGGACGGACGGACCGACGAGCGGACGGGCGGTCGGACGGACGGACGGCCTGACGGACGGACGGACGGACCGACCGACGAACGGACGAATTGACGGACGGACGGACGGACGGATAAGATGACGGAGTTACGGGCGCGACTGGGCGCCCGCGTAGCCCACTTCCAAAGGCGCCGCCCCGGCGGCGGTCGCGCCGACGCCGGCGCCGACGCCCTCGCCGAGGGGCCGCCCAAGGATGGCTCGGCCCCGACCGCCGGGCTTGCCACGGTGGCGGCCCGGCCGCGGCAGCACGGCGCGGCGCTGGGACGGGGGGGCCCTGGGGCGGAACGGCGACGGCGACGCCTACGGCGTCGGCATGGGTCGGCTGCCGCCGCCCCCCTTTGCTGTGCGGCGACGCGGCGGCAGGGGCCGGCGCGCAGCTTGGGCCCTGGCGCCGGGAGGCTGGCAAGGGGCCCGCGGCGCTCGGTCAGCAGGCGAGGCGGCCGCGGGTGACCCCGCCGCCTTCGGGCCCTTCCTCGAGGTGGCCAGGGCCCTGCTGGGCGCCATGGAGAGGCAGGGCGGCGCGGGCGCGCCGCCGCCCAGCGCCGGGAACTGAACGCCGGCGCGGCCGCAACGCCGCCGCGGCCGCCGCTGGCTGGCGACCCGCTGCGGCGGAGGCGCCGTCCGCGCCGCCGGCCTGCCGCGGGCGGCGCCGGCCGTGGCTGCCGGCTGCGCGCGCGCCCTGGCGCGCGCACCCTCTCCCCGCCTTTTCCCCGTCCCCTTTCCCCGCGCGCCTTTTGTGTTTGCCTCTTGCCACGGGGTGCGTGGAATTTTCTGGGGCCCCCATCCTCGCGGTACTTCCTTTTATCAGTGGGGTGGCAATATGGGAAGTCTTTCATGTTGATGACGCGCTGCCGAGGGGCCGTAGGCTGTTGGGTGCGCCAAAATCACACGCAAGCTCATGTCTTTGTCATCTGCGTGACATTGGTAATATTTATGGTGCCATGTCGTCTTTGCACCGGCAACCAATCCGAGCCAGCGCGACTGGGTACGTCGTGTGCTCGTGGCCCACATCGCGCGCGCGGGTCTCGATCTTCAAACGTAAAAGACTTGGGCGGACGTTTTTCCTGCAATGCAGAACGCAGCCAAATAGAGCTTGAGTCTGCGGCGTCGACGGGCGTGGTTTCTCAGCGATTTGAGCGCTCATGACTGAAAGCACCTGGAGACATGCCATCGAGCACCGATCGAGGCAGCCAGGATGCACGCAGGTTGAAACTGCCCCTGTCAAGTTCGCCATGCAAAGCTGGAGGGCGAGGTAATATGCCGCAGAGAGGATGCCAAACATATCCGGACCCGCCGCCGCAATATCAAGGTTATTGGTTCCGCAGTAACCCGAATTTTGAGCGGGGTGACTGGCGGGGCCCATGGGCGCGGAGACGCATTGCTATTGAATAGTCTTCGTAGCCGCCAAAGTAGCGCTACATTCTTTCCTCGCCAACGACGAAGTCCAAGCTGGCCCATACTCGGACGCGCGATGCGCAACAATGCTCGATCGTCTAGCCATCGGTAGATATGCTTATGTATGTACCGTAACGGCGTTGCCTCCTGGCCGGGGTAAACCGATCAACTCAAAATGGGATGCGGTCGCAGTTCGTGCGATCGCATTTTTGCGCCAGCCGGAAATTCCAGACATAGGCCCCAGAGAGTGTTGTGCTGGTTCTTTTGGGCTGCCGCGTATCTTCGCGCCGCTTCTTGAGATCTCGAGGCCGCAAACCGCATGGGCAGAATGGCCCTCGCAGGCTCAGGTGTATGTATGTATATATGTATATACATATATATACATACACATATATATTTGTGTACATATATACATGCAGATCGTCCTAAGGGTGCGAAGTCGCGCGGCATGACGTCGTGGCGCAAACTCGCGCGCTCGAAGGTAATGTCCCCGTCTGAGGTTACCACATTTCCAGGTGCGGTCACATTTTCGAGACTGCCGCTTATTGAATTCCCGAAGAGCCAGCCGCCCAGTTTCTCGCCGAACCTCGTAGTTCTCCATCTCCCCTGGGGGTCTGGGCAAGCGCCGTCGCCGATGCGCGCGACAACTGGGGTTTCTCTTGGAGGCCTTTCCTGCCCCCCCCATCCCAGGGGGGGGGGGGGGGGGGGCGCGAGCTTGGGCCGAGGCTCGCAGAGGGCCCTGGAACCTTAAGTACGTCATTGGCCTCGGGGGCCGCAGAAGCGACGCATGGCGCCCGGGTTGCAGATGCGCGGGCCGTCGTGGCGAGGGTGACAAAGATGATAAATGTGCGTTGCGTGTGGTGCTCTCCTAAAAGCGCTGGGCAATCCGCCCTCTCCGCGAGAGGCTTGCCTTGGCCGAGTTTCCAGAGGTCGTTCAGGTGCTTTCGTTCGTGCGTGGGGTAGCTCTAGAATGCGCGCCGGCACGGCGGTGCACGCGCCCTTGCCCTTTGCGAAGTGCAGCACGTCCGGCCTGGTACACGAATGACGCCGTTCGCGCGTGCGTCGTCGTCGCGCCCGCGATGCGACGCACCTGTCGATTGAGAAAGTTACGCAAGCGAAGTACTTCAAGGAGCGGCGCGATGCCAGGGCGATGGGGGGCGCGTTGCGGGGGAATGAGGGATCACAAACGCACGCTTCTGAGCGACTCGACGTAGACTCCGACCATGAGCCCGCGTCAGGCGCGCTCGAAGGGCGTGGTGGGCTGTCATCACAGCCATGTACATATTATTGGAATGAGCGGTTGCAGCAGCGTTGCCTCCAATGAACCATGTCCCAAGGTCATTGGGTAGGGATTCGATCAGGGGCGCAAAGTCGGTCGACGGTTGGCCATGGGGCAGTTGCCGCAGAGTCCCGAGCACCAGCCGTTCAACAACCTGCAACGCGCGCGTCTGCATCTGTCTGCTGTTGCCGCCGCGTCTGAGAGGAGCGGAGCGTTCAGTGCATCGGCCCATGAAACAATCGAACGAATCCTTTTCCCACAACTCAGTTCGAATGCCGACTTGGGGCTGTCAGAGGGATGCCTTCTCTTGGGCAAGTGTCCGGAGTCGCGCGCCCGCCGTCTCAGTGAGCAAATGGATGGGCGCGCCCGCGAAAGGAGTGCCACATTCAACATCGCGCGCAGCGCGCGGAAAATGAGCGTCGCAAGAGCGGCGCCGCGCGACGACATGTCTCACTTTCGCAACGTCGCGCGCGCATCGCGAGGAGTACTGTTCAGTCTAACTGCAAACATTCAAAGACCAATCTGGAATATCGTGGCGTCGGAGGCGCCGAACGGCTCTGCGCGTGCAAAGGAGTGGCCAGGGTTCAATTGCGCGCCACCTGCAAGCTGCGCCCCCGCGGCACGTCGGCCATCCCTCGAGGGGTACTGTTGCGCGTGGCAGATCGCGAGGATGCCGAACGCACGGGCGCACCCAATGCATGCGCAATCTGGCATGCTATGTCAAGGTGTCTGCGGCGCTGGCGGCGCCCAAGTCCCAGGCCTGCCCCGCGCGCAGGCGCGATCCATAATGTCAAGCTATTCAGTTGACAATTCACCAGAAACGCTCACATTACGCACGCGCACGCACGCACACACGCGCACGCACACACGCGCGCGCACGCACGCGCGCACACGCACGCGCAAACGCGCACGCACGCGCGCGAGCACACGCACGCGCACGCGCACACGCGCACGCACGCGCACACGCCCACGCGCACGCACACATGCACACGCACACGTACACGCACACACACACACACGCACACGCACACGCACACGCACACGCACGCGCGCACGCACGCGTACACGCGCACGCACACGCACATGCGCGTGCGCATGCGCACGCACACGCACACGCGCACGCACACGCACACGCACACACAAGCACACACACACCCACACACCCACACACCCCGACACCCACAAATCAAGTCACCTACACACCCACACGCGCACGCACTCATACACACACACACACATCCACATCCACATCCACATCCTCATGCACATCCGCATCCGCATCCACATCCTCGTCCACCCACCCACCACACACGTACACACATGCATGCATGCATGCATGCATGCGTACGTACATATGTACGTACATACATGCATACAGTCATACATACACGCATGCATACATGCTTACATACCTACCAATCATACATACATACAAACATACATACATATTCGCATACACATACATACATACGTACATACATACGTACATACACGCATACACACATACCAGCATACACACTTTTTGGCATCGCGGCCATGCGCTCAGCGAGAAGGCGGGGAAAGTGTGGAACAGCAGTCGTGCGCGTGAGTCTAAAGCGCCCGAGCCTTCAGAGACCCTCAGAGACCTGCTTGGGGTCCCGCAGCAGCCGCCGCCGTCAGCCATCCGGGCGTGGATAACGGGGGGGGGGCGGTGGGAAGCGAGGCCACGGTGCGGTGGAAGCAGGAACTGGATGGCGTGGGCGAGTAAGCAGTGTGGCGCAACGCCGAGGCCAAAACCGACCTAAAACCCAACGGGCAGAAGGGTCGCATGCCTACGGTGAGCAGGTGCCAAGTCCAGTGGAAGCGAGCAAAAGGGCACCAAGTGAGGAGCAAGGGGGCCGGAGGGGCCTGACAGTGGCGGCGGGGGCGCCGCAATGGTCGCAAGCGGCGGGGCCGTGACAGCCGGCAAGCCAGTTTACGCGCCGGAAAAGGCAGCCGCCGAGGAGGCAAGCCAGAGAGGCGAACCTGGGCGCCCTCCCGCAGGGGGGCCCCGAGGGGGCGAGGAGGGCTGGTAGACCAGCCAAGGGCTGCAGAGCGAGGGGGGCACCAGTCTCCGACAGAGTGCAGGGGAGGGGGGCCAAACGGCGGCGCTGGCGGAGCGGGACTGGGTGGGAAACGCGAGCGCCCATGGGTGCCCGCCGGCGGCAGACAGACCAAAGTGAAAGGGGCATATCCGTAATTGATAACGAGAGTGAGGCTGAGCCCGTTCGCCGATTGCGTAACGCTCGCACGGCAGCTGCGGGGGGTGGCCTGTCCGAAGAAGACAGGGGCCGCGGCCTCAGGGGGAAAACCCGCAGGGGCCGGTGGAGGAAAGGTAAAGCGGGCCAAGGACAACAACGTGTGAGGACGGCAAGTTCGGAGCCGCATGCCACAATGTTTCGTCCGCGGCGTCTGGGGTACCGCCGCCGCCAGGAGTGGTTCCGTTGGAAGTGCCGCGAAGCAGGTCGCTTGCTGGCTGGGGGCGCACCCTGGCTGGAAGGAGAGCGAGCCGAGGGGGCCCAGGTGGCGGGAGGGCCCTCGCCCATGGCCGAGGAGGCAGGAGATTCGAAGCTCTGCAGCCCAGTAGGGCGCGGGCTGGTGGGCGGGCCGCTGGCCTGCAGGATTGCTTCTACAGGCGGCCGTATACTACGTTTGGCGATCGGTGAGCGGGCCGCTGACCTGAGTGACTGCCCGCTTGTAACCGTTGTCGACCTCGTACCCTCAAGCCCAGGGGGCAATTTTTCGTCTTGGGATCCCTCCGGCTTGTTTTCTCATAGTCGCCAGGACCGCCGTTCACCAAGAAGCAGCTTGTAAAGTAACCTCATGAAGCAAAGGAGAACCCCTCCCCCTCCCCGGCGAAAGTATAACGCACCCGGCACCCCAGAAGCGTTACCTTGGCACCTCGCACCTTTATGTGAACGCAGGCCAGTCTGCTCGCCGAAACAAGCCAACCGCCTGAGACATTCTCGCAATATGGTCTCCGGTTCTGAAACAAACGCCTCGCATGAGACATCCTCAGAAATTGCTCTGGACGCAGACGAGTCTTCGTCAGGTGGTCGGTCTGGCCGAGAACTGGAGTAGCCGCGCGCCATCCCAGCGCTCGGCCCTCCGAGCAGGGGCGCCCCAGGAAGGGGGAGCTCGGCTTTGAAAAGGAACCGTCCGTGCCTACGATGGGCGAATCATTTTGGCGGTGCGGGTGCTAGGATAACGCGCCGTGCGTGGCTGGGGCGATATCCTCGGACGCACTACCCCACGCGACGGCCGGGACAACGCGCATTTTCAATAGGGTGGCAATAAGAGTCGTATAGGACAAGGATGATGAAGAACATTCAAAAAAGGAGGGAGGGGGGGAAGAAGCAGGGGGGCCCGTCTGTTTTCGGATTTGTACTATCATTAGTATCCTTTCTTTTATTCTCTTGCACAGGGTGTCTAGAGCTCCGACCACTTTATTTCGGCACCGCACCCCCCCTTCATCATCATCATCATCATCATCATCATCATCATCATCATCATCATCATCACCATCAACCTCACCATCATCATCATCATCATCATCATAATCACCATCATCATCATCATCCACATCATCATCATGCGCCCCCTCCGTCTCAGCGCCCTCCCGCGGCTCCAGCGCCCGCCCAGTGCCCCCTCCGCCCCGACCACTTTATTTCGGCACCGCACCCCCCCCCCGCTCCGCCCCCTCCCCCGCGCCGCCTCAGCGCCCCCCCGCGGCTCCAGCGCCCGCCCAGCGCCCCCTCCGCTTCGACCATTTTATTTCGGCACCGCACCCCCCCCCGCTCCGCCCCCTCCCCCGCGCCGTCTCAGCGCCCCCCCGCGGCTCCAGCGCCCGCCCAGTGCCTCCTCCGCCCCGACCACTTTATTTCGGCACCGCACCCCCCCTCCCCGCTCCGCCCCCTCCCCCGCGCCGTCTCAGCGCCCCCGCGCGGCTCCAGCGCCCGCCCAGTGCCCCCTCCGCCACGACCACTTTATTTCGGCACCGCACCCCCCCTCCCCGCTCCGCCCCCTCCCCCGCGCCGTCTCAGCGCCCCCGCGCGGCTCCAGCGCCAGCCCAGTGCCCCCTCCGCCGGACCACTTTATTTCGCACCGCACCCCCCCCCGCTCCGCCCCCCCCCCCGCGCCGTCTCAGCGCCCCCCCGCGGCTCCAGCGCCCGCCCAGTGCCCCCTCCGCCCCCGACCACTTTTATTCGGCACCGCCCCCCCCCCCCCGCTCCGCTCCCTCCCCCGCGCCGTCTCAGCGCCCCCCCGCGGCTCCAGCGCCCGCCCAGCGCCCCCTCCGCCTCGACCACTTTATTTCGGCACCGCACCCCCTCCCCGCTCCGCCCCCTCCCCCGCGCCGTCTCAGCGCCCCCCCGCGGCTCCAGCGCCCGCCCAGTGCCCCCTCCGCCTCGACCACTTTATTTCGGCACCGCACCCCCCCCCGCTCCGCCCCCTCCCCCGCGCCGTCTCAGCGCCCCCCCGCGGCTCCAGCGCCCGCCCAGTGCCCCCTCCGCTTCGACTACTTTATTTCGGCGCCGCATCCCCCCCCTGCTCCGCCCCCACCCCCGCGCCGTCTCAGCGCGCCCCCGCGGCTCCAGCGCCGCCCAGTGCCCCCTCCGCTTCGACAATTTTATTCCGCCAGCCCCCCCATACCCGCTCCGCCCCCCCCGCTCGACTGCAGCGCCGTACTCTGCGCCCCCCGGCGGCTCTCCCCCCCCACCCCCCTCCCCCCCCTCCCCCCCCCCCGCTCCCCCCCCCCCCCTCCCCCCCTCCCCCACCCCCCCCCCCCCCCCCCCCTCCCCCACAGCCCGCGCCCAGTGCCTCTCCGCCCCGACCTTATTCGGCACCCGCACCCCCCCCCGCTCCGCCCCCTTCACGCGCTCCGTCTCAGCGCCCTCCCGCGGCTCCAGCGCCCGCCCAGTGCCCCCTCCGCCCCGACCACTTTATTTCGGCACCGCACCCCCCCCCGCTCCGCCCCCTCCCCCGCGCCGTCTCAGCGCCCTCCCGCGGCTCCAGCGCCCGCCCAGTGCCCCCTCCGCCCCGACCACTTTATTTCGGCACCGCACCCCCCCTCCCCGCTCCGCCCCCTCCCCCGCGCCGTCTCAGCGCCCCCCCGCGGCTCCAGCGCCCGCCCAGTGCCCCCTCCGCCCCGACCACTTTATTTCGGCACCGCACCCCCCCCCGCCCGCTCCGCCCCCTCCCCCGCGCCGTCTCAGCGCCCCCGCGGCTCCACGCTCGCCAGTGCCCCCTCCGCTTCGACACTTTATTTCGGCACCTCAGCTCCGCCCCAGTGCCCCCTCCGCCCGACCACTTTATTTCGGCACCGCACCCCCCCTCCCCGCTCCGCCCCCTCCCCCGCGCCGTCTCAGCGCCCCCCCGCGGCTCCAGCGCCCGCCCAGTGCCCCCTCCGCCCCGACCACTTTATTTCGGCACCGCACCCCCTCCCCGCTCCGCCCCTTCCCCCGCGCCGTCTCAGCGCCCCCTCCCCCGCGCCGTCTCAGCGCCCCCGCGCGGCTCCAGCGCCCGCCCAGTGCCCCCTCCGCCCCGACCACTTTATTTCGGCACCGCACCCCCCCCCCGCTCCGCCCCCTCCCCCGCGCCGTCTCAGCGCCCCCGCGCGGCTCCAGCGCCCGCCCAGTGCCCCCTCCGCCCCGACCACTTTATTTCGGCACCGCACCCCCCCCCGCTCCGCCCCCTCCCCCGCGCCGTCTCAGCGCCCCCGCCTCCCGCCGCCCAGCCCCCCTCCGCCCCCCCCCCCGCTCCGCCCCCTCCCCCGCGCCGTCTCAGCGCCCCCGCGGCTCCAGCGCCCGCCCAGCGCCCCCTCCGCCCCGACCATTTTTTGCTCTTGCACAGCTGTGTTCTAGAGCTCGGACCTCTTTATTTTCGTTCGTCGTTCGTTCGTCATTCGCCGTTCGTCCCCCCCCCGGCCACAGAAGGAAACTCCTGGGGGAAGGAGGCGAACGCCTCCTGTCCCTCGCAGCTCCTTGGTGCAAGAGCCAGGGCACGCGTGCCACTTGTTCGCATTATTCTTCTTATCATTAGTCTCATTCTTATGTGTAGTATTGTTTCTGATTATTGGTCTTATTGTACTTCTTTTTTTTTGACAAGCTGTCGTAATTATTTTGTGCGGGTGCGGTGCTGAGATAATGCGCCGTGCCTGGCGGGGGCGATATCCTCGGATGCACTACCCCACACGACGGCCGGGGAAAAAACAATTTGTTAACAGGGGTGGTGATACAAATCGTATAGGACAAGGATTGTGAATATAATGAGAACCAGCTCTTTAGTATTATTTTATTATGAATATGTTTAGTATTATTAATCGTATTCGTACTTCATTTTTTATCGCTATTATCAATATCACTCTTACTCTCATCTGGAATTTATTTTTTATGATCATTCGTATTATTCATATTCTTATTACTCGCATGCCATTATTATTCTTACTAATATTCCAACTCCAATTGGGATACCACCCGAGCCGGGGAGCGGGAATTATTTATTTTTGTTCGATTTGCGCGGTACGAATCATACCGTTCAGCGGTAACCGCCCCTGGAATTACTCAATTACGGTGCATTGCCAATGACAACTCCAGGGGGGTCCTTAATGGCTTCATAAAGTTATGTCTGCAGCTGCTCGCCGATGTACCTGCGAAACTTGCTGCCAGGACCCGTCCACAAAGAAGCAGCGCGTAAAGTACGTCTGCAGCTGATCGTCGGTGTACCTGCAAATGCAGCCGAGTAGTAGGCTCTGGCCATGTGTGGGATGTTTGCAGGAAGAGGACATCCAGTTCTCGCGAATCGTGAAGCCAGATCAAAGGGATCGTACGGGTCCATGATATCTTTCCACTTGTAATGGCGCATGCACGCATGCGTTGAAAGAGTGGTGCTCCGAATTGAGGCTCCCAGGAGCCGTCTCGGGGGCCAGCTGAGTGCCCAACATTTGCGAAGTGCGTGAGTGGTGTGCCGAAGAGGTCCACGTCAACATGGAAGGGCAATTCGTTTCCCGCGAGCTTCGAGGCCCACACCATCAGTTTTTTGTGTGCCCCAGTAGCCATGCGCCTGAGAGCGAACATCATTCCCAACCATCCAGTTGTTTTGAAGAGACAGCGCCCAGCGTCTCCCACCTCCTTTCCTCCTCTCTCCCTCCTCACTCCGCCCCCCTCCTCCTCCTCCTCCTCATTCTCCCGTCCCCCCCTCACTTTGGCACACTCTTCACAAGTTTCGTGGCCTCGTAGGGAGCCACATTGAAGGCCTCAGTGGATGCGCCCGCATGCCGCCACACCCGCATTTTGGCACACCCCTCACACGTTTCGTGGCCACATCGGGAGCTCCACCCAAGGCCCCAGTGGTTGCGCCCGCATGACGCCCCCCCCTCATTTCTGGCACACACCTCACACGTTTCGTGGCCCCTATAGGGAGCTCCGCCTAAGGTCCCAGTGGTTGCGCCCGCATGCCGCCACCCCCTCATTTTGGTACACCCCTCACGCGCTTCGTGGCCCCATAGGGAAGTACACATGAAGCCCGAGTGGCTGCGCCCGCATTGCCGCCCACCTTTATTCTGGCACACCCCTCACACGTTTCGTGGCCTCGTAAGGAGCTCCACTTACGGCCCCAGTGGCTGCGCCAGCATGCCGCCACCCCTTCATTTTGGCGTAACCCTCTCACGTTTCGTGGCCTCGTAGGGGGCTCCACTTACGGCCCCAGCGGCTGCGCCCGCATGCCGCCCCCCCCCCCTCTTGTGGCACACCCTACATACGCTTCGTGGCCCCATAGGGAGCTCCAACTGAGGCCCCAGTGGTTGCGCTCGCATGCCGCCACCCCCCTCATTTTGGCACACCCCTCACACGCTTCGTGGCCCCATAGGGAGCTCAACCTAAGGCCCCAGTGGCTGCGCCCGCATGCAGCTGCCCCCCTCACTTTGGCACGCCCCTCATTTCTCTTCACGCATATCGCAGCATCGTCGGGAGCTGCACCGATGGCGGTTCTCACATTGGCGGTATTCACACTTGTATATGGTTGGCTCTTTGGCCAGGACGATTTTCCCAGCGTCCCAGGAGAGGTTGGGGAGGAAATACGTGAGGGGTGTGCCGAATTGGGTTTTCGTGGCTCTATGGGGGACAAGGATAGCTAGGACAGGAACCGCATGATGCGTGCGCCGTGTGCCGAATTGATGCGTTCGTAGCATTGGGAGCGCCGTTCGCTCGTGTTTTAGTTGTATGTATATGTTTATGTATAAATGCTCCAGGGGAAGCGACCAGCGGAACCCGCGACACCCATCTTAGCATGCCGTTATAAACGTTTTTCATTCTCCTCTATCATCCTCCATCTCAGCATCTTGCCTCAAAGGTTCACACGGCCAGGGCCCGCATGGGGGCCCGCCGAATGAGCCCGCAAAGCGGGAGTCACGGCGGGCCCCTAGGGGGAAGACCGTACGCAGATTTTGGCACCATTGGGTGTTAGGGATATTGCTTCGACGCGGGTCGGTACCAGCCATTTCAGCTGCCGAGGATGTTTCCAGCGAAATTGTCACTATTGAGACTCAAACTCCTCTCTGAAGCTTACTTACCGAGAATGTCTGTAGTCAAACGGCCATGTTCGAAATCCAGAGTCCCTTCCGAAGCCGAGTTGGCGAGCATGTTCACATCGAAGCGGCAGTTTCTGAGATTCAGAGTCCTTTTCGGAGCTTGTGTGTCTAGGGTATCCTGAGCGAATCGGCCATGTGAGGCCATCGGAGTACGTCTCACTCGTGTCCCAGGAGGGTCGAGCTGCGGAATCCGCGAAGCCCCTCTTGGCATGTTTTTTTATGCATGCTTCTCACTGTCCTCCATCATAGTCTTGCCTCGAAGGTTAAAACTGCCATCGCCCGCAGGGGTCCCGCCGAATTCAATCGTTTCGGTCATTCCGCTGGCCCATATGTCATCACTGTTGCTGTTGGCGTGCTCGTGGCGAGCGAGAAGGAGGAGGAGAATGAGAAGGAGGAGGCCTCTCGATGGCTTCTTGGGGCACTCTTGCGGCCAAAGTGGGTCGTGGATAAGACGCCTCTTTGAGAGGCGTCTTGGGGTCTCTTGGGACGAATTCTTGGGTAAGCTCAGCTGGCTTGTGGTCTGCCGCGCTCTTGCACATATCCGCCACCGCGCTTGGGGAAGCTGCGCAGCAGCGCCATCTCTCTTTCAGTGGCCCTCCAATGGTAGTGTACCCATCTCGTGATAGTGCTAAACTCGTCAAAACATGCATTTGCATAATCTTTCGGAGCTCCGCGAGGATTTCTTGGATCGGCGCTGGAGACCGCTGGCGGCGCCTCAGGCGCCGCCACTGGCACGCTCTGCGCGCCAGGGAGGGGGTTCAGCGCCAATCCAAGAGATCCTCGCGGAGCTCCGACAGTTTATGCTCATATGTTTTGTTGTTGTTGTTTCATAGAAATTTTGTAGTTATCATCAATTGCTCTCTGGGTAGCCCCTCATTGTCAGCGGGTGCATTGCTATTCGTCCTCTGCCATAAGAAAACGTAACATCGCCGCCGACTGTGGAGTGTCGAGTAGTTTTTTTTCGCCGCCAGCACTTTTTCAGTTTTTTTCCGGGGTGCGATCGCCGTTCGCTAATCCGTGGAAACGCAACAATAGAGTTGCGATGTCTGCAGTTCCGTCTCCCAGGACTTGTCCGCCCACTTCTATTGCCATGATAGCCATGTGTACCTCTGCCGCCACCAATGCCACCAAGCACTTTACGTGAAGTGACTGGCTCCTCCTTATTCTCCACCCTGCGTCCCAGCCAGAATGAGCTCAGAAGCATTTCCCATACATGTTTCAGGCGCAATCCTGACCCGTTTGTCGAGATGCGTCCGGCCGTGGGATGAGGGAGACCTCCGAAGGCCAAGAGATGGAAGAGGAGAGTCGGAGGACAAATGTATGTCCAAGACGCATCAGCGACGTTGCAATGAACCCTCCCTATTGACTCCCTCTTCAAAGGTCCCTACAAGACTTCTAGACGCATCGCGTATCCCCACCAGTCCCCCTCTGCGTGTTTATGGTCGCGCCGCCGCGCCATTTTGGCTGCGCTTACTTGCTGGTCGCCACAGGGATTTCCAACGCCACCGGGTTTGGGAGTATCGGTTCTGGCTCTCCTTCTGAGTGGTTGCCCGCTCGCTCGCTTCGCTTGCCGTTCTTTTCCTGCTGCCTAGTCGCGGCCCGACTGGTGTTCGGACGGCTTTCGACCCGCCTCGCGAGCCTGTTGATCAAAAGTATCCCCACCAGCCTTTTCTCTGCTCTTCCGCTCTTCGGTTCTCGCCCTCGGTTTCTTCGCTTCGCCTGCCGTTGCCTCCGCTCTGTTTCGCCACCCTTGTGGCCCTTTATTTTCCGTTTCGCACTTGCGACAGCAGGGCTTGCGTTTCTCTTTCGGCTTTATCTGATGGCGCGCGGCTGACCGCGTCGCTCGCGAGCCAAAAAAAGCTTCACAAACTTCGAGCCTGGTGACGCACCCTGGCGTCCAGGTGACTTGCACGTCGACCAGCTTCGGCTAGAATGTTTGCGTATTCTTGGCCTCTGGTCCTGGGACACTGCCACGGCCTGGCCGTGTTTGCAGCTGCCGCCTGCATGGTGGGACGCGCCCCTACGTTGATTGGTCAGGAGTGGTTCAGCCTTCTTGTTCAGCCATGTGAGGTTGTCGCTGTTGGCACGCAGCACTGGTACGCTGGACTGCTTGCGCAGCCCTGCGCTTTGCCACGCTCGGTGGCACGACTACCTTTGGCGCCTGGCGCGACAGGGTACAATTCGTTCGTCTTCCTGGTGGTCTCGCCTCTGGGGTCGCTGCACGTCGGCCGCCTGGCTCTCCTGGCAGCTCCTGCAGCATGCCTTCAGCCCCCCGCGCCGCTCAGCGCCCCTCGGCGGCAGCTCTGGCGGCTGTGAGTGCGCACGCTGGGTGATTAGGTTCGCCCGTAGCCCGGGTCGACCCTTGACGCCGCCTGCGCCTTCGCTTGCGGCTGCGACCAAACAGTCCCCACCAGCCCATCCAGAAACGATGTCCGGGCGAGTTTAGGTGATCAGGGAAATACGGTAGCAAAGGGGTGAACGTCCGAACCGTGCGAAGGAGGGAAGAGGAGAAGCAGGAGGCTGGATGGATGGATCAGGGAGTGGGGAGAAGAGAGATGAATGTAATGAGCCAGCCCCCCGTTTCCTGCCTGCCCGTGGCGGCTACCTCAGTGGCTGCCAGGTCCGGCTTCAGGGGGACACGAGCGCCAACTACGTGTCGACGGCGCCTCCGGTCCAGCAGGCCGCCCGCTGTTGTCCCCCCGCGCTTCCGGCGCCCTCGAAGGAAACGGTCCTGAGGGAAACGGGCATGGGTTCTCCGGTTTTTGGACTCCCAGGGTCCTCCACGGGCCCGGGCCGCGATTGTTTTAAAGCGGATCAAACTGAAAAACTGATCATGCGGGAAGCCCCGGGGTTCACGCCAAGGGTCGTGGGGCAATCAGAAACCGATCCATGGCGAAAAGCCGGTCCCAAAGAAGGGGTTGAGAGTTCGTGGGTTCATATTGAACATCGTGATGTCCGAGGTCTGGTCTCCAGGCCCCCTTTAGTGGGGCCAGAGTGGGGGACGTCGCAGGAACACGCTGCATCGTCGATGCATCAGCGCTGCGGCGCGATCTGAAGCCCGAGTTTCTTCATGGCGACGTCGCCGATGCGTCGTGGACGTATCGACGCTGCTTGAGTTAGTGCCACAGGCATTCTCTGCTGTTTCCAATCATCCAGGGCCCCTCTAGGGCTGTCTTGGGCTGTCGGAAGCCCGAAAAGGCGGGAGCGCGAGAATGATTAGCGTGCCGCTGTCACGGCGGTGGATGCGCGCTCCATGGTTTACATATGTTGTTCGTTCCAAACTTGTTTCGCGTGTATGTTATTTGCGAATGTTGTGTGCACATGCGTTCTTCCAGTAGTATGTGTACGCCTGTTGTGTCAGTGTATTTTACGCATGTGTCTTGTGTGTGCAATCCTGCTGTGTGTATGCATATTCTTCATGTCAGTTGTGCACACTTGATGTGTCTCAATGCTACGTTTGTGTACGGTGTGCAGTCACGTGCAACTATCATGCGTGTATGTTGCGCGCGCGTGTATTGTATGTGTTGTGTTGATGCGTGCTGCTCGTGTTTTGGTGTCTGATCTCTATGCCTACTCATTGTGTCGTCACTCGTCGAGGACGAGGCGGGAGACCTAGGGATGCTTGGGACCTGGGGGCCGCAGTATGATGCTCAGAATGTAGGGGGCGCGAGGCGGGACTCCCAGGAATCACTGGAACACTAGGGGCCTGGCTGCCTTGGTATGCAGGGCGGGAGATGAAGGTCGGGAGCTCTTTTCTAAAGCATGTCACAACCCACAGCCGGCGGGTGGGGGAAAAGCGGATAAAAAATCATAACGTCTTTTGATTTTTTTCTGCGCGCCGTCACAAGTTTTAACATGTATTGTCCGCCCTTTCCGTCTCACCTGCCATCCCTGCTCCTATTCTTTTTCTTCCTCCTCTTTCTGACCTCTTCTCTTGCACATTGGTTCTGCGTACACGTGTTATAAGTAAAATATGTCTTCATGCTGTGGCTGCTTCTTACCCTTGCCCCTCGTATTCCATTGGTCCTTGTGGCTCGACCCCTTTGGCCCTTATGCTTTTCAGCCCTTTAGCCTTGTGACTCGTTCGTATCCTTCAACCCTTCGGCATTCTCTCCAGGCCCCTCTCCCCGTCTCCCCAACCCTCGACTTCCTGCTCTGCTTAACCCGACGCTCTTGCTCACTTGCTCCCTCTCCTCGGCCTCCTCTTCCCCCTCTTATTCTCGCTCTCCCTTTCTCCTCGCTCCCTCGCGCTCGCTCTCCTTCCTCGCCCGCGGGCCGCAGGCGTCGATGCTGCGCGAGCCGATCAGCACGGCCCGTAATTCAAGCCTTCGTGATTTGCTGGTGATGGCGGCCGCCTGCGCGGTCACAGGCGTGTGCGGAGGAGAAGGAGGAAGGAGAAGGAGGGAGGAGGAAGGAGGAAGGACGAAGGAGGAAGGAGGAGGGAGGAGGGAGGAGGGAGAAGGGAGGAAGGAGGAGGAGGAGGAAGGAGGAAGGAGGAGGAGGAAGGAGGTAGGAGGGAGGAACCGAGGAGGAGGAGACAAGAGAGGGGTGGCTCCTCCGACCCCTGCCCCAGATGTGGGGGAGCGGAGGTCGGAGGGAGGAACACCGAGGAGGGATTGAAGGAGGGAGGAGGGGCCTCGACCTCCACACGGAGGCTGGCAGTGGGAGAGGGGCCGCCCCGCAGGGGTGAGCGTCAATGGGGTTGGGGGGGGGGCAGGGAGGCTCGCCCGGTTCCCGCCGCAGGCCTCGCGGTGGTCGCCCTGGCGCTGGCCCGGGGGCGCACGCGCGCCGTGGCGTCGGCGGCGCGCCGGGCGGCGGCGCAGGCCGTGGACTCAGGCGCGGCGCGGGCAGCAAGGGGGCCGGCCCTTGCGTCGTGCGTCCTCGTGCTGGGCCTCCCGGGGGGCTTCTTCTTCTGGGCGTCTCCCAGAGGCTCCTCGCCGCCACAGACAGATCCGCCTCCCAGAGAAGGGTCAGCATGAGCAGTTGGGAGGGGTCCAGGGACCGATGTCGGGCGGATCTGGGCCAAGCAGGTGCGGTCCCAGATTGTTCCAGCACCCTCCGTGCCACCCCCCTCAGAGGCACGTCTGTTTGCTCGCCGTGCCTCGTGGTGGCTTGCTTGCTGGCTCGTCGATCGATCGCCTCGCTGCGCCCGCCACGCCGCGCTGTGGAGCGGGGGGGCGGGGGGCACTGGGCACTGGGGGCCTCGGGCGGTCGCACTGCCAGCCTCGCTCTTGGGGCAGGGTTTCCGCGCCGCGACCTGCAGCAACAAGTAACACGGTGGTCTTGATGTGTTTCTTATAGGCTCTAATGGAAGACGCCCGCGGCGAGTCACCGCCGCGCCCTGCCTTCCTGGGAACGCCGATGTGGCCAAACGCTGTGCCAATGCTTGGCCAGGCTATTGGACTATGTGGTCCCGCAGCCGTTGGTAGAAACCCTTGGGGGAGGAAGACGAGAGGGAGCATGAGAGGGATGATGATGGGAGGAAAAGGCGGACGAGGAGGTGGCCTCTGGTGGCCTCTTAGGTAGGTGCCTCTTGGGGCCTCCTGGGGGCATCTTGGGGGCCTCTTGCTGGCCTCTAGGGGCCATCTGAGGCTGTCTTGGCGCTACCTTGGGCCACGTTGGGGCCATCTTGGGTCATCTTGGCCGCCTTGGAGGGCATATTAGGGCGTCCTGGAGGAAGTATGGGGTCACCTCGGCCGACTTGGAAGCCATCTTGGCCGTCTTGTGGGGCCTCTTGGGCCGTCTTGGGGCCATCCTGGAGGCCTCCTGGGCCGTCTGAGGCTGTCAGAAGTCCTCGAGGGCGCGAACGCAGAATTTCTGAAGCATTTGCCTCTTTGCGCCCTCGTGGGGGTCCTCTTCGAGGTCTCTAAGGCCGTCTTGAAGGCCTCTTGGACCGTTTTGGGGCCACCTTGACCATCTTGTTCCCTCGTGGGCTATCCTGGAGACCATCTTGGACCGTCGTGGGCCGTCTTGGAGGCCATCTCAGCCACGCTGGAGGCGAGCTTCATTCACTCTCTTGTGCTCTCTGGGTGGCCGGCGGGTCAGAGAGGGAGTGAGAGATAGAGAGATAGAGAGCGATACATAGCGAGGGGGAGGTGGCGCGAGAGATCCCGGTCAGAGAGACGGGCGTGCCGGGCAGGCTCTTCTGCCGCCGAGGGAGGGCTGCTGGTGGCGCCCGAGTGACATGCCAGTCCTGACAGCGCCGCGGGGGCTGCTGCTGATACCGCGGTCGTTCTGACGCGCCGCCTCCTCTTTGGCGGGCACTTGACTAGTGGTCACCACAAGCCCCTCTCGACCCCCCCCTCATCATCATCATCATCATCATCATCATCATCATCATCATCATCAGCATCATCACTTTCATCATCAGCACCATCATCATCATCATCACCATCATCCACAGCATCATCATTATCATCGTGTTCAGCATGATCCTCATCCTCATCATCATCATCATCGTCTACATCACCACCACCATCATCATCATCGTCATCATCGTCATCGTCACTGTCGTCGTCCTTATCGGCGTGGTCTTCGTCATCTAGTTAACCATTATCAACGTCATCAGCATTACCATCATCGTCATTACCAGCATCATCATCGTCGTCATCATCACCATCACTACCGTCATCATCAACCCACTCATCAGTCTCATGCTCAGCATCGCCACACTCATCATTTGCATGACCTTCGTCATCAATAGTAGCATCATTCTTATCATCATCGCCAGCATACCCATCAGTCTCGTCTTCCCTAGCCTCTACTAACGGCCTCGTCAGGCGTTTTGTTTAGCACTGTCACTATCATCATCAGCATCATCATTGCCGTTAGAAACAACATCGTCATGAGCATCAGTAGCACCATCATCACCATCATCACCCCCAGCATTAGCAGCAGCATCATTACCACCACTATCATCGTCAGCATCAGCATGCTCATCAGCATCACTATCATCTTTGTCATCATCATCAGCATCAACTAAATCAGCATGACAATCCGCATCACCATCATCATTACCGCCTTTCCTGTCCTCCGTCCAAGGCCCCGTCAGACGTTCAGTGTGTTCAACACGATGATGATGTTGAAGATGATCGTCGTCATCTCAATCATCATCATCATCATCATTGGCATCGACATCAACATCGCCATCATCATTATTGTCATCATCGTCATCGTCACCGTCATCGTCATCAGCATCATCATCACCATCACCATCAGCATCATCAACACCATCATCACAAACATCAGCACCAGCATCAACATCATTATCATCATTCTCATCATCACCCACCAGCGCCAGCATCATCACCATCATATCAAATCATCGTAATGATCATCATTCTCGCCCTTCCCCACCACCGTCACAGGCCTGGTCAGACGTTGGTTTGAACAGGGTCTTGATCTGCATCATCATCGTCAGCATCATCAGCGTTATCATCATCGGCATCATCATCATCATCATCAGCATCATCATCATCGTCAGCATGTTCATCATCAACATCATCAGCATACTTATCATCCGCATCATGATCACCAGCATCTCCATCGCACTCATCATCACTAAGATTATCATCACGACTTGCCTCGCTAGCATCATCATTCGCATCGTCATCATGACGAGCATCATCGTCGCCAGCATCACCATCACCACCATCAGCCTCATCGTCATACTCATCATCGTCATCATCAGCATCACCACCATCATATCCATCGTCACCGTCATCATCATCATCATCATCATCATCATCATCATCATCATCATCATCATCCTCGTCACTTCCACCACCATCGTCATCACGATTACCAGGATCATCACCAGCATCATCGCCATCATCAGCATTGCCGTCGTCATCATCACCGCCATCAGGCTTGTTATCATCGCCATCATCCTCGCAAACATCATCGCCATTTTCAGCATCATCATCACCACCATTACCATAATCGTCATCATTAGTATCTCGTCATCATCAACACCATCAGCATCACCATCAGCATCTCCACTATCATCATCGTCACCATCCTCATCGCCATCATCGCATCCATCATGACCGTCATCAACATCATTACCACCACCATACTCGTCATCAGCATAATTACCAGCATCACCGTGATCACCATCATCAGCACCTTTAGCATCACAATCAGCATCAGCATCATCAACATTATCATCGTCAACATCATCATTGCCATCATCATGATCATCATCATCGTCATCATCGTCACCGTCAGCATTACCATCAGTATCACTGTTACCATCATCATAGTCATCATCGTCATCAACATCATTGTCCATATCGCTATCATTAGCGTTATCAACAACATCATTATCATCATCAACCTCGTCATCATCCTCGTCATCACCATCATCCTCATCGTCACTCCCATCCTCATGCTTGTCATCATCATCACCATCATCAGCAGCATCACCACCGTCGTCGTCTTCGTCGACGTCATCATCATAATCCTCATCATCATCATCATTCTCACCATCATCACCATCAATATCGCCATCTTCGTAGCCATCATCACCATTATCATGATCGGCATCATCAGTATCGTTACCGTTATGGTCATCGGCATCTTTACCATCCTAATAAGTATCGCCGTCACATTCATCATAATTCTTATCACCATGATCAGCATCATCATCGGGATAGTTGGCTTCATCACGATCGCAATCATCGCCATCAGCATCGCCATCTTTATCATCATCATCGTCAGCACAACCGTGATCGGCATCATCGTCATCACCCCCATCATCATCATCAGCATTATCATCAGTATTGCCATCATCATCCCCGCCAATACACGTCGGTCGTTGAAAATGTGTGATTTTGGATCTCCAGATCCAATCTACTTCACCCGCCTTCCTACGTGAAGAGTCGAGTGGTTTTAATACTCCCTCCTCTTCAGGGGGGGGGGTACTTCCAATCTGCTGCAATTGCCTGTCCACTTCATGTTTCCACCTACTTCTTCCCACCGACGGGTATTATCACTATCGCCGTCATCAGCATCATCATCATCATCATCATCATCATTACCAGAATTGGCATCCGCATCATCATCGTCATCAGCACCACCATCATCAATATCAGCATCATCGTCATCATCACCATTATCGCCACCAACATTGTCAACATCGTCATCATCAACGTAACCGTCGCCATCATGCTCACCACCATCATCACCATCATCATCACCGTCAACTTCATCATCATCACCACCCCATTCGACATCCTGGTCATCATCATTGTGATCACAATCACTGTAGCGATCCTTATCACCGTGATCACTCACCATTGTCACAATAATCATCTTCGCCATCATCGTGATAGTCACCATACTCATTTGCATCGTGAACGTCATCGTCAACATCTCCGTCGCTATCATTACCATTCCCACCATAAACAACATCACCACCATTATCATCGCTATTATCATCATCGCAGCCAACGTCGTCACCATCGTCAGCACCATTTTCATCATCTTCGCCATAAGCATCGTGCACCATGATCACCAGCACCATCATCATCATCGTCGTCATCATCAACATCATCACCGTCATCATCAGCATCCTCATCAGCATCGTCGTCATCGCCAGTACCACCATCATCGAACAATCGCAAGCATCAGTATCACTATCCTTATTAGTATTGTTATCATCAACAGCCTCATCGTTACAAGCATCATCATGATACTTACCACCAT
Source organism: Prorocentrum cordatum (assembly GCA_963575745.1). Classification (NCBI taxonomy): domain Eukaryota; class Dinophyceae; order Prorocentrales; family Prorocentraceae; genus Prorocentrum; species Prorocentrum cordatum. Next base: position 281,079 of record CAUYUJ010000081.1, on the reverse strand, counting down.
CATTAATATCGTCATCGGCATTATCATCGTCATCGTCATCACCATCGTCATCGTCATCACCATAAGCATCACCATCATCATCATCATCACCCTCAGCAGCATCATCTTCACCATCGTCATCACCCTCGTCACCACCTTCATCGGAATCGCCACCAATGCCAGCATTATTATCAGCAGCGTTATCATTATTGTCGTCATCACCACCATCATCCTTATCCGCATATCACCATCGTCGTCGTCACCAGCATCATCACCACCATCACCACTACCATCATCATCATCGTCATCACCATCATCACCGTTACCATCGTCATCATCATCATCAGTATTATCATCATCATCGACATCGTCATCATCATTATTGCATCATCGTCATCGTCACCGTCATCGTCTGCAGCATCATCACCATCACCATCACCATCAGCATCATCAAGATGACCATATTCACAATCATCAGCCTCAGCATCAGCATCATCATCATCATCACCATCATCACCCACCAGCGCCTGCATCATCACCATCATATCAAATCATCATCATAGTCATCATCATCATTCTCGCCCTTCCCCACCCCCGTCACAGGCCTGGTCAGACGTTAGTTTGAACAGAGTCACCCCTCAGGGAGAGAGGGATCATCATCCTCGTCACTTCCACCACCATCGGCATCACAATCACCATGATCGTCACCGTCATCATCGTCATCATCAGCATTGCCGCCGTCATCATCACCGTCATCAGAATTGTTATCATCGCCATCGCTCTCGCCAACATCATCGCCATTATCAGCATTACCATGTAGTATCGTTATCGTCATCAGCACCATCAGCATCACCATCAGCATCTCCACCATCATCATCGTCATCATTACCATCTTCACCATCACCGCCTCCATCATGACCATCATCACCATCATGACCACCACCATACTCGTCATCACCATCCCCACCATCATCACCGTTATCACCATCACCAGCACCATTAGCATCACCATCATCATCAGCATCATCATCAACATGAAACATCGACATCATCATCATCGTCGTCATAATCATCATTGCCATCATTATCATCAACATCATCATCGTCAGCATTGCCATCACTATCACTGTCACCATCATCATAGTCATCATCGTCATTAACATCATTGTTCATATCGTTATCAACGGCATCATTCTCATCATCGTCGTCATCATCCTCGTCATCACCATCATCCTCATCGTCACTCCCATCATCATGCTCGTCATAATCATCACCATCATTGTCAGCATCACCACCGTCGTCGTCGTCGTTGTCATCATCATAATCGTCATTATCATCATTCTCACCATCCTCACCATCAATATCGCCATCTTAGTAGCCACCATCGTCCTCACCATCATCATGATCGTTGTGATCATCGGTATCGTGCCCCTACTCAGAATTATCGCCATCATCTTTATCGTCATCATTACCGTCATGATCAGCATCAGCATCATCATCATCATCATCATCATCCTCATCAGCATAGTCGGCATCTTCACCATCACCAGCATCGCCATCAGCATTGTCAACATTATCATCATCATCGTCACCATCACCGTGATCGGCATTATCGTCATCACCATCATCATCATCATCATCAGCATCATCATCATCAGCATTACCATCATCATCCCCACCATTACACGTCGGTCGTTGAAAATACGTAGTTTCGGATCCCCAGATCCAATCTACTTTAGCAGCCTTCCTACATCAAAACTCGAGTGGTTTTTATCTTCGCTCTTCAGGGGGGGGGGGGGGGGCGGAATTCCAATCTACTGCAATTGCCGGTCCACTTCTACCTACTTCTTCCCACCGTCTGGCATTATCACCATCGCCGTCATCATCATCACCATTCTCAGAATTGGCATCCGCATCATCATCATCATCGTCATCATCACCACCATCATCAATAGCAGCATCATCATCGTCATCATCACCATCATCGCCATTATCGTTGTCATCATCGCCATCATTATCGTAACCGTCGCCATCATGATCACCATCATCATCACCATCATCATCATCGTCATCATCATCATCATCGTCATCATCATCACCCCATTCGACGCCCTGTTCATCATCACTGTGATTACACTGACCGCAGCGATTCTCATTACCATAATCACCATCGTCACAATAATCATCCTCGTCATCATCGTAATAACCACCTCTATCATCGGCATCGTGTACATCACCGTCAGCAGCTTCGTCGCTAACATCATCATTTCTATCATCACAATCATCATCATTTCATCAATAACATTCTCACCACTATCTTCATCGCTACTCTCATCATCGCAACCAACGTCGTCACCATCGTCAGCACCATTTCCATTATCTTCGCCATCAACATCGTGCACCATCATCATCACCACCATCAGTATCATCATCGTCGTCCTAGTCGCCGTCATCATCAACATCACCATCACCATCAGCATCAACATCTCTCCATTACCATCTTCATCATTGTCATCACCAGCATCATCGCCACCATCGCCAGCAGCATTATCACTATTCTTATCATCATAGTTATGATCAGCAGCCTCATCGTTACCAGCATCAGCATTATACTCACCACCATCATCAACATCACTATCTGCATTATCATCATCATCGTTACCACCATCATCACCATCACCCTCATTTTCATCACCACCTTCATCGCCACCATCGCCAGTATCATTACCGGCAGCATTAACATCATCGTCATCATCACCATCATCGTATCGTTATCGGCCTCATCATCATCATCATCATCGTCACCACCATCATCCCCACCATCTACACCACAATCATCATCATCATCATCTTCATCATCGTCACCACCGTCATCATCATCACCGTCACCATCATCATCATCCTCATCATCATAATCATCACCATATCATCATCGCCATCGTATATATCTTCATCTGCGTGAACATCACCAGCATCCTCAGCATCAATATCATCATCAGCCTCATCATCATCATCAGCCTCATCATCATCATCATCATCATTATCACCCTTCTTCCCCTCTGTGTGTGTTTCCTCGGCCCTCTGCTGGCCGTCTGGGCGCGCTCCCCGCTGGTGCATCGGCCTGGTCGCGAGCCCGCGCCTGCAACGACAGGCGGGGCCGTCGGCGGCGCGGGAGGGCCGTGCGGGAAGGGGGCCAGGCTGAGACTGCCGCGGGCAAATTGATTTGCATGGCTGTGCTTTGCATTGCTTTGCTTTGCCCTGCTTTGCATTGCTTTGCACCCACTCTTGAGCATGGCTTTGCATGGCATTGCTTTGCATTGCGTTGTATTGCTCTGCGTTGCTTTGCATTATGTTGGGACGGAACACGGCACGTGTGTAGGGGACATGTGGGGGCTGGGATGTTGGGTTGGTGGGTGGCAACCTGAGGGTGCTCCTGGCCCGGAGGACGGGCAGGCACTTCTGCGCCTGCGATGCCGCCACCGTTTTGGCGCAAGTGCATCCGAGCCTCAGGCTTCTCAGGTTAACTCTCCCGCATCTCCCGCTGCGCACTCAGGCCACTGGGGAAAGATGGCCGCCCTCGAGCCGACCCCGGAGCAGTGCGCTGGCTTCAACACCATTTAGGACATCTTGAATTGGGCGGAGGCGTATTGTCCGCTTGGCAAGGCCTTCCTCACGCACGTCGGCCTCAATCCTGACGGCGCCGAGCATTTCCGGGCCATCGCCGCGAAATATGCCGAGGAACTCGATGCCGAGCTCGGTACGTGCGCCTGCGATGGCCAGCAGCTGCGCCTCGGCCAGCGCGCTCAGCTCAAACTTTTCTGCCAGGCATGCCGCATCAGCGCGAGCACGGAACGCTGGGCAGCTCAGGTTAAGCAGGAGGCCGCCGCTCAAAGCGCGGACGAGGTTCGCCGGCTCGAGTCGACGCTGGCGGGGACCACCCAAGCGGCGGCCGATGCACAGCACGCGACCGAGGCAGCCGCGAAGGCGGCAGAGGCCAACAAACCCGCTACCGGCGTGACCGTCGCATTGGAAACGGTCGTGACAGTGAGCCAAGCAATTGATGAGGCCGTGCCAGCGCTCTCGCTGCATGACGCCAGGGAGCATGACGCACGGTTCCGCAAGCTTTTCTCCAGGGATCCGCGGCCCGAGGAAGAGCGTTCTTCGGCGCAGCTGACCGCCGTGCACGTCCTTCTGGGCCGCGACGTGGCCCCCTATGTCGACATCAGCCTGTTCGGGCCGCACCGCCACAGGCTCCCCAAGAAGGTGCGGATGTGCGGGCAGCAGCTCGGCCCAGACGGCACGATCCGTACCGTGGAGTTGGCGGGGCCGCCTGATTTTTGCGCGTGGTAGGAGTGCTTTCGCCTCCTCACGACAAGGCTTGTGGGGTTCGACGCTGTGTCTTTCGGCAACATGGTGGACTAGTCGAACATGATCTAGGAGTACAACAGCTGGTACGGCCCCGGCGCATGGCCCCTGCTGTGCCAAGCTGAGGTGCGATGCCAGCTGGGGCACGCGGAAAAGCTCCGCCTCCGCTTGGAGCCCGAGGCTTCTAAAGCTGAAGCTGTCGTCAAGATGCCGCGCTTCCCCTTTGACTTTTGATCGGAAGCGCCCTTGGGGCAGCGCGTGGAAGGCGGCAGTCGAAGATTTCAAGTTTTGGTCGAGGGAGTGCGAGAAGCCGGCCGCCCTGAAGTTCCACGAGTCCGTCGACGGCGACGCCCGCCCCATCGACAGAGACCGTCTCCACGGGCGCCTCGCGGGCCCAGCGCAGCTGCCGTTCCCAGAGGGGGGCGGCGGAAATGCCCGGCGGGAGAGGCCCGCCCTGAAGTGCAAGGGGGGGCCGTGCGGGGACAACGCTCAGCGGGGGGTCCACGAGGTCAAGGGCGGGGCCTTCACGCGCAACCGCAAGGGCCATTCGCTGTGTGACGTCTCCCAGCAGGGCTGGTGCAAGAGCGGCCCTGGCCAGGGCCTGCGGTGCCCGGTCTCGCGCGGCTTTGTCCGCAAGTGCGCGCGCTGTTTGGGCAGGCGCCGCGCTTCCATGCGCCCCGCCGCGCGCGCTGCCACCCCGAGGGGGCCGGCGTCGCCCGGGGCGCGGGGAAGAGCAAGGGTGGCGGTGGAAGAAAAGGGGGGGAAGCGGCGAGGTTTTGACGCCGGGTGGCCAGGGCGCAGCCCTTGCGGCCACCCTCTTCGGCTGCCTCTGGCCGTGGCGCAGAAGGAGGAGAGGGTGGCAAGTTTTGTGCTTTGCGCGATGGTGCTTCCATATCTTCCACTGCAAGAACTCCCAATTCGCCTACCTCCACGGCGACCTGGCCTCCGTCGTCTGCTCCCTCGCCTTCCTCTTCGCCGACGTCCGTCTCCAGGGTCGCTCGCGCCCTCTCGGGCCCCGAGGGCGCCCCCGATGACCTGGCCGCGCAAGTGCGGAAGTTGGGCGGGCAGGCGATCGTGCTGACTCCACTACTAATGACTTAGAGCCGCCGCGACGTTTTGGAGAGGATGATGGGCGCAGTCCACGCGCGCGAGTTCCAGGCCGCTTTCCACGCCCTCTCTTCGCTTCACCTTATCTGCGTCGGGGGCGGGCCCAGGGCCGGGGGGCCGGCGCGAGCCTGGGCCGTCGCGGGGCCAAGCGGGCAAGACGCTCCGCGGATTGCTGGGCCTTGCGCCCGGCGACAGGGTGGAGGTGAGATTGGGCGCGCCCCTGGCTCTTCGCGCTGGCGCCGTGTCGAGGGCGATGCGCGAGGTCGGTCTGCCTCTGGGGTTCGCGCAAAACGTGGTCAGACCAGAGGGGCCCGAGCGCGTTCTATTTCCCGGAGTTCCAGCCAGCTCGGCAAGTTGCCCGGCGCGGCGGACGAGTCGTTCCCGCAGGGCATCTTCGGCGGGGCCTCGCAGGAGTGCACGGGGGTGTTGAGCGTTGACGTTCTGGATGCGCATTGGCCACCCTGCTCCGAGTGAGCGCCCTCGCAGAGCTTGGAATGCCTGCGTCGCGGAGTCGCTGGCGACGGCGAGTCGCCGCCCCGACGCAGAAGGGCCCGCAGGGCCTGGGAGTTGCGCCTGGAGCCTTGCTGGAGATCCTGCCGCGCCTGCTGGGAGTTTGCCGGGCGCGCGCGTGGCGTTCCCCGTGGGGCTGCGCGGCTGCGCGGAGGATCCGATGGAGCAGCGCGCCCGCGTGGGCGAGTCTTTGGCCGACTCGAGATGCGCCGCGGACGCGGTCCCGGGGCTGCCCCGTCGCGCCGAGTTGGGCAAGATCTTGGCCGCCCTCGTCGACGGGGTCTTCGCTCGTGATCTTGCGCGCGGGATCGGCATTTCGGTCGTCGCTCGGGCGGCGCACTTGCCGGGCCGCGCCATTGCTGCGCTCGGGCGGGGGGGGGGGTGCGAGCGCCTCGTCGCTCCTCGGGCGGTTTTGGCCCTTGTGTTCGACGCCGTGGACTCCGCGCCCGTGGCGCCAGAGGATTGCGCTACGCTGCGCCCGCCAGGGCCAGGCTGCCCCGCCCTTGGGCCACCGTCACAGGCCGGGGCTAGCAGGGCCCCCCTGTCGACGTGGGGCGCCGCCCAGTCGAGGCTGGCGGTGTTCCCCCGCCGGCGGGGAGCGCGCCGGCGGGCGACGTCGCGCGCGCGGCGCGTCGCGACTTGGAGAAAGAGGCCGGCTCTGCCAGACCGCGGCCACGGGGCGCAGACGCAGAATCGGCGTCTTGCGTCGAGAAAAGCCACCTTGTGAAGTTCCCCATCGGTGGGGGCTTTCTCCGAATTCCTGGTCGGGGACCCCGCGGCAAAGTTCCACGTCCTGGAGGCGGTGAAGGCTCTGACATGGGACCTGAGGCATTCGGGCATGGGCGCCAGGGCGAAGGGGACTCACAGGGTCGTCTTACCTCGGATTTCCGAGAGGGCACGGGGCGCCCTCTTCCTGCTGTCGGACTTTCAGCCAGCGCGGCGGCGCAGAGGCTCACTATGGATTTTTCTGATGTTTCTGGAACGTCCCGCTGCGCAAAAGGAGGGGCGAGAGCATTTTGCCGGCTGTGCGGTGACAAGCTTCGCCGCAGTGCGCGGGCTGCCTGGGGCTCTCGAAATGGCCCGCTGTCGCGGGCGGCGGCGGCGTCCGCGGCGGCGGGGCGCGCTCGGGCCGCGGCGCGCGGTGCTTCCGCTGGCCCACGTCGTCCGGCGGCCAGGGCCCGGCCCCGCGTCGACGACGCGGCCGCGGCCGTCCGCTGCGCGAAGGCTCGGCGAGACAGGATCGCCGTGGCCGCCGCGTTTGTCTGGAGGTCTTCGATGTCCCGCTCGCCTCCCGGAAGGCGCGGCGCGCGGGCGGCGCCGCCTGGGTCAGGGCAGCGCCCCGGGCCATCTCGGACCGCGTGTCGGTCGCGATCCCGGCGGGGAAGGCGGCCGGAATCATGGCAACGGCGAAAGAGATTTCGGGCTGCAGTGTCGCCCCGTTCAAGTTTCTTCGATCCTTCGCGGGACTCGCGAGCCACGTCGCCTCGTTCATCTTCGGGCGGGGGCCGTTCCTGGCAGAGCTTTGGGCCGCGCTCAGGTCGGCGCCGACGATGTTTCGTCGAGGGCCCCGGCGAATTGCGCTTGCTCTTCGCGGCGCGCGCCGGCCCAGCGATGGATCGTGGCCTCTCCCGAAAGGAAGTCTGGCGGCATCTCGATCGCCTGCCGTTTGGGCGCCTTTCTCGGCGTCGGCAGGAAAATCCGCTTCGCGGGGGGCGCCCCCCATGGGGGGCGGGCGCGCGCCTCGCGGAGGGCGGCGGTTCGTTTTCAAGAATCCCATGCAACAGATGGAACGAAGCGCGCGCGTCGTCGCGGGCGCTTGCCGGAACCCTTCAGAACATTTTCAAATTCGCAAGGATTTCAAAAGCGAGCGCCCAAAAAGCACGTGGCAACATGGTTTCGTAACGCGGATGTTCGCAAAACGCGCGCGCATTCTTGCGAATTCTAAAGAACATTTTTTTCCAGAATTACTGCGCGCGCGCCGTCGAGATAATCCTTTGCAGCAAATGTGACGACGTGCACGCGCGCGCGCCCTCGCGCGCGCGTGCCGAATTCCGTCAAAACTTTTCGGTCTCGTAAGTGCCCACGCGAATTCTTCAGAAAACCGTAGTGTATTTTTAGGTGTTCTCTATCTCTCTCGCTCTCTTTCTCATTTTTTTTTGATTGATTTTTTTTTGTTCCCCCCCCCCTCTCTCTTTCTTTCTCTCTCTCTCTCTCTCTCTCTCTCTCTCTCTCTTTTTTTTTTTCTTTCTTTCTCTCTCTCTTCTCTCTCTCTCTCTCTCTCTAGTCATGCCGATATCATTCGCGCGCCCTTGCGCGCGTGCCGGGGGGGGGGGGGGGCGCGATCCGCGTCGCGTATAGCCGCGCGGGCCATCCTTGCGCGTCGGCCGCGTGCGCATGTCGAACTCTTTCCGCGACCTTCATCGCCGACGAGGGGGCGCCGTCGTCGCCGTCGGCGCGATCGGCATCGGCGCCGGCGCTGGCCGCGCCTTCGTCGGTGCGAACATCGTTGCCAGCGTCGCCGCTATCATCGCCGCGTCTACCGAAGTCGGCGTTGCCATCATACCGCGCCCGCCCGTGTCGCATATTCGCATTGAGACGCCCGCTGGGATGCCGCCGCGGCCGCGTCGGCGGCGCCAATCTAGCTGGCCGCTGCGCGCGCGCTAGGGTTGGCGCGGCCGCGGAGGTGCGCCGTCCAATGCCAAGCGTGCATCGCAATCGCCACCGCGTGGGTTTTCAAACCAATTTGCGGGTGGGTGGGTGGGATGTTTGCAAGAGCGCGGGATGCGTCAACTCGCCGGTCAAAATCAGTTCTCCTTTCTAGAGAGACGTAGGTTCTACCCCCCCCCCCCCCCCCGGACTTAAAGACCCCCGGGAACCGATGCAAAACGCGTGGGATTCTGACCCGATGTCCATCTTACCTGTGAATTCATATCCTCCCAGCCAGGCCAGCATCGCCCCCCCCCCCCTGCCATCCTCTGCAAAATTACTGTGCGCGCGCATTCGTTCATCAAGAATCGCAAATTTCAAAGAATCCTTTGCAACGAATGGGGCGAAGTGTGCGCGCGCGCGTCGTCGCGCGCGCATGCCGAAATCTTTCAGCAAAACCTTAGGTTTCGGAAGGATGTCGAAAGCGAGTGTCCAAACAACATATTAAAATCACACGGTTTCGCAGCGCGTTTTTTCAAACAAACGCGCGCGTTCATGCGAATGTGACCAAACGGGCTTCGCGCGCGCGGGCATGTCGAAATCGTCGGAACGCCCGTGCGCGAGTTCTGCAACAAATGGGACGAAGCGTCGCGCGCATGCCGAAATTCGGATTCCAAAAGCGAGCGCCCAAAAGACATGCAATAACGCAATGTCTCGCAACGCAGAGTTTCAACAAAAACGTGCGCGCGCGAGCTAGCGAATTCGCCAGAAAACGATCGGCTTCTAAACATGTTCATCAAACAATTTCAAATTGGCTTCGCGCGCGAATGTCAAAATCGTTCGAACGCTGTTGCGCGCGTGCTAGGGTGGCACGGTCCGTGTCGAATAGTACCATGCGAGCCACTCACGCGCGTCTGCCGCGCGCGTATTTCGGATTCCTTTCAAAACCTTCATCTCCGACGCGAAGACGCCGTCATCGTCGTCGGCGTGGCGGGTATCAGCGCCGCCAGTGGCCGCGCCGTTGTCGCTGTCAGCATCGCCGCCAACATCGCTACTATCCTCATTTGGGTGTTTAAAATTGCCGACGTCGCTATGGTACCGCACCCGCCCAAGCCGCCGACTCGCACTCAAGTGCCCGCCTGGATGCGCCGAGCGGTCAGCGCCACCGCGGCCGCGTCGGTCTCGCCAAACTACTTGGCCGCTGCGCGCGCGCATGCGTGGGCTGGCGCGGCAGCAGAGATGCGCCGGCCATCGCCGAGCACTCGCCGCAATCGCCGCCGCATGACGTCTGCAAACCAAGTTGCGGGCGGGTGAGTGGGATGTTCGCGCGATCAGTGGAGTGGGCAACTCACGGCGAACAGAAATTTATTCTCCTTTCTAAAAAGAGAATCGACTCTACCCCCCCCGGCGTTATCGGCCCCCTTTTCTGATATGTAAACCATATATGATTTTGACCTCATGTCCATTTCAAGTATGAATTTAAACTGTCCCAGGGGGGCCGGGATCGGCCCCCCTGAGGTTCCCTTGTGGAACAGTGCGCGGGGACATTTTTTGCTCTAGGATCTGATTTTCCGCGAATCCCTTGCAACCAATGGGACGACGTCCGCACGCGCGTCGTCGCGCGCGCATGCCGAAATCCTTCAAAAACTCCTCGGTGTCGGAAGGATTTCGCAATCGAGTTTCCCAACAACATGCAATAACACATGGTTTCGCAACACCGATTTGCTAAAAAAACCTACGCGCGAGCCCTTGCGAAATCTTAAGAACACCATGGGTTTTTCAATATTTGCACAACATGCTACCAAACGGGCTTCACGCGCGCATGTCGGAATCTGTCGAACGCCTGTGCGCGTGTGCCGTCGCGAGAATCCTCTGCAACAAATGAGACGAAGTGCAGACGCGGGCGTCGTCGCGCGCGTATGCCGAAATCCTTCAAAACCCATGGGTTTCGGAAAGACTTCAAATTCGTGTGTCCGAATTACCATAAAAAACACAAGGTTTCGCAACACGGATTTTCAACAAAACCGTGCGCGCGCGTTCTTGCGTCGTCGTCGTCGTCGTTCCTCGTGTTCGTCGTCGTCGTCGTCCTCTTTGGCGTCGTCGTCGTTTCCGTCGTCGTTGTCGCCGTGGCCGTTGTTTCCTTTTCCCTCGACGTCGTCGTCCGTCGTCGGCGTCTCGTCGTCGTCCCTCCTATTTCGTCACCGTCGTCGTCGTCGTCGTCGTCGTCTTCCCTCCTCCCTCGTCGTTGTCGTCGTCGGCGTTGCCGTCTTCTCTCCTTTTTCGTCGTTCGCGTCGTCGCCGTCCTCCCTCCTCCCTCGTCGTTGTCGTCGTTGTTGCCGTCGTCGTCCTCCCTCCTCCCTCGTCGTCGTTGTCGTCGTCTTCGTTGGTGGCGCCGTTGTCGTCGTCGTCGGCGTCTTCGTCGTCGTCGGTGTCGGCGTCGTCGTCGTCGGTGTCGTCGTCGTCGTCGTCTGCGTTGTCATCGTCGTTGTCGTCGGCGTCGGCGTCGTCGTCATCGGCGTCGTCGTCGTCGTTGTCGTCGTCGAAGTCGTTGGAAACGTCGTTGGTGTCGTCTTGGTCGATGTCGGTGGCGCCGTCGTCGTCGTTGTCGCTGTCGTCGTCGGCGTCGGTGTCGTGGCCAAGTGCCATGTGGTACCTACCGTCACGGTCTTGTTTGAAGAGGTTGCGAGCAAGCTGCGGGTGGGAAGGTGGGGTGTTTGCACGAGCAGTGGATGGGGACAGCTTCAAGACGGTCAAAGTGAATTCTCCTTTCTGAAAAGAGAATAGACTTTACCCCCCATCCCCCCGGCGTTCGCCGCCCCCCTTTCGGGTATTTCAACCATATACGATTCCGACCACATGTCCATCCTAAAGATGAATTTGCATTATCCCCGGGGAACTGGTATCGGTCCCCGTGAGGTTCCCTTTTGTGAAAAAACGAAACGCGGGGACATCTTTTGTTCTAGCATAACAAAGTTCACGAATCCCTCGCAAAAAAACGGGACGAAGTGCACACGCGCGCGTCGTCGCGCACGCATGCCGAAATCCTTCAAAATCCTTCGGTGTCGGAAGGATTTCGCAATCGAGTTTTCAACAAGCATGCAACAACATATGGTTTCGCAACACTGAGTTGCTAAAAAAGCCTACGCGCGAGCTCTTGCGAAATCTTGAGAAAACAGTGGGTTTATCAAGATTTGCACAACATGCTACCAAATGGGTTTCGCGCGCGCATGTCGAAATCTGTCGCGCGCCCTTGCGCGTGTGCCGTCGCGAGAATCCTCTTCAACAAAAGGGACGAAGTGCAGACGCGCGCGTCGTCGCATTCGCCTACGTCGTCCTCTGTCTTTCCTCGTGTTCGTCGTCGTCGTCCTCTTTGGCGTCGTGGTCGTTTCCGTCGTCGTTGTCGCCGTGGTCGTCCTTCCTCCTCCTCCCTCGTCGTCGTCGTCGTCCGTCGTCGGCGTCTCGTCGTCGTCCCTCCTATTTCGTCGCCGTCGTCGTCGTCGTCGTCGTCGTCGTCGTCGTTGTCGTCGTCGTCTTCCCTCCTCCCTCGTCGTTGTCGTCGTCGGCATCGCCGTCCTTCCTCCTTCTTCGTCGTTCGCGTCGTCGTCGTCCTCCCTCTGCCCTCGTCGTTGTCGTCGTCTTCGTCGTTGTCGCCGTCGTCGTCCTCCCTCCTCGTCGTCGTCTTCGTTGGCGACGTCGTCGTCATCTTCGTCGTTGTCGTCGTTGGCGTCGGCGTCGTCGTCGACTTCGTCGTCGTCGGCGTCGGCGTCGTCGTCGTCGTCGCCGTCGTCGTCGTCGTCGTCGTCGTCGGCGTCGTTGACGTCGTCGTCGTCGTCGGTGTCGTCGTTGTCGTCGTCGTCGGCGTCGTCATCGTCGTCGTCGTTGTCATCGCCGTCGTCGTCGTCAACGTCGGCGTCGTCGTCGTCGTCGGTGTCGTCGTCGTCGTCGTTGTCGGCGTCGTCGAAGTCGTTGGAGACGTCGTCGTTGTCGTCGTAGTCGTCGTCGGCGTCGTCGTCGGCCTTGTCATCGTCGTCGTCGTCGTCAGCGTCGGCGTCGTCGTCTTCGTCGTTGTCGTCGGTGCTGTCGTCGTCGTCGTCGTTTTCGTCGTCGTCGAAGTCGTTGGAGACTCGCCCGCAACGTCTGCCGTTGTCGACGTTGCCATGGTGCCGCGCCCGGCCAAGTCGCCGACTCGCAATGAATTGCCCGCTGGTGCGTGCCCAACGACCAGCGCCACCGCGGCCGCGCCGGTCGCGCCAGACCAGCTGGCCGCTCTGCGCGCGCGTGCTAGGGATGGCGCGGCCGCAGAGACGCACCAGCCAACGCCGAGCATGCATCGCAATCGCCACCGCGTGGGTTTTGCAAACCATGTTGCGGGTGGGTGGGTGGGATGTTTGCAAGAGCGCGGGATGTGTCAACTCGTTTGTTATAATCAATTCTCCTTTCTAAAAGAGAATAGACTCTCCCCCCCCGGCGTTATCGCCCCCTCCCGCGTCCTATGTAAACCACATATGATTCTGACCACATGTCCATCCTAAATATGAAATCGCAATGTCCCAGGCCAGCCGGGTGCCCCCCCTGAGATTCCCTTGTTCACAAAACTATGCGGTTACATTTTTTGTTCTAACATATTACTTTTTCGCGAATCCCTTGTAACAAATGGGGCGAAGTGCGCACACGCGCGTCGTCGCGCGCGCATGCCGAAATCCTTCAAAAACCTTCGGTGCTGGGAGGATTTCGCAATCGAGTTCCCCAAACCACATACAACAACATAGGGTTTCGCAACACCGATTTGCTAAAAAAGCTTCCGCGCGAGCTCTTGCGAAATCCTAAGAAAGCCATCGGTTTTTCAAGATTTTCACAACGCGCATGTCGATGTCTGCCGAACGCCCTTGCGCGTGTGCCGCCGCGAGAATCCTCTGCAACAAATGGGACGAAGCGCAGACGCGCGCGTCGTCGCGCGCGTATGCCGAAAACCTTCGAAACACCCATCGGCTTCGGAAGGATTTCAAAATCGTGTGTCCAAAAAACCTACAAAAACAGAAGGTTTTGCAACACGGATGTTCAACAAAAGCGTGCGCGCGCGCTCTTGCGTCGTCGTCGTCGTCGTCGTCGCCGTCCTCCCTCCTCCCGCGTCGTCGTCGTCGTCGCCTACGTCGTTCTCTGTCTTTCCTCGTGTTCGTCGTCGTCGTCCTCTTTTGCGTCGTGGTCGTTTCCGTCGTCGTTGTTGCCGTGGTCGTCCTTCCTCCTCTCTCCTCGTCGTCGTCGTCGTCCGTCGTCGGCGTCTCGTCGTCTTCCCTCCTATTTCGTCGCCGTCATCGTCATCGTTATCGTCGTCGTCGTCTTCCCTCCTCCCTCGTCGTTGTCGTCGTCGGCATCGCCGTCCCTCCTCCTTTTTCGTCGTTCGCGTCGTCGCCGTCCTCCCTCCTCCCTCGTCGTTGCCGTCGTTGTCGTCGTTGTCGCCGTCGTCGTCCTCCCTCCTCCCTCGTCGTCGTCTTCGTTGGCGACGTCGTCTTCGTCGTCGTCGTCGTCTTCGTCGTCGTCGACGTCGGCGTCGTCGTCGTCGCCGCCGTCGTCGACGACATCCAGCACCCAGCACTCATCGCAATCGCTCCAGCATGGGTTTTGCAAATCAAGTTGCGGGTGGTTGGGTGGGATGATTGCGCGAGCAGTGGAGTTGACAACCTCAAGTTCGGCAGGTGGATTCTCCTTTCTAAAAACAGAATAGGATCTACTCCCCCCCCCGGCGTTATCACTCCCTCTTTTCGGGTATGTAAATCATATATGATTCTGACCACATGTCCATCCTAAATGTGAATTTGCACTATCCCAGGGGGGCCGGTATTCCCCCCTCCTGAGGGTCCCTTCCCTAGCAAAAAATGGGACGAAGTGCGCACGCGCGCGTCGTCGCGCGCGCATGCCGAAATCCTTCAAGAACCTTCGGTGCCGGGAGGATTTTTCAATCGAGTTCCCCAAAAACATACAAATACAAAGGGTTTCGCAACACTGATTTGCTAAAACAGCTTCCGCGCGAGCTCTTGCGAAATCCTAAGAAAGCCATCGGTTTTTCAAGATTTTCACAAAGTGCTATGAAACGGACTCGCGCGCGCATGTCAAAATCTGTCGAACGCCCTTGCGCGTGTGCCGTCGCGAGAATCCTCTGCAACAAATGGGACGAAGCGCAGACGCGCGCGTCGTCGCGCGCGTATGCCGAAAACCTTCGAAACACCCATCGGCTTCGGAAGGATTTCAAAATCGTGTGTCCAAAAAACCTACAAAAACAGAAGGTTTCGCAACACGGATGTTCAACAAAAGCGTGCGCGCGCGCTCTTGCGTCGTCGTCGTCGTCGTCGTCGTCGTCGTCGCCGTCCTCCCTCCTCCCGCGTCGTCGTCGTCGTCGTCGCCTACGTCGTCCTCTGTCTTACCTCGTGTTCGTCGTCGTCGTCGTCCTCTTTTGCGTCGTGGTCGTTTCCGTCGTCGTTGTTGCCGTGGTCGTCCTTCCTCCTCCTCCCTCGTCGACGTCGTCGTCGTCGTCCGTCGTCGGCGTCTCGTCGTCGTCCCTCCTATTTCGTCGCCGTCGTCGTCGTCGCCGTTGTCGTCGTCGTCTTCCCTCCTCCCTCGTCGTTGTCGTCGTCGGCGCCGCCGTCCTTCCTCCTTCTTCGTCGTTCGCGTAGTCGCCGTCCTCCCTCCTCCCTCGTCGTTGTCGTCGTTGTCGTCGTTGTCGCCGTCGTCGTCCTTCCTCCTCCCTCGTCGTCGTCTTCGTTGGCGACGTCGTCGTCGCCGTCGTCGTCGTCGTCGTCGTCGTCGTCGTCGTCGTAGTCGCCGTCGTCGTCGTCGTCGTCGGCGTCGTTGACGTCGTTGTCGTCGTCGGTGTAGTCGGTGTCGTCGTCGAAGTCGTCGGAGACGTCGCCGGTGTCGTCGTAGTCGCCGTCGTCGTCGTCGTCGTCGGCGTCGTTGACGTCGTTGTCGTCGTCGGTGTAGTCGGTGTCGTCGTCGAAGTCGTTGGAGACGTCGTCGTTGTCGTCGTAGTCGGTGTCGGCGGCGCCGTCGTCGTCGTTGTCGCTGTCGTCGTCGGCGTCGGTGTCGTGGCCAACTGTCATGTGGTACGTACCGTCACGGTCTTGTTTAAGAGGTCTTGCGACCAAGTGCCGGGTGGGAGGGTGGGATGTTTGCACGAGCAGTGGAGAGGACAGCTTCAAGACGGTCAAGTATTAATTGCACCACATAGATGGCACCGCGTAGATTACATAGGTTGCACCGCGTTGATTCTCTCAAAGGAGAATCGACTATACCTCCCACCCACCCCATTGGATTATCGACCCCCCTTATCGCGTTGCAATTTTCAGATGGTTCTGCCCCACCGTCCATCCTAAGTTTGGACTCGTGCCATCCCAGCCCAACAGGTATCCACCCCCTCCGTCGCGCTCCGCAAAAAAATATTATGCGCGATTCATTAGTTCCCTAGAGTCTTTCGCCAAGAAATGAATCGGAGTGCGCGCGCGTCGTCGCGCGCGCGTGCCGACATCCTGGAGAAACATTCGGTTTCGGAAGGATTTCAAAAGCTGGTGCCCAAACAGCATATTAGACACACCGGGTTCCGCAACACGGATTCGTACAACAAATCGTGAGTGCGTTTGCGAAGCCTGAGGGCAACCATCGGCTTTTCAACGGGGGCTGCCACGCGGGCTTCGCGCGAGCGCATGTCGAAACCGTTCGAACGCTCTTGCGCGCGTGCCGTCGGGAGAATCCTTTGCAACAGATGAGACGAAGTGTGCGCGCGTCGTCGCGCGCGCATGCCGACATCCGTCAGAAACCTTTCTCTGGTGTCGTAGCGATTTCAAAGCCGAGCGTCTAAACCAAATGCAAAACAAACACCTGGTTTCGTTGCGTCAGTTTTCAAAATGCGTGCGCTCGCGCTCTTGCGTATTCTAGAACACAGTGGGTTTGTCCATTTGTTCAGTGCATTCTTCCAGGCGGGCCTCTGGCGCCGCATGCCGGCATATTCGCGCACCTTTGCGCGCGTGTTGAATAAAACCATGCAGGCCGCTCTCGCGCGTCTGCCGCGTGCGCATGCCGAACTCTTTTCACAATCGTCATCACCGACGCGAGGACGCCGTCATCGTCGACGGCGCGATCAGCATCGGCGCCCGCGTTGGCCGCGCCGTCGTCGTTGCCGACATCGCCGCCAGCATCGCTGCCAGCATCATCGCGTCTACCGTCGTCGACGTCGCCGTAATGCAGCGGCCGCCCAAGTCGCTGACTCGCAGTGGAGTGCCAGTTGGGATGCGCCCAGCGGTCAGCGCCACCGCGGCCGCGTCGGTCTCGCCAAACTAGAAGGCCGCTGCGCGCGCTTGGGTTGGCGCGGCCGCAGAGATGGACCAGCTAACGCCAAGCGCCCGTCGCAGTGGCTACCGCATGGGTTTTGCAAGCCATGTCGCCGGTGGGCGGGCGGGATGTTTGCGCGAGCGTGGGATGCGTCGACTCGCTCGTTGAAACCATTTGCACCGCGTATATTGCGCCGCGCCCTTGCACCGCGCCGGTTGCGTTCTAAAGAGGAGATAGGTTCTATCACCCTCCCTCCCGGACTCATCGACTCCCTGGAGGCCTATGCAAGCCGCGTCTGGTTATGGCCCATGTTGATCCTACGTTTGAATTCGTGCTATCCCAGCGAGGCCGGCATCGGCTCCCCCTCGGTCCCCTTGCTTAACCTAGCGAGTTTCCGCGAATCCCTTTTAGAGCGTGCCAGGCGGAGCGCGTGTCGAAATCTTTCCAAACACATTCTGTGGTTTCATCAATTTCACCCCGCTTCAAGAACACCTGTGAAAACATCAGACTGTCCAATTTCAGATTTTGTTGAAAAATCTGCTCGCGCGCTCTTGCCGAACCGTCCAAAAACAATTGGTTGTGCAACATTGTCATTGCATGATACCGCAGGGACTTCCCGCGCGCATGTCGAAATCGTTCGAACGCTCTTGCGCGCGTGCTGGGGTGGCGCGATCCGTGTCAAATCGTGTCATGCGAGCCACCCTTGCGCGTCTGCCGCGCGCGCATGTCGTATTCCTTTCAAAACCTGCATCACCGACGCGAAGACGCCGTCATCGTCGTCGGCGTGATTGATCAGCATCGGCGCCGTCACTCGCTGCCGTCGTCGCTGTCAGCATCGTCGCCGGCATCGCTACTGTCGTCATCGCGTTTACCGTTATCAACGTTGCCATGGTACCGCGCCCGCCCAAGTCGCCGACTCGCACTGAAGCGCCCGCTGGGATGTGCCGGGCGGTCAACGCCACCGCGTTCGCGTCGGTCGCGCTAAACTAGTTGGCCGCTGCGCGCGCGAGCCTGCGCGGGTTAGCGCGGCCGCAGCGATGCATCAGCCAACGCCAAGCACTCATCGCAATCGCTCCCGCATGGATGTTGCAAACCAAGTTGCGTGTGGGCGGGTGGGGCGATTGCGCGAGCAGTGGAGTTGTCACTTTCATGTTATCCATGTGAATAGCGCCACGTAGATTGCACCGCGTATGTATTGCACCGCGTCGATTGTTAAAACCCCTTGCGCCGCATGTGTTGTACCGCGCCGATTGGACTACATGAGTTGCGCCGCATGCATTCCCCTTTCTAAAACTGAGATAGGATCTACCACCCCCGCTCCCCTCGGACAGATCGATCCCCTGGGAACTTGTGCAACAACAAAACATATGATTATGACCCACTGCCCGTTTTACCTGTGCACTCATATTATCCCAGCAAGGCCAGTATCGCCCCCCTCGGTTCCCCTGCGAAGCGTATTGTGCGGTGACGTTTGTTGTTCTAACGTCGCAGTTTTTTTCCGCGAAAGCCTCGTCAACATATATCACGCGGGGCACGCGCGCGCGGCTGCTGCGCGCGCGTGCCGAAGTCCTTCCAAACACACGGTCGTCTTCAACAGTTTCAGCATTCCTTGTTTAAAAAACTGTGGTTTCATACGGCTTTACCACCCACAAAATTTAGCACAATCTGCCCAGGCGATCTTGCCGAACCCTTCAAAAAACAGCTGGTTTCAAACTTTCCACTACATGCTTCCAAGCGGATTTCGCGCGCGCATGTCGAGATCGTTCGAACGCTGGTGCGTGTGTGTTGAGGTGGCACGATCCGTGTCAAATAAGACCGTCTCGCGCGTCTGCCGCGCGCGCATATTGAACTCCTTCCAAAACCTGCATCACCGACGCGAAGACGCCGTCATCGTCGTCGGCGTGATCGGTATCAGCGCCGCCACTGGCTGCCCCGCCGTTGTTGTCAGCATCGTCACCATCATTGCTATTAGCATAATCGTGTCCATCGTTGTCGACGTTGCCACGATACCGCGCCCGCCTGAGTCGGGCCCGCCTGGATGTAGCGGTCAGCGCCGCCGCTTTCGCGTCGGTCGCGCTAACTAGCTGGCCGTTGCGCGCGCGAGCCTGCGCGGGTTAGCGCGGCCGCAGCGACCGCATGGGGTTTGCAACCCAGTTGCGTGTGGGCGGGTGGGGCGATTGCGCGAGCAGTGGAGTTGACAACTTCAAGTTTCGCGTTGATGAATTGCACCACATATCTTGCACCACGCAGACAGCAAAAACCGACTGTTCGGGGCCCGCGTTGGTTAGCATTGTTTTTTGTGTTGGACCTCCTGGAGGCTTCTCGCCGCCACGGCTGGATCCGCCTTTACAGACGGGTCGGGATGTACATTGTTGAGGCGTCCGGAGAGCCGATCTTGAACGGATTTGGGCCAGGCGGGCGATCCGTCGTTGTCTCAGCTGGCCCGCTTTCGATTGTGTGTTCGATCTTGGGCCCCCCGTTTTAAATTCGATGGCGCGCAGGAGGGGCTGGCGCGATGTTGGATGGGTGGCCTTCAAGGAGGCGTGGTGCGTCTCGGAGGGGCTCGGAGTTTCCCAACAAGGTCGGAGGAATAGCTGGAGGCGTTCGGGGAGAAGTCAGGAGTGGTTAGTACGAATATAGCCGAGGCACGATGTCGAGGAGTGACGGGTGAGGATTAGGAGCGAGGAGTGAGCAGCAGGTGACGGGCGGAGCGGAAGTGAGGTGAGGATGTCCAGCCCCAAACGAAGAGCAGTACACGGAAACGAAGAATTTGGAGGAGCTGGAGGAGACCTTGTATTGGAGGAGGACGCGGCCGCATGAGTGGGGGGGAGCAACCATGCATAGTGTAGCGTAGCATTGCGCAGTATGAATCGCGAGCGAGTGGCGCCTACTCGAGCTGAGAACCGCACGCAGGGATTCCTGAATCTAGATTTTGAGCACACTCGGAGCGCGTGCGACTGTTCCAGTACACGCACATACAGTTTGCTTTCTTAGACATGTTGACACACATGTGTTCCTGTACACCTCTATTCTACACACACATATACATATATATATATATATGCATAAGTATGTATACAGACCCCCCAGTGTATACGGATTTAATGATATATGTATAATGCCCCCACTATTTTTACATAATTCATTTTATCTACACATATACATATTCATATATATATGAATATATATGTAAACACGACATCAATGATCCCCCAACCATTTTGACATGTGCGCCCTCGTCTGGCCCGCACGCTGTTATCTCATCAGGCTCCTTACAAAGCGCACTTGTTAGATCAATTCGCGTGCACCAGATAAGATTATTTCACAGCGATCGGGTGGAGGGAAGGGGTATACTGGCCCTCCCAGGATTGTGCGGGTCATTTCGGATGCGTGCATGTGCAGAGAATATGTGCAAACACAGGGCGGGGCGGGGGATCGACAAGTCGGGCCTCGACTGGGGGAAAGTCCACTATTCTATTTTCCCTCGGAATGAGCGCATTGCCTCACAGGGTCTATTTCGATCCGATCGATCCGATTCGATGTCGAACCTGGCCAGCCCGATCCGATTCGATGCTTTCCGACGTTCCGATGCGGTCCCATGTTTGCACGGCGCTGTTGTCCATCTTGGCGCAGCCGATCCGATTCGATGTCGATTCCGTGCCGCTGCAGCCCGGTCCGATGCACATTTCGATTCGATCCGAGTTACCTATTCGATGCTGCCTGATCCTTCCTTATTTGCCCCCCTGGCAGCCTGGCCCTCTTCGGCCCAGCCTCAGCCAGCCACGGACCCTGGAACTGCTGGCGCGGCGCTGCTGCGACGGTGCGCTCGCGTGGACGTCCAAGGGGCCAGGCATAACTACCCTGCGCCCTGGCTGCTGGCTCCTTGACTGCAGGGAGGGAGTTGAGGAGGAGAGACGCGAAGGGACGACGGCTATTTTTTATAGTCTGGCGCTAATCTGGGTTATCGGGCCCGCCCGCCCCCTCCTCCCCCCCCCCAGGATAATCTGACCTTGTCGTTTGCGCAGGTCCGAAGGGGGTACGCAGTACGCGGGCATGCGTGGGGCTGTCCAAAGCGAAAAGGTTAGGTTATCGGCTTATCCGCCGGCACGTCTTTCCCCCCCCCCCCCCCACACACACTGGACAATTTAGGTTTCGCCGAAGATAGCGATCTCCAGGAGGGATGGGGAGGGGCGAGGAGGGTCGAGGAGGGAGCAGGAGCAGGAGTGGGAGGCGGAGGAGGGGAGTGGGCGGAGGGACCCCCGCGCGTGCTGCCGCTGCTGGGCGAGGTGCTGCCCAGTCTCCCGAATTCGTGCCGACGGGCTTGTCGGCCCGCCCGAATTGCTTGCTGCGCCGACTGCTCCGCCATGTCGGGCATTCGCTGGGTTGGCCAGGCCAGATGCTTAGAACGTGCACGTCGCAAAAGGTGCTTCGTGACACGTGCTGGGAGCCAGGTGGAGGAAAAGCCAAGCGGTGGCGAAGCGTCACGACCTGCTTATAGGCCTACTAAAGGATGTTCTAAGAGCATTATGTGGTTTGCAGCAAATGTTCTTGCCGTCGTGTTTCAATACATCGGGTCTATGTGCTAAGATCATTGCTGTGGCTTTTCGAAGGTTCTCTGGTTCTTAGGGAATTTCGTGGTAAGCCTGAAGGAATGCCGAGGCGATCGGTCCCTGCTAAGGGCGGATTAGTTGGATCGGCGCTTGGGCCCCTGGCGCCTGGCGCGCTCCGCGTGCCACGGAGAGGACGAAGGGGGGCCCAGCGCCCATCTAAGAGCTCCGCGCGGACCTCCGACTGTTTATGTTTTGCATGTGTTGTGGTTCATCTAGCGTAGCGCCACGGCCTCTGGAGCTCTGTCCCCTCGCCCACGGCGTGGAGCTATTAATCCTCCTGACGTTCTGGCCGTTCCGAGCCGCGCTCTCCGCAGTGCTTTGTACATGCTGTGGCGGGAGGGTCCAGAGCAGATAGTTGATGCGAGGGATTGCACAAACATGACGTAGAACCACGCTGTCTGTAGATTGGGGATTTTTGGTAAGTAATTCAGTAGCTTCGCGTGTCTTCAGCCAGTGTGGCCCCTGGTTGCTTCGATGTACTGGCCCGCACCAATTAGTGTGCCCACCGCCTTGATATCCCATCGGTGTATTCGACTTCCATGCTTCACTATGCTGCTAAACGAGATCCTTGGCGTGGCCCTGGCCCGCGGCCCCGTAAGCAAGCTTATTGCCCCTCATGCTGGGGACTGTACCCCTCATGAGTCGCGCTGTCGTGCTCGCATCTCGCCCGTCATGATGTCGGGCTTTCCCAACGGATGGCTCTCGGCCGTGCCTGGAGAGAACACCCGTGAGTTGGGCAGCTTACCGGTGCACTGAGGCTGTTTTGGCCGTACCGGGAGCTCAAATTCAGCGACAGGGAGGCGCGCGGACTCATTAGGGGTCCGATTGCTCCCCTGAGGGGAACCGCTGGGAAGTGCACGGCTACAGATTCAGTATGTGTGCGGACCACTGCGGAGGCAAGTTCGCTTCCCCGACTTGGGATGCCACCCCGTAGGAACCCGGATTTGACCAGATCTCCAGAGGGCATATGGTGAGGAGGGGGCGGTGGACAGAGAAGGCGATAGAGATGGGAGCATCGATCGGGGCTCCTCGTTCAGCACCTCAATCTCATTGCTGTCCTCCGCCCCCCGCTTTGGGCCGCGTGGCAGGTTTCTCGCATCGGCCAGACCCCGCTCCCCTAGGGGCTGAGGTGTGTGAGCCCGACCCACGGCCTAAGGGTACATCCGTGACAATTCTCCTTTTTCCTCCACCTCCTCCTCCTCGTCGTCCTCCTCCTTCTCCTCCCCCTCCGCCTCCTCCTCTTTTTTCTCCTCCTCATCCTCTCCCTCCTCCTCCCTCCTCCTAGGATTGCTGCGTTCTTGAACAGAGGCGTAAACGAATACGGAAGCCCGACTTGACGCAAGACGTATTTGGTGGGCGCCGCAGAAAGAACAGACACTGACCTGTGGCGACGAGGATAGTACAAGAGTAGGCGCCCGCCAGATACAAGTACCGTGATGTGTGATTGCCCTCCCCAGGTATCGTTTATACAGGCTGCCCATAATGTGCAAAGAAAGTGCAGCATCATAGACGCAAGCATGTGTTGAACTGTATTCGTGACAGTTCGCCGCAGCACTGATGATCAGGAGACTGCCAATAACAGAGATTGGTGTTTGCCGTAAAGGTGTGCATACTGCGGCGCCTCATGTACGATAGAAACGATACATGTGCAATCATTGGGCTGCAAGTAAAACGTGGCGGTTGCCGCCAATTTGTGCATATTTTGTCGCTTGCGTGGTCGGTGGTCGGCGATACAGGTCTTACGTACGCGAATTAGTGAGCCCAGCGGGGCAAGTACGAGTGACAATGCAATGTTCAATTCTTGGGTTGTTACTCTGGAGTAATACTAGTAGGTGGAACGTATAATAAGTGTGGATGATGCAAGTGCAATCTTTGGGTTGCCACATTGCGAGCGGAAAAGGTTCGGCTGTCCTGTATATGGTTGGCCTGCTGTGACCAATGCCCTGTGAAACATGGCTGGCTGAACGCACTTATAGGACCCACCCCTACCCGACACCACCAACCCACCTCCATCTTCACAAGTCCCCTTAGCACCGGTAGCCACTGCACTGTAGACCACGAGGCTGCAAATAAAAACGTGGCGGTTGCCGCCAAAGTGTGCATGTTGCGGCGCCTGAGTGGTTGGCAGTCTGCTAGACATGTCCAACATATGCGAATGGGTGAGCCAAGTTTAGCAAGTACGAGTGACAATGCTACGTGCAACATTTGGTCTGCGACCCTTGTGAAGTGGAGAGGGAGGAACAAACGGTGAAGTGCAGTCCTTTGGCTGCGACCCTTGTGGTGAGGAGTCGGAGTGAAACACGCTGCAACGACGGGGAAGTGGTGGGAGAGACAAAGCCGTGAGCAACCGAAGGAGAGGAGAGCACACATCCTGCGTATCCGAGGGACGCTCAGGGTAATCGCTGCTCGCGCCAGCCGGTAGGGTACGGTCCCCTGGGTCATGCCCGGCTAGGTCAAAGGACCGGAAATGCGAGAAAGAGAGGGGGAACAAGCAGAAGACGAGGACGACGGCAGGACTAATAGGTCGTGGCCCGAGGGATGAGGACCAGGTGAGAATGAGGATAATGTCTAAGTATGGCAGTTGGATGTGTATATTGGAATATTGTGAGGACAGGAGAGGAGGGGAGGTCAGTCCTGGAAGTTTTGCGGTAATCGGCGACGAGGAAGAGCTTGTGGTGGATGTCGTGGTGGTCTCGGCCCTATACTCTGCTGATTCGCCAGGTTCGTCTCAGCTGTGCGTTGTCGTGTGATTGTCACGTATTGATACTGCCGTCGTTTGTTTTTTGTTGTTGTTTGTGTTTCGGTGGTGGTTTGAAGAGCTGGTGGTGGATGTCGTGGTAGTCTCTGCCCTACTCGACCAATTCGCTAGGTTCATCTCAGCTGTGCGTTGACGTGCGGTTGTCACGCATTGTTGTTGCCGTCGTCTGGGTTGTTATGTTACTGTTTGGGTTTCGGTGGTGCTTTGAAGAGCTGGTATGCTGATGGTGTGTAGCAAAGTGCCTGCTGGTGCCTCGGTTTGAAAGTATACCTGTCTGGTGGAGTGAGTTTGTGGTGGCAGGTGGTGGATCTTTATGTTTTGTAGCCACTGTTGTGGCATTGCGTTTTCGATGGCTTGGCAGACGCCATGGATCTTGAGAGTCGGTGGCGTTGGGTGAATGGGTGTGGTGAAGCGTGGTGAAGCGTGGTGTCGGTGAACATGTGGTGAGGGCCTTTTGTGGGAGTTGCTTTAGGTGTTGTCGCGACCGTGTCGCTGATTGTGGTGTGTGTTATTGTCCTCCGAGGTGTTTTTTTGGGGGGTCGGGCAGGTGGTGTCGCATGCTGTGCTGGCGGTTTGTTGGCGGGTGGAGTTGACGTGGGTGACGGTGTGGTTGGACTCGTATCGCGTCTGTCGCTCGTCGTGCGAGTGGTGGTCGGATTGTCATCGTCGCTTGAGCTGGTGGTTGGTGTCGGCTGTGTGGGTCTGGCGAGATGGCGAGTTGTCAAGGGATCAGTGGCCGCGGTGATCTCCACCCTTCTCGATGCTGGATGGACGCCGACTACTGTTGTATCGCGGTGGCGTCCAGAACCCGCCGGACTTGCCGAATGAGAGCTTCCCACTTAGCCCCTTGCAGGCTTCGCAGGTGGCGAAATTGACGTCACTGGCATTTTGGGCGACTTGATGCCTGAATTCAGAGCTCAGTTCGGGGCTCATGTTGTTGAGCATGATAGCGCCGACGATCTCCAACGAGGGGCCACTGGCTTCGGCGAGAATGCATCAAGTTCTGGAAGAACGGGGGCTACGATATGGCGGCCAGACGCTGTGCTTGGCCGCTGGTGCTCAGTGGCCGCGCGCTCGCCAGTTTCCGACGGGCACGGAGGAGCAGCAGCTGTGCCCGCGGAGCCGCAAATCGCCAGAGACGTTGCGGCATCGCATTTGGGAGTGTGAGTGCAACACAGTTCATGAGGATTGCTCCTTCTCCGCTTCCCTCGTGTCGCAGGCTGCAGTGGATCGTGATCTGAACCCAGGGTTGCGGCTCAGAGGTGCTCCCCCGACCGACCGCACTCGCCCCGAGTTCGTGGACCCACCTGAAGCCGAGAGAATGAAGCCCCTCGGCGGGTCTGTGCACCTCGCGGGAAAGCCTTAGAACCAGCGCATCTATATCTCTCCATGCGCCGATCTTTGGGAGAGAGGGGGTGGCGCCGCTGAATTGTGCAAGCAGGACGGCCCCTCGGCGCGACGTCCTTGATGGAGTTGCCGTCTGTCGGCTCCGAGGCCTCGGCGGTGTTCGGGGATGGCCCTGGGGGGCGTTTCTCCTCCGACCCTCGCCGCCGACGTCGTGGCGTGGCTTGTGTGGTGACCAGGATTATCACCACCCACCAAACCACCCCAACCCAACCCGAAGGCTTCAATTTGCCCTCCATTTCCAGTTGGGGGGGGTGGGGGAACATCGAGAAAACACATGGAACCCGTGCCCCCCCCAACCCGAAATTCGGGTCTTCGGGTTGGGTTGGGGTGGTCTGGTAGGTAGTCAGATTATCCCAGGGGCGTCGATGAGGGAGGTGGTCGTTTTTTTTTCATGGAGTTTGAGTGGGCCAGTCTCAAACTGTTCCTCGCTCCGGGCTTCTAGCTTTCGCGCTGTGCCTTGAGGGCGCTGCGGGCCCCGTTCATTCTGTTACGGGCCACGTTCCCCTAGTTACTGGGTGGGGGCGGGGTCGGGCCAGTGCGGCGGGGGGCGGGAACTGGGACTTGTGGCTCCGAATTAAGATTGCGGCTTGTCTCACGTGGAGAGGGGCTTGTCACCTTAGAATGGGCGGCCGCCCGCCTTGACCTCGAGGCCGAGGGCCTTTTTCTGACCATCAGGTTGTCCTCGGGGCTGGAGATCATCTGGCCGACTTTGTGGCCTCTAAGGCCGCTGAGCGTTTCTGGCAGCTTTCGGCCCGTTCAGATCCCAGGACCGACTTCCGGAGTGCGCAGGCCGCTCTAATTCAGCGTCGGGCTCGCCGTGCCTTGGTCGACTCGTCCCTGGCCGATCCCTGGAAGGCTCGGCCCTCGGCTGCCCCCTAGGAGAAAGCGGGGCACAAGTCGAAGCTCGATCGAGCGTTTCGCGCGTCGCCGCGCGAATTCGCGACGTATGGCAGCTCCTTTCGCTGCAGAGTGTACGGAGTGCTTTGTGATAAGCAGGACCTCTTAGAGGTCTCCAAGGCACCTTGCGTCCTTGCCGCGGGGGGTGACCCCTTTCCCGTCGGACGTTGTTATCGAGGTCCCTGGGCCTGTCTCGGTTTCTGGTGCAGCCTTGCATCCTTCGCACAAGCTGGCGTTCTGGGATTCGCGCAGCTTGTACTTTTGCCAGGTTTGTGGCCGCACGGCTACCTCGGATGGGCGCCAGTTGGTGCCCGAGCGCCAAGCGCCCTCTAGGAATGGCCTTGAAAGCCTGAGCAGAATTCGCCGTGGCTTGTTTCCGAGCCACGCAGGGCCGTCCCAGGCGAGTTCCCTGCTTCGCCACGCTGGCATCGCGGCCGTGCCCGACCAGCAGGCGCGAGCACGAGGACGTGCCGTTTGAGGCTCGTGCGTTCAGTGCTTGCTGCTCCCTTCCCTCTTCCCCTCCATTTCCCACCACGCGACGTCGCTTGCCAACGCGTTTCGAGACGTTCGCCGTTCCTCTTCCGTATGCATAATTTTTCCTTGACGCACCCCGAGGCCAGTTTCTACGGCGGACGCGGCGTGCCGCTTGAGACTGCTTCACCACTTTTTGACGCTGTTGTTCCCAACCATCCTGTGTTGGGTCCTCGTTTTGTCACGACGGTGCCCCGCGCTCTTCTCCCCTACTCCTCCTCCTCCCCTCCTCCTACCGTCCGCATGCGCCCTGCGCGCCCAACGCAAAGTTTCGTGGCCCCGCAGGGGGCCCAGCCGAAGGTCCCAGTGCTACCGCCAGCATGCGTCCCGCGCACCCAATGCAGCGCTTCGTGGCCCCATGAAGGTGGCCCCGCCGAAGGTCCCAATGCGACGCCCGCATGCGTCCCGCACGCCCCCGTACAGCGTTTCGTGGCCCCATAGGGAGCCCCACCGACGGCCCCAGTGCTACCGTCCACACGCGTCCCGCACAGCCAATGCAGCGCTTCGTGGTCCCATAGGGAGCCCCGCCGAAGGTCCATGCGCCCCGCACGCCCAGAAAAACGCTTCGTGGCCCCATAGGGAGCTCCACAGAAGGCCCCAGTGCCGCCGTCCGCATGCGCCCCGCACGCCCCGTAAACCGTTTCGTGGCCCCATACGGAACCCAATTGAAGGCCCCCAGTGCCGCCATCCGCATGCGCGCCGCACGCCCCACTTGGCATTTTCACTCACCTAGTACAGCGCGTCGTGGCTCCATAGGGAACTCCACCGAACCCCTCCAGTGAGACCGTCCGCGTGCGTCCCACACGCCCAATTTGGCATTTTCGCTCGCCCAGTGCAGCGTTTCGTGGCCCCACAAGGAGCTCCACCGAAGCCTCCACTGGGACCGCCCGCGTGCATCCCAGAAGCACAATTCGGCACCTTCGTCCACCCAGTACAGCGCTTCGTGGCTCCATAGGGAACCCTACCGAACCCCCCAGCGAAATCGTCCGCATGCGTCTCGGGAACTCAATTTGGCATTTTCGCCCAGCCAGTACAGCGTTTCGTGGCCCCACAGGGAGCTCCACCGAAGCCTCCAGTGGGACCGCCCGCATGCATCCCAGAAACCCAATTCGGCACCTTCGTCCACCCAGTACAGCGCTTCGTGGCCCCATAGGGAGCCCAACCGACACCCCCAGCCAGATCGTCCGCATGCGTTTCGGAAACTCCCTTTGGAATTTTCGCCCAGCCGGCACAGCGTTTCGTGGTCCCACAGGGAACTCCACCGAAACCCCCAGCGGGACCGCCCACAGGCGCACAGGACACCCAATGTGGCATCCCCACCCGCCCAGTACAGCGGTTCGTGGCCCAAAACTAGAGATTCCACCGCAACCCCCAGTGGGACCGTCCACACGCGCCCCGACACATTCAATTTGGCATTTTCGCGCACACAGTACAGCGCTGCGTGGCCCCATTGGGAACTCCACCGAATGCCCACGTGCCACCGTCCGCGCGCATCCCGAAACATCCAAATTGGCCTTTTTCGCTCACCCAGTACAGCGCTTCGTGGCCCCACAGGAGCTCCACCGAGGGCACCAATGGGACCGCCCGCATGCGCTCCACATGCCCAATTTGGCATTTTCGCCCACCCACTACAGCGATTCGTGGCCTCGCTTCGTGGCCCCATAGGGAGTTTCACCGAAGAAACTATTCGCAATTGCGGTGCCCACATTGGCAACCGTTTCGCAGATGGATGGCGGGTGGTTTTCAACTTGTGGTTCCCGCCTTCGGGTCGCACATACTCGTTTCCACAAAGTGCAAGAGCTTTAAGGATTGACGGCGGATGATTCCTTTTCAATGTGTGGTTCTCGCCGTAGCGTTGTGCACACTCGTTTTAAACGTGAGCAAGAGCTTTACGGATTGAGGGCGGTTCCTTATCAAATGTGGTTGTCGCCCCAGCGCCGCGCACATTGGTTCAATTCATGTGCGAGCGTTTCACATATTCCCTTGACCAGCATATCAGAAACGGTGTGTTAGAATAGTTCCGTATTTTGTGGGCGCAACAGTTATATTTATTCGCGGTGTTGAAGTCCCAGGAACGGCGATGTGGCACGATTCAGGACCGTCGAGGCGCAACAGTCAAGTTGATCCATTGCGTTGAAATCCAAAGAACCTGTTTTGGCACGCTTCAGAGTCTTCAAAAGGTTACCTTCCAACGAGGCAGGTCCCACAGTGGAAGTGAACGCTTGTGGAGGCCTATGGAAAAGGAGTTTCGAGGGAGCTTTTATTCCAACATCTATGATGATTCTTGGTTTACATGGGTCCTTTTCCACCTCCTTCGCTTCCCCCTTCCTCCTCCTCCTCCTCCTCATCCTCCCTTCGCTCCTCCTCGTTCCTTCGCTCCTCCTCGTCCCTTCGCTCCTCCTCCTCCTCCTCCTCCTCCTCCTCCTCCTCGTCCTCCCCCTCGTCCTCCTCCTCCTCCTCCTCCTCCTCCTTCTCCTCCCTCTCCTCCTCCTCCTCCTCCTCCTCCTCCTTTCCTCCTCCTCCTCCTCCTCCTCCTCCTCTCCCTGGGCGGCGGGGCCGCCTCCGCGGTCGCCGTCACTGTGGCGCTCAGGTGCTGCTCGGGAGTGGCCGCCCGCCGTGGGAGCTGTCGGTGCACCCCCGCGGCCCGGGCCCCTGGGAACTCCCGCGCCCAGCGGATCGCGGTGGGGAGTCTGGCAGCCCCTGGTCGATGGCACGGGCCGTGCGGATCTCCAGAGGAGGAAACAGTATACCACCCTTCACTCGTTTTCGCCTTTTTGGGCCTCCTGAGAGGCCCTCGTCGCCACCGTTGGACCCGCATCGTAATTCTGTGCAGTACGCACCCCGGGAGAGGTCCTGGGAGTAGCGGTATCGGTACCTTTTGGTGTCCACAGAGCCAGCGCCACGGAGAACGGAGATCCTGAGGAAGAGGGGTCCAAAGGTTTTGCGCTGTTTCCGGGGCTCCCAGAAGCCCCGCCCTGGCCCTGGGGCCGTCAGGCGACACACCAGGATGGGGCGTTATGTGCGGGGGACATGGCACGTGGTCCAGGACACGTTTCCCCCAGGACCCCTTCTCTCACTCATGCGAAGCCGATTCCGATCCTGCGGGGAGGAGGCCGACCAAGATGAGGCGGACCAGGAGAAGGAGGCGGACCAGGAGGAGGAGGAGGAGGCGGACCAGGAGGAGGAGGAGGCGGACGAGGAGGAGGAGAAGGAGGCGGAGGAGGAGGAGGTGGAGTAGCTAATCTGGTCATAATCGCTAGGTGCCAACTGCTCGGAACATTCTGTCGGTGGTCCGCGGGCGCAGGATGCTCCATACTTGCAGGTAGGCCATGCGCCCATGCTGCCACCATGAACTCAATTATGGTGGTTCGCAGCGAAGTGTTGCCGACATCAACTTGGGTCTGTTCCTTGGGCGTTAGACATCGAAGTTCCCACAACATCTGAGGTGATTCAGGGGGCGGGGGTGAGGGCCTGGGGAGTCTTCTGGCACTGGGTTGTGTCTGGCAGCACTCCACCTCTCACACGGGGGACCAGCAGTTACCCCCGCTACCCAAAACTCGGCCATGAGTCGCAACTGGAAAGACGTGATCTCGGGTTAGGTCACGTCGCCAGTTTTTAGTGCAGTGGGTCACATCAGTCTACATATTCACAACAGGAACAGGATATTGCGTGCCCAGCCTTTCAAACCATTCCTGATCGTCCCCTGATCGGCGTTGTCCGGAGAATAGATGCAGCAGGTACCGGCGGAGGCGGGGAGGGGAGGAGAGGGAGCGAGAGGAGGAGGAGGAGGAGGAGGAGAAGGAGGAGGAGGAGGAGGAGGAGGAGGAGGAGGAGGAGGAGGGGGAGGTGCCACTAGTTCTGCCACGTTGACCTCGGGTCCCTGGACGCTGGGGCCTCTGATGGGGCCACGGGCACGCCTGGGGGGGTAATGAGCAACATTGTCAGTAAGCCCTCGGACACGGCTTGCCTTTTACTAATCATGCTTCCTTCAGGCGCACGAGCAATCTCAGCCTCCAGAGGCCGACCACCCGCGGCAATCAGACAACGAGAACACCATTGGGCAGGACGCAAAAACAGCTACATCGCTTTCGGGTATCAATGTGCCAGTGATGCGCCAGATCGCCAGATGTTGCGAGAAACACCCCACCATGGCATGTGCCAACACAGGGCCCACATGCAAGTGTTTGAGGGCAGGAACGCAGCAGGGTGGTCGAACACTGCCGCGGCCAAAACGTACCCGTCCCAATTCTGTCGCTTTCTTGCTCAGTCGGTCTCAATAGTTAGGTTTTTCTGCCCCCCCCCGCTGAATTGGACGATCAGGTTTGTTTTTCCCCGACCTTGAGGAGGGGTTACCGTTTAGTGTTCCCCTGGGGGGATCTGGGGGGGGAGCCCCCCGGACCCCCCCCCCCGGCCACGGAGCGCACGCCGGCGGACGCCGCCGGAAGACGGCCCCATTTCGGCAGACGCGCTTCCGTGCGGCACGGGCGGCCCCAAGATGATCCGTAAGATGGTCCAAGAGGACCCAGAGTCGCCAGCAGGTCGATCGAGGCCGTCTAAGATCGCGTCCAGACGGCCCATGGAACTCCCAGGACGCCTCGGGAGGCCTCCGAGAGGTCTTCCAAGAGAGCCCCAAGTGTCAAAATTCACTGGTTATTGTTAGGGTTTTGAAGGTTTTTCGGGTTTTTGCGTTTTCGGTTGCCCGACGCTCCAAGACAGCCCAAGTGGTCCCAAAGATCGCCCCAAGACGGCCTAAGAGGCCCCCAAGAGAGCGCCCAGACAGTCCAAGATGCCCTCAAGACGGCCCAAGAGGCCTCCAAGACGGCCTCCGAAGGCCCCAGGAACGCCCTCAGAAAACCTACAGGAAGGGGGCAGGGACCGACATTTTAGGCTCTCCGCTCTAAAAGACCCCCAGGAGGCCCCAAGAGGCCCTCAGGAGGCCCCCAAGAGGTTTCCAAGAGGCCCCAGGAACCCTGGAAGAGGCCTTCGGGAAGCCCCCACTGGCCCCCAAGGGGGCCCCAAGAATGCCCAACAAGGCTCAAGGATACGTGGAGATGCACCCGCAAAGCGTGACACCGCCAAACGGACAACGCGGGAAAGTGCCTTCTAGGCACGCTCTTTTTTGCTGTTCGCTTGCTCTCGAGTCACGCCCCCTTGCCCAAGAGGGCTCCAGGACTGCCACAAATGCTCCATAACGTGAAAACGGGGAACACGGGAACCAACACGATGAGCCCCCCACAGTAATCATTTTCTCTGCTGTTCTCTTTCTCGCACGTCACGGCCACTGTCCCTCCCCATTGGCTCGCATAGCAGGGCCCGAACATTGCCCAACAGGGCTCCAAGATGTTCGTAGACGCCCCGACAAAGTGGCACAGCATCAAACGAAACGCACGGGAACCTTCATACTTACTTTCAAATGCGGCGCAGCGTCACACGGACAGCACGTGAATCAACATTATGCGCCCTGTAGGCGTCCTCTTCTTCATTTTTCTTATCCTCGCAAGTCACGCCCACTTGTCCACCAAGGTCAGGGTTCGTTGCAATATCAGGTTCCCTTCTCATTCCTTCGGACCCTTTCTTTGATTTCCACAGGGGTCGTGATTACGCCCATAGGGTACTACCCATCCATGTCTCCTGAATAGAAGCTGGTGTGCGCGGCACCTGCTCTCGCAGTACCTACGTGGAAGGAAGTTTCTGTACTGATGTTTGTTCGGACCTCACTGGGTGGGCGCGGTACCAAGACTCGTTGTAGGGTCCATCTTGTGGCGATGTCGACCACCACGCGACCATTCCCAGCACCGACTCTGGCACAGGACTGGGCTTCTAAAGGGGCCCACAACAGACTGGGATTGGGCTGTGGATATGGGGGGTGGGGGACACGATTTGTTTCACCTGGGAGGCCTGCCCGCTCCAGCGATCGCCCTCGCCGCTTTCTCTGTGTTGCCGCTTCTTTTCTTACTCGTCGATTCGGATTCAGACTCAATCCATGAGGCGCCGACCGACCGACCGACCGACCGATGTGGGGGAGGAGGAGGAGGACACTGACTTCAGGTCACAAGCCGAATTAACTTCAGCAGCAACAGCAGGATAATGAGGAGGAGGAGGAGGAGGAGGAGGAGGAGGGGAATGCAGAGGCGGAGGATCGCACGCCACTGAGGGGAAAAGGGGGGGAGGAAGTCCGACGGTCCAAACAACCCAGGGGGGCCCATCAAAGGGGAACTTTTTGTCACCCTGGCAGGAAGGCCCAAGACCTGCCAGGGGCCAGCGACAGGGCCCCCCTTGGTATCTAACCGCCAAGTTCTTCTTCCTCCAGATCATTGTCTGGGCCTCGTTAACATCGCCTCAGTCCCAATTCAGCGGCTTCGAACTCATTAGGCCCGAACGCTTGCAGGGCATCGGCCAGGCACAAACCTGCACGTGCAGGATGGCCCGAAGTGGCTCTGGCCACACCTACATCACCCATCTGGGCCTTCTTGGGCTCCCAGGCCCCCCCCACCAGCTCACGCGCCCAAGCCCCAGGAGGTAGCCAGGAGCCCAGTTTGAGAGACCTGCTGGGGTGCTTGTCCTTACTGACTGCCCAAGAGCTCTTCCTGCCTAGGTCAGCCAAGGTCTGCTGGGACCCTCCACAGCCCTGACGCAGGCCTCTGGATCCCACAGACACCGTGGCATACTCTCCGTAGGTCGAACAACAAAGAATGGAAGGCTGTTTATCCTCACCCGCTAGCTGCAACAAAACAAGCCCTCCGATGAAAGCAGGTGCCTGACGGGCATCCTCTGCCATCGCCAGCAGCTCAGGCGCCAAGGGCTCTGATGGAGGTCTCGAGGACAGTTGAGGAGCGTCGGGGGGAGGAGCAGGAGCAGCAGCGCCATCAGCACCACCCACCCCGCCACCACACCGCCTCAAGTGCCTCCTCAAAGTCGGATCTCCCTTCCAGGGAGATCTCTGTGAGCCCCTGGACTCCGACATTGTCCAACCTGCCTTCCTGCACATATGGGGCTTCAGCCCTACAAATGGACTGCAGGAGAAGGCGTGCGACCTGGAGCATGCCTTTGGACACCATGACAACTTTGGACGGGCAACCGCATAGCTCCGCACTAAAATCCGAAAGTCGATCGGCTTCGGCACTGCCCTCCCACTCACAGTGCCTGATGCGCCCTTCGCGCATCACAGTCACCGTCGTGTGGGCCGCCACCTTACAGAAACTCACCAGGTCGGGCGCTCCTTCATAGAACGCTTCTTTCCAAAGAGGCGCCGCTTGTCCTTCAACCTTGAGCTCCCGCTCGCGCAAAGTGCGAACGCGTGCCGCCTGCCCGACAAGCGGCCTGGGACCTCTTACTGGCACAGTGAGATCCTCATCCTCAAGGACTGGCAAAGGAGGCTGAGCGGGGCCTTTCGAGCATTTGTGAGCCCCCCGACCTCGACGCCCGACCGCCGACCGAGCCCACGTTGTCAATCTCTTTCGGCCTTCCGCCGCCTCCTGCTGCACGCTGCTGTCCACTGCGCACCGAAACGCATTCGCAAAGCCTACGCTACTGGGACCCCCTAGGCCTTGAAAAAGTTCCGCCCTCGTCAGCCCCGCGAGCCGAGGTTCTTCAACCTCCACCAGCAGGTCCTGCAGCGGCCTGGCCGAGTCAAACAGGCGCCGCCGTCTGCCGTCTGTCGCCGCCTTCATAACAACCAAGGTCAAACGCCTCAAAGACAACCGGCGTTGGGTCCCAGGAAGGGGGCGCCTGTGCAGCTCCCGACCCCACGCTGCTTCTAGCGGCCCTGCCTGAATTTGGCAGCCCTTGAAAACTGCTTGTCATCAAGCTCATGAAGGCAACCGCGGGCCAACTCGGCAGCGTCGAATACCTGCTCCATCGCTGCTTGGGGCGAGAGCGAAGCCCAGCCAAATAGGGGCGACTGCTGGCTGGGGTCCCACTGCATGCGGGCCTTCTCCTCTTCATCCTTGGGCAACGGGAACCTACGAGGCACCACTCGCGCCCAAGCATTGGCCTGTCCAGCCACCTGCTTGAATTGAAGCACAGCTGCAGAATGAGGCCCAACTGGCGTGTTAGGCTGCTCAATGCACTCTTCGCCATGCAATTCGAGACCGCGGCCGACCCCAAAAAAGTCGCACCCGTTACTGTGGCTCGTCTCTCCTGGGGGCCTGACCACTGTCGCCCCAAGGAGAACTGCCCATTGGGATGTAGTCAACTGCCCCGCATCAGTGTTCCAGTCTGCTCCTAGAACAAATGGGCAGCCCACCAAGGCCACTGCTTCCCTGAGCCCCTCTACAAACGTAAGGTTGGCGCCTGAGGGCCCAAGCGTGGTGTGACCGTACACTGAAACAAAAGTGGACGGGAAGGAATGGTGCAACATGACCTTGACAGTGCAGAGCCTCTCAGACCAGCTGCTCTGCCCATGCCCGTTGCTGCCCAAATGAGTCTTACTTGCGATGGCCGTCCTTCCAGACGTCTCTCGGCGCCCCGCTCCCGTTCGCGCCGCTTCCGCGAACCATGGCATGTATCCTGCAGTGTGACCCCAACTGCGAGCCGCTTTGAACTGTTCCAGTTCCAGCCTATGTTCTTGATTAAATAAGGCATCGAGCACCAAATCTTCCACGTTCAAGGCCCATCCCATGTGATTCTGAGCCGTAGACCACGAACTGCTGTTGTAGTTGACCAGCTGGAAATCCAATCTTCGAGATGTGGGCGGGGGGGCCGCTCCGACCTGGGGCACCGACCATCTGCACGTCCGCAGCCCAGGAAGGAGGCTGGGTCTGATCGAAGGCATCGACCACCCGCACGTCTGCGGCCTCGATCCAAGACCCGCTGCCGTCCTTTGAGGGCCTGCCCTCCAGCGGGCTCCCCAGGGGGCACCAGCCCCGAACCTCCTGCGCGCCGCCGCCTCCACTGCTGCGAGGGGGCTAGGCCGCCCCACGCTGGGGCGTCGACCACCTGCACGTCAGCAGCCCAGGGTGGCGGCTGAGTCTGATCGAAGGCATCGGCCACCCACTCGACTGTGGCTCCAATCCAAGACCCGCTGCCTGCCTTTTAGGGTCTGCCCTTCCACGGGCTCCCCAGGGGCCGCCAGCCCCGACTAACCAGCGCGCCACCGCCTCGTATGCACCGTGGGGGCTAGGCCGCTCCAACTTGGGGCATCGACCACCTGCGCGTCTGCAGCCCAAGGTGGAGGCTGGATCTGATCGAAGGCATCGACCACCCGCACGTCTGCGGCATCGATCAAGGACCCGCTGCCTGCCTTTAGGGTCTGCCCTTCCATGGGCTCCCCAAGGACCGCCAGCCCCGAAACACCAGCGCGCCACCGCCTCGCATGCGGTGATGGGGGCAAGACCGCTCCACCTTGGCTTCGACCACCTGCACGTCTGCAGCCCAAGGTGGAGGCTGGATCCGATCGAAGGCATCGACCACCCGCGCGTCTGCGGCCTCGATCCAGGACCCGCTGCCCGCCTTTAGGGTCTGCCCTTCAACGGGCCCCCCAGGGGCCGCCAGCCCCGAAAAAAAAAGACGCACGCCACCTGCCTGACAGCTGCTGAGCCCTAGAGGCCCGACCCACTGCCCTCGGCCAGCTTGGCTCTTGCCGCTTCGACAGCAGCTTGCAGCTCTTGGGTGCTGGGAGTGTCGGCTCCCCCCGAGGGTGTCGTGGCCGCCGACTCAGGCACTGCAAACTCAGCACCAGACACGGCAGCACCAGCCGCAGGATGAGCCCCAGGCGCCGATGCGGGTGGCGTCCCAGGCTGGGCGGCGGCGGCACTGGTGCCATCGCCGCGGTCGGGCTGGCGGGCACGTTTGGCCGACGAGCGTTTCCGCATGTCTCTGGCATCAGCTCTGAGCCGCTGAATGTTGCCAGCGCTGGGCCCGATGGCAGCAACACTTGCCTTCTGGATCTCCGTCGCCATGTTGCTTTTGAGGGCGAGCCACCGCTGCTTGTCCTCGTCATCAATCCCCGGCTCGCTGAGGTCGAGAGCCTCGCCGTCCACGATTTCCACGCCTTCGAAGCCACTCTCCTCCCCAAGCAACTGCGACAGGTTGATCTGGGAGCCAGTCGGCATATGCACCGCATCTGGCGGAGGCCCCGCACCAGGCCTCGAGCCACGGGCCTTCTGCAGCTCGACCTTGAGCTCCTCTTGCCAGGCAGTCTTGACCTGCACCGCCCAAACTGCCGCTTCCTGGGTCTTCTGGCTGCGCTCCGCCAGCCAGCGCCGCGCCTCATCCTCCTGGCGGACCGCGTGCTCCAGGGCCTTCTCCGCCCTCCTGCACGCCACTCCCTTCGCACTGATGGTTTCCTCCAACAGCGACTGGCGGGCTGGCTGCGCGGGCGCGGGCGGCGCCACAACCCTGACCAAGGCCTGCAGCTCCTGCGCACCTGCGTCCGCCTTGACATGCTGCTGGAGCTGCTTGAGGATCTCCGCCACTGTCGGTTGCGGGGCCGCCCCTCGCTGTGGTGGCGTCGAGACCTTCGGTGCCTCCAGGCGGCTGGGTGCCCAGGTCCCTGGCGGGTGCGCGGGCCCTTGTTGGCCACCACCATCATCGCCAGGCGACCAAACTCCTTTGGCCTGGCGCCACGGCATCGGCGACGAGGGGACCAACGCATTGCCACAGGAGAAGCAACTTTCACGCGACTTCCAGTTCCAGCGGTATCGGCAGCTTGAGCAAGAGAGGTAGCCTTTGCCGGCATCCTTGCCCATGGGCTCCTCCAGGAGCTCACCCAGAACCGGAAGATGTTGTGCCAGTGAGGCAACATGTACAACCGCGGAGTGGCCGTGAGGCCGTGTGTGAAAACAACCTGGACGAAGGCCCAGGGATCGCAGGTGGGGGCGCACCTCCCCCTTGCCACCCTCAAGTCGCTGAGCCTCCCGCCACGGACTTGAGCCAAAATGGCTACGGAAAAGAGGCGGAGGAGGCGGAGGAGGAGGAGGAGGAGGAGGAGGAGGAGGAGGAGGGGCAGGGGGAGGTGGAGGGGGAGGAGGAGGAGGAGGAAGAGCAGGAGGAGGAGGAGCGAGGGCCAGGGGCATGCATCCTGCAGCGATCCTGCGAGCCTCGCATGCCGACCGTCGAGGCTGCGGCCGCCACGCCCCCCACCGTGGCCGATGGCTGTTTTGGCGGTGGTTCGACTGGTCCGACTGGGGGCGCCCGCCGTCCGAGGTCCAGACCCGTGGCTGGGCATCTCCTCCAACGGCGAGCTCCTCGCCCAGGACCCGGGGGCCTGGCCCCTCGGCGCCGTCTCGCGTCGCACCGAGGAGTACCAGAGAGGTCGAGGAGCAGTGGGGAGCACCGAGGAGCATCGAGGAACACTTGTTCTTCTCTCTGCGGTGGTCGCGGAGCATCGATGCTTCCTGACGTCTGCCGCGCGGGGCCTCCTGCTCAGGCTATGCAGTTCAGGGCCCAGGGCCCCGTGGGGGGCAGAGTTCGGGGGCGTGGCAGCGGAAGTGGCAGGTGCGCAAGCCGGCTCGCGGAGGGCGGGGACGATGTCCGCGATGTGCAGCGGGCTGCGGGCCAGTGGCCAGCATTTTCGGGCGCAAGGGCCCCTCCTCCTCCTCCGCCTCCTCCTCCTCCTCCTCCTCCTCCTCCTCCTCCTCTTCCCCCTCCTCTACTCCCCCTCCTCCTCCTCCTCCTCCTCTTCCTTCTCCTCCTCCTCCTCCTCCTCCTCCTCCTCCTCCTCCTCCTCCTCCTCCTCCTCCTCCCCCTCCTCTACTCCCCCTCCTCCTCCTCCTCCTTGTCCTCCTCCGCCTCGGCGAAGAAGCAACAGTGGAGAACATGAGGTCCGCTGCCCTTCGGACGTCTTTCTCTCCCTGTCCGCCCTTCGCTTGCTGGCCAGTGTCGCTCCTCCTCCTTCCCCTCCTCCTCCTTCGCCTCCTCCTCTTGGCGGCTGCGTGGGGCGTCTGGGGCCAGCTGAGGGGTCTTCTGGGGGTTCCTGGGCCGTCTTGCGAGGCTTTTGGGGGCGTCTTAGGTATTTCTCATTTCGTCTGGAGTGATGGCTGGGTGCCCTTCTCTGGGGTCACCTTAAAGATCGATCTGTCCATCGTCAATGTGGTTCACAATGTTTGTTAGCATGGTGATGTCCCCAGATGCAGAGAAGTGGTAGGAATAAGAAGGGAGTTCATGCCTTGATTCGGTCCTTGGAGCGAGTGGAGGGACCCAGGATGGAAGCTCCGAGCTGTTGGGCTTTTCACAACCATCCTGTCGTGTTGGGTCTTCGTTTTGAAGAGATCGTGCCCCGCGTCCCTCCTCATCCTCCTCCTTCTGCTCCTGTCTTCCTCCCCCTCCTCCCTTTCCTCCTCATCGTCAACGTCCCAGCCGCTCATTTCTGCACACCCTTCATAATTTCGTTTCGTGACCTCGTAACCAGGGAGCTCCACCGAAGGCCCCAGTGGCTACGCTCGCATGGCGCCACCGCACCCATTTCGGCACCCCTCACATGCTTCGTGGCCCCATGAGGAGGTTCCTCCGAAGGCCCCAGTGGCTGCGTTCGCATGGCGCCACCGCACCCATTGGGGGACACCCCTCACACGTTTCGTGGCCCCATGGGGATCTTCACCGAAGGCGCCAGTGGTTCCGCTCGCATGGCGCCACCGCACCTATTTCGGCACACCCCTCACACGCGTTCGCATGCGCCCACAACGCAGTTATTTTGGTACATCCCTCACACGGTCCTTTGGCCCCATAGGGAGCTCCACCGAAGCCGATCATCGCGCTACTCACAATTGCATATGGCTGGTGTTTCCCAACCATCCTGCGATGTTGGGTCCTCGTTTTGAAGAGACAGCGCCCCGCGTCTCACCTCACCTCACCTCACGCTGCCCCCTCCCCCTCCTCCCTTCTCCCACTCCTGCTTCTGCTCGCCACATGTCCACCATGTCGGCACACCCCTCACGAGGATCGTGGCCCCATTCGGCCCCAGCGGCAGGGTTTGCATGCGTTCCCTCTATTTCGGCACACCCCTCACGAGGATCGTGGCCCCATAGGGAGCTCCACGGAAGGCCCCAGCGGCAGGGTTTGCATGCGTCCCCCGCCCATTTCGGCACACCCATCAGGAGGATCGTGGCCCCATAGGGAGCTCCACCGAAGGCCCCAGCGGCAGGGTTTGCATTCGTTTCCCCGAACCACTTTGGTACACCCCTCCCGAGGATCATGGCCCCATAGGGAGCTCCATCGAAATCCCCAGTGGCAGGGTTTGCATGCGTCCCCCGCCACATTTCGGCACACCCCTCACGAGGATCGCGTTCCCATAGGGAGCTCCATCAAATGCCCCCGCCCATTTTGGCACACCCCTCACGAGGATCGTGGCCCCGCAGGGAGCTCCACCGAAGGCCCCAGCGGCAGGGTTTGCATGCCCCCCCCAGCCGATTTCGGCACACCCCTCACGAGGATCGTGGCCCCATAGGGAGCTCCACCGAAGGCCCCAGCGGCAGGGTTTGCATGCGTGCACCCGCCCAGTTCGGCACACCCATCAGGAGGATCGTGACCTCATAGGGGGTTGCACCGAGAGCGGTACCCACAACGCGGTACTCACAGCTGCATACGGCTGGGTCGTTCGCCCGGATATTTTTGGCCGGGCTAATTCTCATTAGTTGTGAGTCTTGTTTTTGTTCTCTCTCTCTCTCTCTTTCTCTCCCTCCCGTTCTCGTTCTTTTTCTATTTCTCTATATTCTGTCGCTGTCTCTCCATCTCCTGAGCCCCCCTGGTCCCCGTGCAGTCGAGTTCCGACACTATCGGCCCAGAGGTCGTCTGGCCAGACAGCCGCAGGGTCTCTGATCCCTGCATCTGGGCTCCGTCGGCTCCGCGGAGGCTGCAGCGCCACGAAGACATGTTGGTTCTCCCTCCGCACTCGGGCGTCGTCGATGGTGACGGTCCCTGGGTCAGCGTGTTGCTACGCACACCTCGACTGCCTCATGGCTTCGTGTGCAACCATGGGGGACTGCCCTGTGACCCGCCATCGTGATCGTGAGAAGACTGCGGGTGCGCCACGAGAGCCGTCAGGTGAAGCAGTGAGCGTGAAGTTTCTTGGGGAGATTCGTGACGTTTCCTTGTTGATTGGTAGTTTGAAGGTGGGAGAGAAGCAGCTCTAGTTGAGACTTGGTGCCAGGCAGGATTTGAGGATGGTTCCACATGCTTATCCTCGGTTGCCAGCCTCCACCGTCCCCTCCACAAGCTTGCGGGCGAAAGTGAGCCGCGCGCTGAGAGGCGCAGAGACGAGGGCGCTACTACCGCGGCTCGGCCCTGCAGGCCGAAGTTGTGCCTGTCATGTCATTCATATAGTTCGAACTGTTTCGTGATTATGTCTCAAGTCGGTACAGTGGCTCCTCTTGCTGTGTTGTTCTCTCTCTCTCTCTCTCTATCTCCGACCTTTCGCATTCATATTCATACATATATATATATATAGTCGCTCGCTGTCTCTTCCCCTTTCTCTCTCTCTCTCTGATCAGCAGAAGGGGCAGGCGAGGAAAAGGCAGAGGGGGCGGCAACAACGAGTGGGGGATCGATTCGGATCCAGAAATCCATAAATATGTCCCTCGCGGGGGCGAGAGTGCCGTTCTGAACTGCGGGAGCACATCGCCGATCCTGAATTGCGGGCCACGCTGCAAACAGGAGCACAAGTCGTAAAGGGCCCAGGACCTTCCGACCGGAAAGAACACTGGAGATGCCAACTCGTGCAACCTGGGTGTGGAAACACATACGCGGGAGAGGCGGTGGCACCATAGCGTACGATCAGGGGGGAGGAGAGGAGTATTCATGTCTGCTTTGTTTGAAGGAGAGGGCGATTTGGATGTTACTGCAAGCTGCTGTGCAGGTATCTGTCTACCAAAGGGCCGAGTGGGGGCTTGTATTTGTAATGGCGACGCTTGTGGACAGCAGCCACAGATTCGAGGTAGCCAGACTG
This sequence comes from Prorocentrum cordatum, assembly GCA_963575745.1. Lineage (NCBI taxonomy): Eukaryota > Dinophyceae > Prorocentrales > Prorocentraceae > Prorocentrum > Prorocentrum cordatum. Next base: position 239,069 of record CAUYUJ010000081.1, on the reverse strand, counting down.
GAGGTTGATACTACATCGCGGGTAAAATCACACTCTGCGATCATCACCCTGAGCAGTCTCCAGATCGTCTATGCATGCGTGGCCAGCAAGTTTTTTTTCAAACAGCAGCCTGTGGCGTTGTGTCCTCGTTTTGATACAGCGTTCCTTCCTTCCTTCCTTCCTTCCTTCCTTCCTTCCTTCCTTCTCCTCCCCCTCCTCCCTCCTCCCGTCCGTGCCTCTGCTCTCCGCATGCCCACCATTTCGGCACACCACTCACACGTTCCGTGGCCCCATGGGGAGCTCCACCAAAGGCCTCAGTGGCGGTGTCCGCATGCGTCCCCCCACCCAGTACAGCGTTTCGAGGCTCCATGGGGAGCCCCGCCGAAGGCGCCAGTGGCGGTGTCCGCATGCAGTTCCCCAACCCCGTACAGCGTTTCGTGGCCCTATCGGGAGCTCCACCGTAGGCCACAGCGGCGGTGTCCACATACGGTCCCCCCACCCAGTACAGCGCCTCGTGGCCCCATGGGGAAACCCACCTTCGGCCCCAGTGGCGGTGCCCGCATGCGGTTCCCCCATCCAGTACAGCGTTTCGCGGCCCCATAGGGAGTTCCACCGAAGGCCTCAGTTGCTGTGTCCGCATGCGGTCCCCCCCCCCACCCAGTACAGCGTTTCGTGGCCACATGGGGAAACCCACCTTTTGCCCCAGTGGCGGTGTCCGCATGCGGTCCCCCCTTCGTGTCCCCATAGTGAGTTCAACCGAGGGTCTCAGTGGCGGTGTCCGCATTCGGTTTCCCCACCCAAGTACAGCGCTTCGTGGCCCCGTGGGGATTCCACCGAATGCCCTTGTGGCGGTGTCCGCATGCAGTTTCCCCAGTTAGTACAGCGTTTCGTTTTTCGTGGCCCCCTATAGAGAGCCCCACCGACGGTCTCAATGGCGGTGTCCGCATGCGGCTCCCCCACCCAGTACAGCGTTTCGAGGCCCACTGGAGAGTTCCACCGACGGCCTGAGTGGCGGTGTCCGCATGCGATTCCCCCCACCCACTGCAGCGTTTCGTGGCCACACGGGGAGTTCCACCGAAGGCCTCAGTGGCGGTGTCCGCATGCGGTTCCCCCACCCAGTACAGCGTTGCGTGGCCACATAGGAAGCTCAGCCGCAGGCCTCAGTGGCGATGTCTGCAATGCGGTTCGTGACGCGTTTCGTGGTCCCATAAAGGGCTCCACCGACGGCCTGAGTGGCGGTGTTCGCATGTGGTTCACCCAGCCCAGTACAGCGCTTCGTGGCCCCATAGGGAGCTCCACCGAAGGCCACAGTGGCGGTGTCCGCATGCGCTTCACCCACCCAGTACAACGTTCCGTGGCCCAAAAGGGATCTCCACCGACGGCCACAGTGGCGGTTGCCGCATGCGGTTCGCCCACCCAGTGCGACGCTTCGTGGCCCCCACAGGCAGTTCCACCGAAGGCGCCAGTGGAAGTGTCCGCATGCGGCTCCCCCATCCAGTACAGGGTTATGTGGCCCCCATAGGGAGCTCCACCGAAGGCCTCAGTGGCGGCGTCCGCATGCGGTTCCCCCACGTACAGCGTTTCGTTGCCCCATAAGGGGCTCCTCCGAAGGCCTCAGTGGCGATGTCCGCATGCGCTTCCCCCACCCAGTACAGCGTTTCGTGGCCCGGAAGGGAGCTCCGCTGAAGGCCTCAATGGCGGTGTCGGCATGTGGTCCCCCCTCCCAGTGTAACGTTTCGTGGCTCTATCGGGAGCTTTGCCTCAGGCCTCATTGGCGGTGTCTGCATGTGGTTCGCCCACCCAGTGCAGCGGTTCGTGGCTCCACAGGGGCCTCCACCGAAGGCCTCAGTGGCGGCGTCCGCATGTGATTCTCCCACCCAGTGCCGCGTTTCGCGGCCCCCTAGTGAGCAGCTCCACCGAAGGCCTCAGTGGCGGTGCCCTCACACGTTTCGCCCACCCAGTACAGCGTTTCGTAGTCCCATAGGGAGTTCCACCGAACGCACCAGTGGCAGTGTCCACATGCAGCTCCCCCACCCAGTGCAGCACTTCGCGGCCTTACCCAGTAGATCATTTCGTGGCCCCATGGGTAGCTCCACCGACGGCCCCTGTAGCGGTGTCTGCATGCGGTTCCCCACGCAGTGCAGCGTTTCGTGGCCCAATGTGGGGCTCGACCGAAGGCCGCAGTGGCGGTGTCCGCATGCGGCTCCCCACCCAGTACAGCGTTTGGTGGCTTCATAGGGAGCTCCACCGAAGGTCTCAGTGGCAGTGTTACGCATGCGGTTCCCCCATCCAGTACAGCGGTTTGTGGCCCCATAGGGAGCTCCATCGAAGGCCTCAGTGGCGGTGTCCGCATGCTGTTCCCTCATCCAGGACAGCGCTGCGTGGCCCCATAGGGAGCTCCACCGATGGCCTCAGTAGCAGTGTCCGCATGCGGCTCCCCCATCCAGTACAGGGTTCTGTGGCCCCATCGGGAGTTCCATCGAAGGCCCTAGTGGCGGTGTCCGCATGCGGTTTCCCCACCCAGTACAGTGTTTTGTGGCCCCACAAGGGGTTTCACCGAACGCCTCAGTGGTGGTGTCCGCATGCATTTCCCCCTCTGAGTGCAGCGCTTCGTGGCCCCATGGGGAGCTCCACTGAAGACGACACTCACTGATGCGATACCCACAGCTGGATATGGTTGGGTCCGTCGCCAGGCTAATGTGTTGCTTGCACAGCGTGGCGCAATAGCGCAGAGCTTTCAGACCAGGATGCGTTTCAGGCGCGATGCTTGTGGACCACAGTCCGCATTTCATGTTTGCGTCGCAGCCGAATCACGAACGCGGAAGTGCTACAGCGGGCAGGGCGGCGCAGTCTGGGACACATTTTCCTGGCTCGGCAGTTGGCGATCTCTGAAAGCATCGCACAGAAGTTGAACAGCCCTCCGATGAGGAGAGCATTTCTCCGCCACGCCACGGACAAACTTCTGGTTCCGAGCGGGAGAGCTTTTGTAATGCATCACCTGGATAGCAGCGCAGTCTGGACGCTTGCAAGTAAGCTTGACAGCATGCCCAGGCACAGTGCACGCTTTGAGTTAGAGCTGCGCACGAGTCCAGGAAGCGCTGCGAAGGAGTTGCTCAAAGGCTTGCGGCACACGCACTGGGAACGAGCAGGAAAACGCTTCCGGGACAAGTTGCAGTTTCAAGCGAGGCGCTGTGGCGATGCTTGCCCGGCAGGCGTGAAGAGGAACCGTAGACACGCGAATGGCGACGTAGGCAATGGTATGCAATGGTGATGTAGGCTTCGGCATGTTAGGTAGGGGTGATTCGTGGCCGACCCGATTGTAGGAAAGCGTGGCTCGCAGTTTCCTACAATTCTCCGTGTCGTCTTTGCTCGATATGTTCGAGATTACAGGAAGCTGGCCTGCCCTCGCCTGCCGGCTTCTCCTCCAAAGCACGAAATCATCATCAAGGAGCTATCTTATCTGGGGAAGGCACACCATGAGAGACGTGGGTTTCAGAGGTGACTAGGTACGCAAAGTTAGTTTGCGAATGTGCACAGATGTCGCTTGGAATCTCGAAATCGCTGTCTTTCGACAAATGGCAGGTGCCAGTGCGGAAGCCACGTTTTCTGAGGCATGTTTACAATCGCAGTTGAGGTTTTTCTGCAATCGCAGTGCCTTTCCCGGCCTGTAAGGGCACGCGTTGTATTGCGCCATGACATCAGGCCCTGTGGAAGAATTGTGAGACAAGCAGGTGCATGAGGTGGAGGAGCACGAGGCAGGGGCGGCCCCGCCTCTGCCGCTGCTCTCCTGCCGCCCGCCGCGCCCGCTCGCCGGGCAGAGGTGGACATGCAGCAGGAGCCCGGGACGGAGGAGGCGCCGCGGGCCCGCGCGCGGCCCGCCTGCCGAGGTGGTCTGCCCGTGCTGGCCGGGAAGTGCGCGGGATGTTGCCGGGCCTGCTCAGTTCCCAGCCAGTCGGAGAGTTGTGGCAGCCACAGTGACTAGGTTCTCGACGGGCCCAATACAGAGATGAGAGCGATGATGGTGATGGTAATGGTGTTGGTGGTGGTGGTGAACATGACGATGATGGTGAAGATGACGATGATGGTGATGGTCATGGAGGAGATGGTGTTGATGCTGATGCTGATGCTGATGATGATGGCGATGATGACGATCATCATCATGGTGAGGGTGCTGGTGATGGTGATGACGATAATGATGATCATGGTGAGGGTGATGGTGATGGTGATGGCGATATATGATGATGATGCTGGTGATGATAGTGATGATGGTGGTGGTGTTGATGATGAGGATGATACCGGTAGATTTTGGAATTTTGTGTCCGGCCCCTGAAATATTCCGTATGACTGAGGACTGAGGCTACTGGGAGTACGCAAAGGACCTGAGGATACGCCCATTCTGTGCCCAGAGGCACGGTGGCGAATGATGACTGTGATGCACCTAACGTGTTCCACGAGGGTGACGACGACGCCGACAACGGCGAGGGCGACCACTACCACGAAGACGACGACCACGTCGAGGACTGTGTGCGACCTGGCATTGGCCGTCACCCAACAGAAGGAGGAGACGGAGGAGGACCGAGAGGAGTGAGAAGGACATGCAGAAGAAGAGGCGGGAGGAGAGGGGGGCGAGCACCGGCTTGGGGCTGGTGGAATTGCAGTGCCATGCCAAGTCGCGATCGCAAAGCCAGTAGAACCCGACCTTGATCGCGCCTGTTATCAGCGACCTCCAGGACGGGAGGGCAGCAGGTCCAGCGACGCTGAGCGCAGGGTGGTCCGGCGAGAATGCCCACCCACCCTTGCTGGCGGTCGCCGCCCTGGCGGAGACTGGCGATCCCCCTCCCCCATTGGTGGAGACCGCCCTGGCTGAGGCGTGACTTTTTCTCGTTAAGTACGGGAGGAATAGGTACAAAGACCGACAGCATTTCCAGTTCATTGTGAACATGAGTCGCTGTCGATGCCGCCGCAGACGATGCCCATTTGAGACAGAAGGCCGCCTGCCCAACAGCGGTCGCTGTCGCTTTTGGACAACAGTTCTTGCTGAGTTTCGTACTTATTTTTCCGTACCCATTTCGGACGTCCAAGCATTCGGGTCATAGTTCGAGCTTCTGGCGGCCGTTCGGGACGATCCAGGCATCACTGGAGCGCTCTCGCCGATGCGCGAGGGCTCCGAGAGCACGCGGAGGCCGACACCCGAAAATTATTGCACGATGTGATGCATTATCGAAGGCGCCCACGGCGAATTATCTCCCCCTTTGCCTTCTAGGATAGCCTATGTGGCCAGACGTTGGGGCAAAGTTTGGCCACGCTATTGGACCATGCGTTCCCTAAACCGTTGTGGAAGCCCTTCGGGGAACACGCGGGGGAGGAAGAGGATGAGGGGAGGGAGGAACACGGAGGATGAGGAGAAGGATGAGGAGACCTTTTGGAGTTTCTTGGGTCATTCTTGGGGCCTGGGAGCTTCCTGGGAGCCTCTTGGAGGCCTCTTGGGGGCTTCCTTGGGCCTCATCTGGGCCTTTTGGCGCTTTTAGGGGCCTCTTTGGCGGCCTTACGGCGATCCTGGCCCGTGTGACGCTGTCGGAAGCCATTTGGGGAGCCTCTCTGGGCCGTCTTGGGATCCTCTTGGGGGGATGCAAGGTCGTCTTGAAGGCCATCTTGGGCGTCTTGGAAGCCTCTCGGGCCCTCTTGGGGCCAGTTGGGAGCCGTCTCAGGAGCCGCGGGTTTGCGGCTGTCTTGGCGCTGTTCGCAGCAGACCCCTGCCTCGCCGCGCGCCCCACGCGGCCGCGTGCCGCGGGAGAGGCGGCCGGTTGAGCCATCTCGGGGCCCTCTTGGAGGCCTCTTGGGCGATCTTGGGGCAATCTTGGGGGCCTCCTGGGCCGTCTTGCGCCGTCGGAAGGCCGTTTTGCAGCAAATGCCAGAATCTTTGAAACGCCACAGGGAAGTCAGCGAATTTGTTCTATTCGGGCCTTTCTGTCGGACCTCTTGGAGGCTTATTGGGCCGTCCTGGGCTCTCTTGGACCGTCTTGTCGGTCTTGGAGGCATAGTGGGACCGTCTTTGAGGCCATCTTGGCGCCATCTTTGGCTGTCTTGGTGCCATCTCGGCCGTCTTGGAGGCATCTTGGATACCATCTTGGGCTATCTTGGTCGTCTTGAAGCCGATGAGGCCAAGATTTGGGAGCTATCCTACTGGGAGTTCGCAACAAAAATAACCAAAACAACCTGCCAGACATTCGGCACGCACCCCTGTGGCAAGACCAGATAGGGCGGAAAGTCTAATGGCCTTCGGCCCATCCTGCCACCGTGCCTGGGTTGTGGGTTATAGGCCTCTAGGACGTACAGTGGGATGTCGCGGAGAGTCTGTTGGGGGCCGTTTTGAAGCCTCGTGGGGTCTTGGGGACCTCGTGAGGGTCTCTTGCGGCCTCATGGCGGCCTCATGGGGGGCCTTTGGGGGCCTCCTCGGAGCCTCCTGGGGACTCCTGGGAGCGGAAGACCCTGCTTTTCGTTTCGGGGTCGCCCTCTTGGGTCCTTCTCGGGGCTGTCTTTGGGTCCTCGTGGGCCGCCTTGGGCGCCTCGTGGGCACCCTTGGATCTCTCCTGGGCCGCCTTGGATCCTTCTTGGGCCGTCTGGGAGCCCTCTTGGGGGCCTCTTGGGCCGTCTCGGGGTGGTCTTGGGGGCCTCTCGGACCGTCTTGAAGCGTCGGAAGCTCGAAAAGTAGAGGACCCCAAACATATGTTGAACGACCTACGGGAAATGAATGATTGTGGCCTTTTGGGGCCCTCTTGGGAAGACTCTTGGAGCTGAGGCGCCTCGAAGGTTTCTTGGACCGTCTTGGGGTCGTTTTGGGTGTCTTGGACCGATCGTGCGAGGATTCGGGGCCCTCTGGGACCGTCTGGGGCTCTTGCGGGTCTCTTGGCCCGTCTTGGGCCCCTCTTGGCACCGAAAAAGTCATGCGACAGCACTCGGGGAAGCCTGGAATATTAGAGAATTTGGTGTCCAGGCCCCGTACAGAATTTTCAGGATTGAGGACTGAGGCTCCAGGGGGGTCAAACATGGGACCTGACGACGACACTTAAACTCGTGCCTCAAGGGCACGGTGGCGGATACGTGGTGCAAGCTAGATAAGGCAACGAACCAGCAACGGGCGGCAACGTGGCGAAACCTCGCTGGACCCACCCACCGCACGAGGCGGCAACGAGGGAGCAACGTTGCGACACCTCGCCGGACCCACCCAGCGCACGAGGCGGGAACGAGGCGGCAACGGGCGGCAGAGTGGCGAAGCCTCGCTGAGTCCACCCAGCTGATCAGATATTCGTAAGAGCCCCCACGTGCAAGCACTGTTTCGTGGGAGGAGAAGCGACTCCACAAGCTCCAGCAAGGAGGTCCACGATGCCTCCCCGAGCTGGGGATGGGGGATGAAGGTGGGATCACCAGGGGGACCCCTCCTGGCTCCTCTCACTGGTGGTCCCTGGTGGAGGTGCTGTCGCTATTGTTTGTTCCTATTGTTTGGCGCACAGGGCTCGTCCTCGCCTGGCCGTTCTGCTCTTCCACGGCATGCTCTCCACTGTCCACCGTTTGTTCTACACCCCGTTCGGTACCTGAGGCCGCCTGCGCTTCCCCCGCTCGCCGATTCTTGGCGATCGGGCCCTTCCCCCTTTTCCCCCTCTCTGCGGCCGTCCCCTTCTTCTTCTGCCCCTCGTGCGCCCCGCACCCAGCGCGTCCCGCCTATACCGATCGTCGCGCCCGTGTTCGTCGGGGCTTCCGATTAAAACAGTTTGGGGCATAAGGAACTTCGGCTGTGCCCATCAGCACACCAATCCACCATCAGCACCCATCAGCACTCCAATCAGCACCCATCAGCACACCAATCCACCATGCCGCCACTAGGCACCAGGTGGGGCCGAGTCCCTCCCAACAGTCTTTCAGTCAACGAAGACGGCCGTAGGAAGGGGTGCCAACGTACCTCCGCAACTCTGACCTTCCTACCTGCAGGCGCCAAGGGCCACCACCAAGTGTCCCCCCCCCGCGGAGGCCGCCTTGGCCCTCACCTTTGTGCTCGCCGCGCTGGTCTTCCTCCCCGAGTCGCGGCAGTGACGCGCGGGGCGCCGCCACCGCGGGGCGCATGGCCCGCGCGGCGGCGCCGGCCCGCAGCCCGAGGCCGAAGGATCAGGGGTACCCTTAGGGGGGGATGGTGCCTGGGCCTCCCAGATGTTCGGCCACGCGCAGGGAGGGGTATGGGGGAGGGGGGGGGCGTCTTAGAAGCAGCCTCATTAAAAGAAGCCTTCCCCTCTCCCCAATACCCCTGAAAGATGTGGTCCGAGTATATGGGGCCGGAGGATTACGCCGCATCGCCGATGCATCGGCGATGCGGCTCGATGTGGAGCCCGATTGTCTCCACGCTGGCGTCGCCGATGCACCGCCGACGTCGCCGATGCATCGCCAGTGCATGGGCGATACATTGACGATGCGGCGCGATCTTCCGACCGCGTCTACTCGGATCCCATTTGGGAGGCCTCTATGGGCTCACAGGGGAACGCATCGATGCCCAATCGCCCACTGATGGCCGATAGGGGTCTGGTAGCCCCAACCTCCCCAGGAGCGTTCGGATTCGCTATCGGGGGCCCATCGCCGATCTACGGGCTGTGTATCGCCAATTCCAGCTCGATGCCCCCCCCCCCCAGCCAGCCCTTCCTATCGTTCCCTCTCAGAGGAGGGCACCCGCGCCGAACTCGGCTGGGCCTGTCTCTGATCCGCGCGGCGCGCGAATCTCGGGTGCCCCCAAGTGGTGCGGTGACCATACCGCCTGGTGAGTCAGTGGGGAATCGGGGTCACCGCACGGTGTTGGTACTCGGATCGTTCTCCGAGGACGTCTCGGGCGATTACGGCCTCCGAGGTCGATGGGGATTTCGAGGTCACCACGAGGTCCTTCACACCCGAAAGCCGCCGCCAAGTGCCCCAAGGCCAAGGCTAAGGCCAAGGCAAAGGCCGTCATCAAAAAAATTGCAAAAGAGTAATCAGAGTACCGCTCCAGGGTCACCTTCCCCGGGCTTCCGACCGAGCCAGCTGCGCCAGTATTCGTTCGCGAGTACAAGGTGCATACAGACATGGCCCTGAAAGCGTGGCGGGCGCTCATGCCGGGAGAGAGGCCCGACAAGAAATTCAGGTTCGCGGAGGACGAGTCTACCGCCCGCGCTTCTTGGAAGAAGCTTCGTGAGTTCTGCAACGTTTGAGTTTGTTTTGTGCTGCGCTGAGTTTCGAGAGTTCGCGTGTTTGACGCGTGCGAGCCGACTGACAGATGCTCGCGCCTCGGCGTCGTGGATTCGATTTCCCTGAAGGCTCACCTCAGGCAGCTTTGATTTGCTGGTTTTCCTGAAGGCTCACCTCAGGAGTTCTGCGAGAGTGAAATCCTTCCTAATCATGCTCGTCCAGTCCTGTCCTTGCCCTGGCCCAATCCCCGCCATGGGGCGCCCATGAGCTCGGTCAGGCCCGTGAGCTCGATTGATCCTCCCTGAGCGCGTCGTCGGCGTCTCTCGTCGCAGCGGCTGGCTGCGGCTCGGAAAACTCATCAGGATGAGACCCAGGACCCTGGAAGGGACCCTTCAGGACGGGACCCGGGACTCCGACCCTTGGGCGGATTTCCGTTGGAGATCGAGGTCGTCGTCGCGGTCGTCGTCGCTGCCGCCGCCGCTGGAAAGCGAGAGTGAGGCGGGGGTAAGAGGGCAGAGGGGGGTGGAGAAGGGAACGGAGGAGGAGGAGGAGGAGGAGGAGGAGGAGGAGGAGGAGGAGGAGGAGGAGCAGCAGCAGCAGCAGCAGCAGCAGCAGCAGCAGCAGCAGCAGCAGCAGCAACGACAACAGCCGGGAAAAATGCGGGGGGGGGCGGAGGGAGGAGGAGGAGGAGGAGGAGGAGGAGGAGGAGGAGGAGGAGGAGGAGGAGGAGGAGGGCAGGGGGGAGGAGGGCCTCTTCCTCCACCCACGTTTGGGCAGGACGGATATAAAGCGCCGAGCTAAAGAGGCTGCGCCGCCATGCCGCCGACCCCTTGCGGCTTGGCATGCTATGCTGTGCTGTGCTGCGCGATGCTGGGCTATTATGTGCTATGCTGTGCTATGTGCTATGCTGAGCCATGCACGCAAGGTTATGCTGCGATATGCCGTGCTTTGCGGCGGTATATATACACATATAAGTACCACGCTATTATATCAAGGCTGCGCCGCCATTCCGCCGACCTGATTCGGTTAGGCATTTTAGCCTGCTCGGTCGTCATCGTCCATCCGCAGTCGTCGTCACTGTCGCCCCTCGTCGTCGTTCGTCGTCGTGCTCGTTTCGGCGTCGTCGACGCCGTTGTCCGTCGTCGCCGCCGCAACCCAGACGCATGAAGTAATAGGACGGCTGTGTATATACAAGCGCATCGCGCATGGCACGGCCAGTATGTATGTGTATATATATACACATACATATCAGCGCTTCGCGCGTGCACATGCCCACATAGTTTTGGGGTAGGCCGCCGCGCGGCCTCGACGAGCGATCAAAATCGCGAAGTACATTCGAGCAGGACGTTTTTGTAAGCAACGCAATAAAACACACAGGTACCACTTATGAACACTTACGGCCAGTTATAAACTACTTAACAACAAGCCTACCAGTAGTGCCACTTAGCGGACATGTTATCTGGATGCGATCGTACTTAGTTTCGGATGTATTGACGTTGGAAACAGATTTCAACATATACTCAACTGATCAGCGCCTAATCGTGCAAGAAGTTATAACGTAGGTTATAAGAGGTGATGTGCGCCCGGCGACCAAAGTAGCGCTGGCGACGGGTGTCTGGCCGCCGTTGCTCCCGTGGCCCCTCGCCGCTGTCGGTTATCGCCAATTTGGCCTGCTGCCTCGAGTCCACCTCGTTCGCTCCGCCGGGCCCGCCGCTCCCCCGTAGGGCGTGGCCGGCTCGGCGCTCGCCTGTTTTGGCTTCGGCATCCGCTGTCGCTGTGCGTCGCCTGCTCCGGGCCTCCTCGCCTCGCCGCTGGCCAGGCGCGCCGTGGTGTCGGCTGTCGTCCCGCCTGCGCCCTGGGCCCGCCGCTCCTCCGCTTGGCGTCGCTCTGCTCCATCTCCCCCTGGCCTGCCGCGCCGCTGCGCGTCGCCAGGCTGTCTCTCTCTGCCACGCTTGCGCCTCGTCGGTCCTCCTGGTCCTGTCGTTCCCCTCCGTTGCCGACGTTCGGGGCGCTCTCCCCTCGGCGACGGGTTGAGGCTCTGCTTTGCTCTTCCTGCGCCCCATGCCGCCGCCCTTCCGCGGGCTGCCTGCCCCCGCTTCTGCCCTGTGCCGCTCAGTGCTGCGCGGTGCCGTCGCTTGTCACCCACCCCTCCTTGTCTGCGCCTCGCATGCCCGCGGGTCTCGGCGCATCGGTTCATCCTTGGACCGTGCCTTGGTTGACTGGGTCGGGGCTCTGCTGCGCTGTGCGTCTCCATCCTCAGCTGCAGCTCAGTGCTGCTTTTCCCCCGGCGTCAGCCCTGTTCAGCTCAGCGAGTGCCGGCGCTGGTTGCCATTTGCGGCGCTCCCCCCCGCCGCGGTCGGCAGCTCCTGTCGGGCCAATGCGTTTTCCACCTCCCCGCGCTCGCCTCGTAGGCCCGCAGGTCTCGGCGCGCTGGCCCATCCCTGGACTGCTCGGTTCACTGGTCTGGGCTCTGCTTTGTTGTGTTTCCCACCGCCAGCTGCGGCTTCATGCTGCCCTCCCCCCAGCTTCAGCTCAGTGCGTCGCTGCTTCAGCGCTGTTCCCCCCCTCAGCGTTCCCCTAGCCGATGCCGGCAGCTCTGAGTGGCCCGGGTTCCTCTCTTCCTGTCGCGCCGGGGTTCTTCTTTTTCCTTCCGTGCATTGCGGCCTTAATTTGCACAGCGTGTCCCCTTTCCACTCCGCCGGAGCAGTCGCCCTCCGCCCAGCCGCCGGCGCAGAAAGTGAGTGGATATCATGGCTGGTGCCATGGTATTTCCCAGATTCCTCTTAGTAGCTGCGCGCTGACTGGCCGCCCCTCGCCCGAGCACATTTCATGGGCCGCGACGCAGTGCGCAACCCCCACTCTTCAATGCCGCCCCTCGTGGCGCACCCGACAGATGCGGGTGGCGCGAAGGTGTTAGCGCGGGCTGGTACAATGGTTGGTGGGATGTTTTTGTGAGCTCATCTTCCTTTTGGGGGCCTTCTTCGACGCTTGCCCAGATGGTTCCGATCCTTTTTGCGAATCCCATTTGTCTTCTCAAAAATGACCGCTTGCCCCCCTTTGCGCGCCGCCAGCCTAGGCCCGGGGCCGACGTATATTTGTGTGACCCGCAGCGGTTTGGAGATGAAAAGCTGGGGAAAAAAACGCGCTTTGTAGACGTTTGGAAAGGGAGTGATTGGTAGACGGTTCGTGCGGGGCGTGCGCCGCTAATGTGCCGCTAGTCGTTTGCCGCTATGTGCTGCTATTTGCCGCTAGCCTGCCAACAATTTGGCTAGATTGACTTCCGTAACACAAACACATCCCATGTTTCTCGTGCCCAGTTCGGGCATCCAGACGATATGGTGAAACCCTATCTTCCGCTTCGTGCCGCCTGCTAGCGTTCGTGGCCAGCGGTGATCAGATCCTGGCCTGTTGGTGTCTGCTTCAGCCCGCTGGTGACCGAATCCTGCTCGGCATCCTTTCGCGTCCAAGCGCGCGGCCGGTACCCCCTGCGGCTCTAACCCCCTGCCCCTCCGCCTCCTCGCTGGCCCGTCGCTTGGCGCGCGCCTTCCTTGGCGGCGCGGGGCATCGGCGGCGGCTAGCCCACAGCCTTCTCGCGCGGAATGGAGGCGAGGCGGAAAAGGTAGTCTTTCATCGTCGTCGCCGCCGCCGCCGCCTTCGCCGCCGCTGTCGCCAGTGCTGTCGCCGTTATCTCGCTTCCGTCAGGGTTGTCCATGGTTTGACCGATTTGGTCACGCGTCGCCAGGCCTGTTGGACTGTCCCCTTCCAGCAAGCCGTGTCGAGATCTCGGCGGGGATCTCGGAGAGGGTCAACGTAAGAGCCGAGTTCGCCCGATTTTCGGATTTGCCGACTCTCTGTGACGGGCTTGTTTCCGCATTTTGACGGTCCAGTGTTCGTGGGATGTCTGCAGCGGGAGTTCGCGTCAAATTTCAGATTTGGTGTCGTCATGTTCCTGACAGCCCTGCTGGGCAAACCCGAGTCCCCCGAACCCGACTTTTTCGTTTCCCCGATGCGGCATGATGGGAGGAAGTGTTGGATGCAGGGGAGATTGGGGAGGGCTTTTTGACATGAGCTACTGCCAGGCCCAGGGTGGACGGCCTGGGAAGGAACAGTTGCTTTGGGGACTCGCGAGGTCAGCAACTAACGTCCCCCAGTACACTTGGGCAGGGTCAGCACTGCCAGCAAAGGAGCACTGAAGCATTGCCTCGCCTCGGCGAGCGCCGCTTTGGGAGCCGGTTTCGCCAGTTGTGAGCACAGAGCCAGCTATGGGCGTCCCCCCGCACGGTTCGACCCTCGGTTCAGTCAGCGTTGCGACAGCACGGCACCGCAAGGCGAGTTGGCCGATCCAACATGGGACCGACCAAAGTCGCAGCTTGCAGGCACGGCAAAACGCACCGAACGGGCCAGCCGGGGATAGAGCCCAGACGGCCTCAAACAACCGCCAGAGGCAGCGTTTGAGCCAAACAGAGAGGCAGGGAGACCCTACTACACAGGAGCACCAAAGCACCGCCTCGCCTCGGCGAGCGCGGTTTTGGGGGGCCACCTTCGCCAGTTGCTTTCACATAGCGATCTGTGGGCGTCCCCTCTTACGGTTTGACCCTCGGCTCAGACGGCGTGGCGTCCGCACGGCTCCTCGAGGCGGGTCGGTCGATCCACAAAAGGACCAACCGCATTCGCAGCTTGCAGGAACGCCATTGCCGACGCCAGGAGCCAGCACAACATTTGACGCCACGGGATTGGTTCGAGAGTCAGTTCTTTCCGCCTTGGGTGAAGATCTTTGCGTTCTGGTTACATGGCCAAGAATGTTGCTTAGTGGGCCCGCCACACTTCTCGGCTAAGCCTCTAATATCAGAGTGAGGGGGCCGAACGGTCATTCATTGTACCTTGGTGCGTGGCTGAACCGTCGATCCGTGGTGCGGATTATGCTTGATGCGTTGTTGTTGTTGTTGTTGTTGTTGTTGTTGTTGTTGTTGTTGATGTAGTTGTTGTTATTGTTGTTGTAATTGCGTGTGTTGTTATTATTGTTGTTGTTGTAATTGCGTGTGTTGAACATTATTAATTCTAAAGAATAATTATTGTTGGGGCCCCTGGTGCACGGCCCCCCTGCGCCGCCTAGGCCGCAGCTACATTTTCATCATTTTCGTGAGGAAGCCTCAGGTAATTCGATGTGATCAAGATCCGGTTGTTTTGTTCCCCCCCGCTTTCCCTTGCAAAAAACACTATAAAATGACATTTCTTGTTCTAATATAATCAAATTTCAAGAATCCCTTGCAAAAAATAAGGTAAAGTGGACATTCGCGCGCGCAAGACGAAATCCTTCCAAAAGCTTAGTGTTCGGAGCGATTTTAACATAAAAACATCAAAAAACCAATGGTTTTTCAACAAAAAAATGTCAAAATCTCATCCCGCGCGCTCTTGCGGATTCGTAGGAAACCCAACACTTTTTAAACATTTCTGTCAAACGGGCTTTTGCGAGCAACTTTTTCGAACTTCTGCGACAACGGTTGCGCACCTGCCAGGGCCATCATCCCTGTCAAATAATACCATGCGGGACACATTCGTTTTTTCTTCGCGCGCGCACGCCGAAATCTCCAAAAACCATTGGCTTTTTAAGAATTCTAGCACCGCGCATCATAAAATCACACGAATCGCACCGTAGGTCCTCGAAAAACACCTGCACGACTTTTCAAAATTTCCACCCGCGCGCGCTGTCCGAATCCTAAAACAACCAATGGTTTTCCAGCATTTACTTGAACCCAGGAACTTGACCCAAAAATGTGACCAACTCCGCTCTCTCTGTCTCTCTCTCTGTCTGCTCTCTGTCTCTCTCTCTCTGTCTCTCTGTATTATGTATTGTATGGCACAATTGCACCATGCTGGGCACATGCGCGCCCCGAATAAGTGACCAAGTTCTGTGGGTGTGTACCCCACGCCAGTGTAGTAGCCACGGTCGTCCGCACGCCACGAAGTGAAGTGTCCCAACGTCATAGGGCGGGAAGCTGGGTTTGGGTGGTCGCGAAGAGTCGTTTGGATATTTGGTAGAGCTTGTAATGCCCCCCCACGAAGTGGGGGTATTGCCTGGTGTCGTATGAAAACCCTGGCACTGGGGAGAACACCACGCGTTCGGGTAAAATGATTGTTGTTGTTGTTGTTGTTGTTGTTGTTGTTGTTGTTGTTGTTTGCTGCTGCTGTTGTTGTTGTTGTTGTTGTTGTTGTTGTTGTTGTTGTTGTTGTTGTTTGTTGTTGAACATTATTTATTCTAAAGAATAATTATTGTTGGGCCCCCTGGTGCGCGCCCCCCCTGCGCCGCCTAGGCCGCAGCTACATTTTCATCATTTTCGTGAGGAAGCCTCAGAAAAGAGGGTGTGTACAGGATCCGGTTGTTTTGTTGTAATCCGCTTTCCCTTGCAAAAAACAATAGAAAATGACATTTCTTGTTCTAATATAATCAAATTTCAAGAATCCCTTGCAAAAAAAAAAGGTAAAGTGGACATTCGCGCGCGCAAGACGAAATCCTTCCAAAACCTTAGTGTTCGTAGCGATTTTAACATAAAAACATCAAAAAACCAATGGTTTTTCAAAAAAAATGTCAAAATCTCATCCCGCGCGCTCTTGCGGATTCGTAGGAAACCCAACACTTTTTAAACATTTCTGTCAAACGGGCTTTTGCGAGCAACTTTTTCGAACTTCTGCGACAACGGTTGCGCACCTGCCAGGGCCATCATCCCTGTCAAATAATACCATGCGGGACACATCCCTCAGGAATTTGCCCTAAAGATGTGATCAACTATCTTGTGAGTACGTATCATGTGTATCATGTGTATCATGTACCATATGCATCATATGCAACAGATGTTCTGTGGAAGGCTTCACAACTTCTGTGGGTTAACAAGGCTTAACAACTTCTGTGGGTGTACGAACGTAGGCTTAACAACTTCTGTGGGTGTGTACTCCACGCCAGTGTAGTAGCCACGGTCGTCCGCAGGCCACGAAGTGAAGTGTCCGAACGTCATAGGGCGGGAAGCTGGGTGTGGGTGGTGGCGAAGAGTCGTGTGGATATTTGGTAGAGCTTGCACTGCCCCCCCACAAAGTGGGGGTATTGGCTGGCGTCGCATGAAAACCCTGGCACTGGTGAGAACACTGAGCGTTCGGGTAAAGTGATTGTTGTTGTTGTTGTTGAATACTCATATTTTCAAAGAATAATTATTGTTGATTCCCTCCACCTGTGCACACTGTTTTTTTCTCAAAGTGCGCCCCTCGACGCTCGCACCCGGTTTCTTATCGGGGAAAACCTTGATCCTCAAGCTGCGTTGTTGCCCTCCCAGATTACAACAACAACGGTTCCCGCCTCAGACTTCTTCACAATTGACTCATGACCCCCGCGCCCGCCTTAGACGTCCTCACAATTTACTCAGGATCGGTGCTCCCGCCTGAGACTTCCTCGTAATTTACTCAGGACCCCCGCTCCCGCCTGAGACTTCCGCGCAATTTACTCAAGGAACGGCGCTCCCGCTTGGGACCTCCCGCGCAACCGAGCTACGTTGAACTCTCATAACGGCGCTCCCGCCTGGGACCTCCTTCGAGCTCTCACTCCTGAAGGATACTTATTGTTCTCATACGCGCCTCTCCGAGGGAATAGAACTCTGACCTGAGGCTTACCCTTTTCGCACAAGCGGATTTTGGCGCTGTAGTGCTGGCGCTTCGTTATTGTATATATGGCTGATCACATTCCCGCACGCGCGAATCCCAGCAATGTGATTGATGACGTCGGGCTCCGTCTTCAGCTCCCGCGGGGCCGCTGGGCAACAACATTGTCCACTGCCGTATTTCGCTTTCTTGCACGCAGCGACTCCAGCGTTATGGCTAATGAAACGGGGTCTCAGTGTGGATTGCCGCTGATGTCTGCTTGCGACAAGTGAAACGGGGTCTCACCGACAAGTGCCACAGCTCGCTGCCGCTGATTGCGGGTTCGCCTCCCGCGCCTCTCCAATTACACGTGGCCGGGAAGAACTATAACCCCCCAAGAGGGGTACGATCGAATACGAAGAGGGCGGGTATCCAGGGTTTGGCATATGCATAGTGAATGACACGCGGGCAGATAGGAGCGAGCAGTCTTAAAATGTTTGTTTGTTTGTTGTTGTTGTTGTTGAACTCCCATTCCTGAAGAATCATTAGTGTTGATCCCCCCTCACCGGGGCGCGTTGGATTTTTTTCATTTGAAGTGCCCCCCCCCCCCCGGGGCTCGCACTTTGTTTTTTTGCCCAGGAAAGTCTTCCTGCTCAAACTTGCCCCCTGGCCCCCGGGTTACACCAACAACGGCTCCCGCCTGAGACTTCCTCACAATTTAGCCAGGGCACCCGCTCCCGCCTGAGACTTCCTCGCAATTCATTCAAGGGTCGCGCTCTCGCTTGGGACTTCCTTACGATGTATTCAGGAATCGCTCCTCCTGCGCTCTAGAGTCGCGCTCTCGCTGGAAACGTGCTTGCAATCTATTAAAAAATAGTGCCGTTGCGTTTGAATTTCTTGCAATTTACTCCAGCGCCGCGCTCCCGACACCCAGGCACCCAGGAGTCGCGCTCACGCTTAGGACTCCTTCACATATTATCTAGGAATCGGGATCTCGCTGCCCTTCGTGGCCCCGTTGCAGCCCTTCGTGGCCCCCTCATTTTGTTTCGCGGCCCCGTTGTAGCCCTTCGTGGCCCCCTCGCTGCCCTTCGTGGCCCCGTTGCAGCCCTTCGTGGCCCCGTTGCAGCCCGTCGTGGCCCCCTCGCTGCCCTTCGTGGCCGCGTTGCAGCCCTTCGTGGCCCCCGCGCTTTGTTTCGTGGCCCCATATATGCATGCCCTTCGTGGCCCCGCTGTCGCCCTTCGTGGCCCCCTCGCTGCCCTTCGTGTCCCCGTTGCTGCCCTCAGTGGCCCCGTCCTTACCCTCTGCGGCCCAACATACGTATGCCCTTCGTGGCCCCTGCTCGTCCGCGCCCGTTGTGGCCCCATGTGCACGCCCTTCGTGACCCCGCTGTCGCCGTTTGTGGTCCCCTCATTGTCCTACGTGGCCCAGGTGCTACCCTCAGTGGCCCCATCGTTGCCTTCTGTGGCCCCGCATTATCAGCCCTTCGTGGCCCACGCTCGTCCGCGCTCTTCGTGGCCCCGTACGCATTCCCTTCGTGTCCCCGCTGTCGCCCTTCGTGGCCTACTTCGTGTCCTTCGTGGCTCTGCTGTCGTTCTCTCTCGCTCTTGCTTTCGCTCGTCGTCGTCGTCGCCGTCGCCGTCGTTGCCGTCGTCGTCGACGTCGTCGTCGTCGTCGTGGTCGGTCCCCTGTCCGTCCCTCTTGGGGTCGGGTCGACGGTCCGCGGCTGCCCCGCCGATCAGCGCTGCCGCTGGCCAGGCCGACGGTCCGCGGCCGCCCCGCCGTTTGCTGGGGCCCGGCCTGCAGGGAAGAAAGGTATACCCACCAAAAAGGGTTCGATCGAAGACGAAAAGGGCGGGCATCGAGGGTTTGGGAAATTCGCGTATTCGACATTCGAGCAGATAAAGGCGAACAGTCTTAAAATGATTGTTGTTGTTGTTGGTGGTGGTGGTGGTGGTTTTGTTGTTGTTGTTGTTGTTGTTGTTGTTGTTGTTGTTGTTGTTGTTGTTGTTGTTTATGTTTTTGTTGCTGTTGCTGCTGGGTGCTAACTATGAAACAGTTATTATTGTTAGACCCCCCCGGCGCTTTGGCGCTCTCGCTTCGGCGCATGCTACATGTTCATTGAAAATGAGGCTCGCGTTCGAGCGGCTTTGGGGGGGCCCAAAACGGGCCAACAACAACTACAACGCTCCCGCTCGAGACTTCTTCCTTTTTCACTCAGGGCTGGTGCTTTTGCTTGCCGCCGAAAACCGCCGTCCCAACAAAACCAGCGCTACCGCTCGAGACTTCCTCCCGTTTACCTTGGACTGGCGCGCTAATCTTTCTCTCATCGGCGCCGCCCCCAACAACAACAACGCTCCCGCTCGAGACCTCCGCCTTTTTTACTCAAGGCGGTGCTCTTCCTCGCCGCCGGAAGCCTTTTGTTGTTCCTCAGGACGGTGCTCTTCCTCGCCGCCGACAGCCCCCGTCCCGACAAAACCACGGGTCGCGCTCGAGACTTCCTTCGTTTCTTACTCAAGGTGGTGTTCCTCCTCGCCGCCGGCAACCGCCGTCACAACAAACCAGCGTTCCCGCTCGAGACTTCGTTATTTTTACGCTGGACTACCGCCCTACTCTCTTCAGCATTTGCGCCGCTCCCAGCAACAACAGCGGCCCTGCTCGAGACTTCCTCCCTTTCTATTCAGGGCCAGGTCCTTGCCTCGCCGCCGGCAGCACCCATCTTCACCAAGGCAATCCTGTCGCTCGATACTTCCTTGTGCTTTACCCTTGGCTGGGGCTCCACTGGCCGTCTCGCATCGGCGCAGCAAGACGTGGGCATGCGTTTTCGAGGCGGGATATATTGAACTTTTTCGGAGGAGGTGTTTGCAAGACCTCATTGGGCGGGAGATCTGGGAATGAGAATAACGGACCCCGCTATAGAACAATAGTCCCCCATGATGGGGGTGGTCATCATGATGGTCGCATGTTTCGTGTGGAAGCATCGCGCATGCGGGTAACATGAGTGGTGTTATTGTTGTTGTTGTTGTTTTTGGTGTTGTTGCCGTTTTTGTTTGTTGTCGTCGTCCCACCCGCGACCCACCCGCGACCATCCCCGCGACCCACCCAGCGACCCACCCGCGACCCACTCCGCGACCTCACCCGCGACCCACCCGCGACCACAGCCGCGACCCACCCGCGACCCCACCCGCGACCCACCCGCGACCCACCCGCAACCCACCCGCGACCCACCCGCGACCCACCCCGCGACCCACCCGCGACCCACCCGCGACCCACCCGCGACCCACCCGCGACCCAAGCCGCGACCCACCCCGCGACCCACCCGCGACCCACCCGCGACCCACCCGCGACCCACCCGCGAACCATTTGCGACCCACCCGCGACGACCTCGCAACCTACCCACATTGGATTAGCGAAAAATCGGCGCCTGCGGCGGGCTTCTCCGGAGTCTCGCAAACTGCTGACGTCCCCACCGCCCCTTCACTCTTATCCGCACCTGCGGGGTGCTACGGTAATTCAATGTTGCATAATAATGGCATTTCACACAAGGTGTAACGAAGGAGCCACCCGGATTCAACCATGCAACAGCCTCGTGATGCAAGGCCCGAAGGGCGCGGTCATCCATCTTAGAGGAGTTAGGGCGAATCCCTCCAGGAGGGGGCTGGTTCCCTCTCTCCTTGAGCGCTCTCAAACAGTTATGGCAGCGCCAGAACCCCGAACTCATCCCCAAGGAAACATGGGCCCACACATGAGGAGATACCTGCCTTGAGGTTCCTTTGGGGCCGCGGGAGGGGCAATTCAATCACATTCAGAGAGGTCAACGATGGCAGCACAACGCGCAGGCCGATTTGGACACTCGCATTCCGAAGGCCCGTCTTCCCAACTCGTCTTCAGAAGCTCTGTGGTGGGAAGCAGCGCCAAGGTTAGCTGCCTTGTCGGCCTCGCCATTGCCCGTGCGCACCCAAAGCTGACGGGGAGAGATGGGGGGGAGCATGGGGGGGTATTGAGGTGGGGGGTGAGGAGGCATATGATGATGGTGAGGAGGAAGAGGAGGAAGAGGAGGTGGATGAGGAGACGCAGGAGGAGGAGGATGAGGAGGAGGAGGTCCGCTGCCACTTAGGCTCAAGTAGGAATTGACCCCATCTAAGCAGGCAGCTCTGCGCCTTGAGCTTTCTTGCGTATCGAGCGCAGGCGGACGTTCCATTTGCGTTCCTGCGGCTGGCCAGCCCCATTCGCCTCCGCAGACACGTCGTTCCCTACTCTTTCTATCCTTGTGCCATGCCTGAGTCTGGCTGCGGTCTTCCTGACAGTTCTGCTCTGGCTTATCGTTCAGGTGCTTTCCGCCAGCTCCCTCTGCTGAGCGTGGTGAACTGGCTGCACAGGCCCCTCGTACTGAAGCCGCAACAACGTGGGTTCCATGGCAAAGGAAGTGCCTCTGCGGCGGCCGTTGCTTCGTCGGCACATCGCCCTGCTGCCCATGGTAGTGTCCCTCATGCTGTGCCTAGCCAGGTGGATGTGGACTCCGGGCTCTTCGGACCCCCTCCTGACGACCCCTCCGACCCTCCGACTGAACAGCCAAGCGCGGCATTCCATCTCAAGGCCGATCCCACCATCTTCGTCGTCCGCACCGTTGTCCTGGTCGCCAAGGCTCAGGCGTCCAACCAACTTCGAAGACGGATCATGGACGGTTGACGATCATGAAGCAGGCCAGCGTTTCATTGTCAAGGGCAAAGATGCCCGTGGATGGGCCGCTCGTATGGTCTCCCAAGCTCATGGTAACATCAATATGGATTATGGCACATTCCGCTGTTTCACAGCCTTCTCTGCCTTGCGCCGGAACGCGGACATCTACGTCTCTACGGACAGGCACCTGGCGCAGATTCGGCGCGAGCTGGAATTTGATAAAACCAAGAACGTGCCAAATGACAAATACAACGGCGCCACTTTCTTCGCCGACCGCACTACTGGCAAGATCTCGCCACAGTGGCGCGTCTTCCTCAAGGTCACACCCTGCCAGAAAGTGGGGCCCTTCATCGAGTACGACCAGAAGGCATTGGACGCGCTCGACCCCAGCAGGGCCAACATCGCCAAGGGCATTGAGCAGCTCTTCGCAACCTCTTAGTCGGCTGAAGAGGGGAGTCTCTAACGCATGGCTCAAGTTGATCAAGCTATCGACGCGGTCGGCATCTCCCACTGTACTTTGCCATGGTCTGGCCACCTGGAATTTTAATGCCTTTTCCAACAGCAGCCAGGAAACGAAATCCCGTCAGCTCAGGTACCTGCGTTCGGTAATGGGGGGTTCCAACATCGTCGCGATTCAAGTGTTGCACGGCAGCGTTGACGAATTTTACGACTTCATTTGACATGTCTAACTCGAAAGTGAATTTCGGGTGTTTTGCTGCGGGGATCCCGAAAGGAACGGAGGAACCATCACGTTTTTTTTTCCCGAAGATCCCATCGTGGGCACGAGCAGATACCCTGGTCACGTCTGAGGTTATCCTTCCTGGTCGAGTATCGCTTACTGAGTTCGGCGTAGGCACCTGCCAGAAAAAAATAAAGATCACAGGTCCAGCGTTCACTTCAATGTACATCAGCACGGACTTACAGCACGACAGATCACACGTATCAAGACAATCGTTCAGCAGCACAAAGTCATCACGTCGTCCTGGTCATTACCGCGTCGTCCTGTCAGGAGACTTCAACCGGGCGGCACACAAATTTCGGTCGGTTGTGACACATGCTCACCTCGATACGCACAGGGCCCTCGCCAAATGGCTTAGGCATTGGAGATCCCCATGACGCTCCCTCGTGCAGCAACTCCTCGAAATGTCATCAGATGAACATACACGTACTCTTATCACGAGCAACACGTTTCAAAGATCGGCAGGGTGTTCCTATCCGCGTCGAGTTGGCTGGTCACGCAGCTGCACGTCTCTGCAAAGGTTCGAGATCTCCCCGATGCGCTGGAGCAGTAGGGCATCTCTGACCACGCCTCGCTCCAGGTGGTTCTGCAGCATCAACCGCCTCTGCGTTTTCACGCTCAGTTCATGCCACATGCGACATTCAAACATATATTTGTTTTCACGATCATTCGAAGATTTCCGGAGAAGGCCGGATCTATCTTTCTGCTCGCCTCCTGTCCGTTTCCGCGTATACAAACAAGTGACGCGTGAAGTTGCGAGACATGCGTGAAATTCTATGTTTGTGAACGGACCGACGACGACAGCCAGCAAACTGATCCTCTGGCGATCCGTGGCACGAGCCGCGTAGCGACAAGATGCCATCCCAGCTCGACGTATTCTTCGATGCGAGCTTGCACGCATTCTTTTGCGGACTGACTAGATGCACAACAGTTCGCCGGCGCGGATCAGGGAACAGTTGCAGTGAGCAGAATTGCCGGCCTCGCGGGCGAAGGTGCGCAAATCGATTCGCGTACTCGCTGATCGCAGTAGGGTTCGGGCTGTATTCGATCTTCTTGTTCGCCTCGTCGGGCGACGAGCGGATGGGCAAATCTTGCCCCCAAGTCGGTCGACAACATGTCTCTCCAGATTCAAGAACATGACGCATCTCCGACACCTCCCTCCTCTTGCCACGGGCGGCGCCTTCATGATGATGGGCCACGCGTGCCTCAAGATCTCGCCGGGCGCTGGGTCATCGCGCGGCTTCCTCCGCCTAGGCGTCCCGATCACTTGGTTCACCATCTCAGTGTCGATCTTCGCGCCCTCCGCCATCCTTCGAATGGCTCTGGCATGTGCCGCTCCGGCTGCGGTGCCGATCAAAAGTAGGAGTTTATGTCGTCTTCGATACCTAGGAACATGCCTGGCTGGTAATGGTCATGCAGTCGACTGGCGTTTCCCAGAGGTAGGAAACATCACATTCTCGGCGAACGGCGGCAAGCGCCATCTTGAAGTCTTCCCCGTACCTCCACATGTACGCCGTTTTCCCATCAATGCCTGTTCTCGCTCGGTTGATCTGCCCAGCCGCGTGCAGCACCATCCATGGGATGATGGCGTGCGATGCTCCGATCTCCATCCGTAGCATATTCTCGGTGGCGTCGTGTCTCAGGGTGTGTACTTTCGCCTTGTCAGCCTTCGCAGCTGCTTCCGCCTGTCCGCGGACTTCTCGGGGACACTTCGATGTCGCACTTCACGCGCAGCTCCTTGCCCGGCTCCTTCTTGAATGCCTCGTGGGCTGGTCCCACGTCGCCCCGTAGGACTACCCTGCCGCGCGCCATATCCTGATATGTCCAATCGTCCTGGGCCTTTTCGAAGGGACCCTGCAGCAAACGATCCACCTATGCTTGCGGTCCCTGCTGAAGATGATGGGTGACGCGTCTTGTCGCTCCGTGATGTAGCCGTAGTCGAAGCCGTACAATGCCAGCGCGTCAGCCGCATGATCGGCTTGGACCTGCTTGTCGTCGAGGCCCCGCCCAGCCACGCACGATGGACACCATGCCCTGTGCGGCTCGTGGCTCACCTCGTGCTCCTCGATCTCGCGACGGCTCGGGGCCGCCAGAGCCCTGGCTGCTCGAGCCAGTGGCCTCTCCTGCGTCTCCGCCTCCAGCGCCTGCTGGGCCTCCATCTCCTCACCTCCTGGCGGCGGTTGTGCTTCCGCCGCTGCCGGCGCCGCGAGCGGCGCCAAGGCGATGGGACCTCTGGCTGGCGTGCCCCGCCCTGTTTGCGCGGCTCGCTCGTTTCTACACCTCGGTCCATGGCGCGATGTTCCATTCCATCTCGTAGATCTTCTTGACCCTCTCCAAGGGGATGGCCTCTTTGCTTTCGACGTGCTCGGCGCGCGAGATGTCCACCCTAGCCTTCGTCTCGAAGATCACGCGGTGCCCAGCGTCCACCAGCTCCACCACACATAGGAACCCCCTCGACACGTCGGCACTTCTCGCCTTTAAGCCCTCATGCTCTCGTGGCTCTTCACGAAGCCCACCAGAGGTGTAGCCCCCTTGTCTGCAGCCTGGTTGTTCGCAGTCCTGTAGCAACAAGCTCCAGGCATCGACTCCCTCGTCGCGTGCAATGGGCAATGGGTAAGCCTCGAACTTCGCAGCGGGAACCATCGTCACGCCCGCGCAGGAGTCGACGCTCATCCGGATATTCTGGCACGCCTCCCGTGCTCGAGTCACCCCAGGAGCCCTGGGCCCCTGAAAGGCGTTGACGAAGAGGCCCTGCAGCTCCGGCACCTCGTCCTCCGTGTCGTTCTCCAGGGATTCGGCCGTCTTGTTGCCATTCTTCAGCGGGCAGTCCCTCATGCAGTGCCTCCTCTTGTTGCAATTGCGGCACTTGTGGCAGACGACGTTTTTGGTGTCGACGCCCTTCCAGATCCACCACCGAGTCTCCGGTCCTTGCCCTCATTGGTCTCACCATCGAAGCTTTCCCTGGTGGGCTTTTGCCTGCATCCTTGCCTCCGTCCTTAGCTGCTCTTCCTCCTGGGCGCCAGCGGCGCTCATAGTTGTTGCACGCCACATCGTTGTTCTTGCCCGTCTTGCCTTTCGGCTGCTCTTTGCCCCCGCGACCACTTGGGATCCGACCGCCGTACGGCGCAGGAGGAGGAGGAGGGCGATGGTGACTGAAGGCCGCGATCTCCATCGTCACGGGCCCCGACATGGTGCGAGCCGTCTGAGCCGTTCGGATTTGCCAGGCTTCCTCTCTGAGCTTGGCCCAGTTGTCCTGCTTGCCGATGTTGAGAAGCAAGTGCGAGCGAAGCGGGCCGTCCTCGAGATTCTGGATGACCACACCGACCTTCATGGACTCGGATTTAGGTTCTGTCGTTGGCCACCCGCGAGTCGTGCTTGAAGCACGTCCTGTCGAACTCCTCTAGGCAGCTCTCCACATCGCCTGAGACAGAGAATTCCAGCAGCTCGACCAACATGCCGACTTGCCCCGTCATGGCCCGTCGCTCGTAATGGGCCACCAACTGGTACCATCCCGCCAGTCCTTTTCCGACTCCGGCGTTCACTGCGATGTTCAAGGCCTGGGTCCGCACCAACATCATCAATATGTAGGTAGCAGAGTTTCTTGGAGTTCGCCACCTCCTCCGGGGTCATCACGGCACTCCTCGGCGCATGCTCGAAGTTGGCCGTGCTGTCCATCAGCTCGCCCATCAGCTCGTCCAGCACCATGCAGAATGCGCGTGTCACCACGGCTCAGTCCGCCCGCTTGCTTCAAGTCCGGTCGAAGTAGTCAGGCTTCCCCGAACTCGCGTGTCCAGGACTCCCGCCTGTGGTCCTGCCGCAGTTGCTTCGGCTGCTGCAGCGCCCTGCGCCTGCGTCCCAGCCGCAACCTGGGCGTCCACCTGCTGCTGGAGGCGCTGGTTCGCTGCCTGCAGCTCCGCCACGGTCGCCTGCATCTGCTGCATCATCGCCTCCATCGCGGCGATGCCTGCCAGTGTCTCGCGTATAAGCGGTGTGGCCGCAATCAAGCGTCCACCGCTCACGCTTACTTACATGATCAGATGTTCTTTTCACCTGGCCTCAAGAACTACTTGAGCTGAAACGGCTACGGGGGGAGAGAGAGAGAGAGAGAGAGAGAGAGAGAACGGTTGCAACTAACCGGTCACAGTTTGGGTAGTTGCAAGTTCCCGTGGTATTGCCCCACATGTCAGGACAAACATGGAGGGCAACAGGACCATCCAGGAACTATGGCAACAGATGGGGAATTCTGGAATCGTTGCAGATTTGGTTGTGACTCCCTGGCCCCTTGATGTTTCGAAAAAGAAGAGTAGCATAAGCATTCACTTTCGGAGTGCCGTGCGGAGTTCTTGGATCTGCGCCTTGCCCCCTTGGCGGCGCCTCCAGCGCCGCCCCTGGCGCGCTTGGGGCGCTCCGCGCGCCATGGATTGGGGTCGAGCGCAGATACAAGGAATCGGCGCGGACCTCCGAAAGTCGATGTTCGTACCATGTTTTGTTCCTCTGTTTGTCTTCGCCCCCGACCTCCCACGCCGAGGAGCCCCAAGGGTCAGCAAACTCTGACCGCCCTCGGCCCCTGGAGGAGGGCGCGCCCCCTGACGATACTGCTCCTGCCGCTGCCACCTTCACCTCCTCTGCTCGCCTGGCAGTCGCCCAGGGTCCCCCGGCAGGGCACCATCAAAGGCAACGATCGAGGGTGGTGGTGGTGGTGGCACAGGGGCAACGTTAGGTTCGAGGCTCGAGGTTCGAGTTGTTGGGCGCTTTCGTCGGTTCTCGGCGGTTTTCCAGCCTCGGGATGCTTTCCAGCGGCTGCGCCTTGTCGAGGGCGTTCTCGGGCGCTCTCGGGGTGCCCAGATCGTCTAGAACGGCCGCCGGCGAGCGGATGTATGCTTCGAACGTCACGGGGCAACGACGGTGGGGATGCAGGCCCAGGGGGGGATGCATCAACCCCCCATCATCCATTTGGGGGGATGCATCGACCCCCCATCGTCCATTGGTTGCCGATAGGGGTTTGATAGCCTCACCCCGCCGAGGAACGTGCGTATTCGCTGTCCAGGGGCCGAACGCCGATCTATCGGCGCTGTATAGCCGATTCCGGGTCGATGTTGCCAGTCACCCTATCGTTGCCCCTCACATCAGCGGCAGAGGGTCGGTACGATCGAAATGGGCACGGAAAGCATGGGTACCAAGACCGACAGCAGACCTTGTCCATCTTGAACCAGGCTCGCTGTCGGCGTCGCCACGGACGACGGACGCTGCCCATTTGAGACGGCCGGCCGCCTGCCCAGCAGCCGCTGCCGTCTTGGCACAAAACTCGTTGTTGTGCATCGTAGCAATTTTTGCGCGTACCCGTTGCCGGCGGCTATTGGGGGGAGGGGGCACGCGGGGAGGAACATGCGGAGGGGGCAGGTAGGACTTCGGGCTGCGCGCAGACAGCCCCCCCCCCCCAGTAGTTCTGGCTGGCCTCAGCAGGTCCCCCGAGTAGTCCAAGTTGGCCTCATCAGGCCCCTGGCACTCGAGGTTGGTCTCAACATCCGGGCGCCTGGGGCACTCCTGTTGGGACTGCCCCGGGCTGCCCGGGGGGCCTGCTGAGGTCAGCCGGGAAGACGTGGGGGGACTGTTCGCGCGCAGCCCAAAGCCTTACCAGAAGGGGCAGGAGGAACCAGAAGTCCAAGCACACAATTTTTCGAAGGTCCGCTCGGATCTCTCGGATCGGCACTGGAGCACATGGCGGCGCATCCTGGCGTGCTCCGCGCGCCAGCAGCGCCGATCCAAGAAGTCCGCGCGGGCTTCCGGGCGTGGGAACAGGGGTCTGCACAGCGCGCGTGGCCTCGTGCAGCTTGGCGGCCCCCCCTCCGCAGAAGAACCAGAAGACGTCCAAGATCGCCGAGCTCGAGGAGAAGGCGAGGGCCCTCTGCGTGCGCCCCTCCCTGCTTCCTCCTCGCCTGTCCCTCCTGCTCCCTCCTCCCCATTCTTCGCGCTTCCTCCTCCTCCCTGCTCCCCACCCTCTCCCTCCTCCCTCCCTCCTCCCTGCTGAGCCCCCCGCCTGGGGCTCAGTGCTGGGGCTCCCTCCGCTGGGGAGGGTGGCGAATGCTACAAGTATACCCCCCTTGGTTCTCGGGGTGAGGGCCTTCAGCAAGACGGCACGCAGACTGCTGCAATGCCGAGCCCGACCGACCTCCCTGTTCCTTCGCCTTCCTGACAGGGACAAAGGGCTCTGGCGTTTCGGGTACCCTGGTCCTCCGCGAGCCACCCCGCGAACCACCCCGCGACCCACCCGCGAACCACCCCGCGCCGCCCCCTCACTCTTATCCGCAGCGGCAGGGGTGCTGCGCACATGTGTTCTGCTCCCGCGTCAAAGCTCTCTGGCCGCAGCACGCCGCCGCCAACGCCACCGCCTGGGAGCGCAGAGCCACGACCTGGCCCAGCCTTCTGGAACACGGCGGCTCATGCATGGGGCGCCGAGACTCGGCGGCGAAGTCCGAACCGTACCCTCGCCGATCACCGATTCAGGTCACTCGATGGGCGGCGGCTGTAGCTTCGGAATTCTTTACGCTTCGCGTATCCCCACCAGCCCATCTCACAGCAGCAACTCTCGCGAAGCATGCCGACAGTCGTGTTTTTCAGGCGTGTGTCCGCTGGGCCCCGCATATCTCCCCTGTTCCTCCTTCCTCCCGCATCCTTGTACATCCTCCTTGTGGGGGGAGCGGGAGAAGGACGAGGCGAAGGAGGAGGGAGAGAAAGCGCTCCTCGTGGTTTGAGTCGTTTGGGGTTTCTCGTCCTGGTCTGAGTCGTTCGGGCCCTTCTTCCTGGTGTGAGTCGTTCGGGCTCTTCGTGGTGTGAGTCGTTCGGGCTCTTCGTCCTGGTGTGAGTCGTTCGGGCTTCTCGTGGTGTGAGTTGTTCGGGCCCCTCGTCCTGGTGTGAGTCGTTCGGGCCCCTCCTCCTGGTGTGACTCGTTCGGGCTCCTCGTGGTGTGAGTCGTTCGGGGCCCGCGTCGTGGTGTGAGTCGTTCGGGCTCCTCGTGGTGTGAGTCGTTCGGGCGCCTCGTCCTGGTGTGAGTCGTTCGGGCCCCTCCTTGTGGTGTGAGTCGTTCGGGCTCTTCGTGGTGTGAGTCGTTCGGGCTCTTCGTCCTGGTGTGAGTCGTTCGGGCTTCTCGTGGTGTGAGTCGTTCGGGCCCCTCGTCCTGATGTGAGTCGTTCGGGCTCCTCGTGGGGCCCCTTGGGGGCCTCTTGGAGCCTCGTGTGGCCTCTTGGGGGCCTCTTGGGGGCCTCTTGGGGGCCTCTTGGGGGCCTCTTTGGGCGTCGTGGGCCTCTGGGGGGCCTCTTGGGAGCCTCTTGGGGGCCTCTTGGGGGCCTCTTGGGGGCCTCGTGGGGCCTCTTGGGGGCCTCTTGGGGTCCTCTTGGGGGCCTCTTCGGGCCGCTTGGGGGCCTCTTGGGAGCCTCTTGGAGGCCTCTTGGGAGCCTTCTGGGGGCCTCTTGGGGCCATCTTGGGGCTTCTTGCGGCCTCCTCAGAAGCGCAAAGGAGAGCTACCCCCTGAGAATGACAAAATGAGCCCAACACCGTCGTAAAATCAATGATTTTGAGAACAAGGAAGAGGAGCGCTGCCCCCTCAGAAGGCCAAAATGGGGCCAAAACCGTAGTAAAATCAATGATTTTGGCTTCACAGAAGAGGAGAGGGTTTTTTCTCAATCCCCCCGTCGGGGCCAGAATCCTCGTGAGGGTCGTCGTTTTTTGGCCCTCCCAGGAATCGAAAAAGACCCCTCCAACGACCCGCGGAACTCCCTCTCCAGGCCCAGGGGGAGGGGGGTATGGGGGAGGGGTAAACCCCTCCCCGAAGGGGAAGAAGGGGGGTTGGGGGGTTGAGGACAGAGAGAGCTCTCTAAACCACTCACGCCCAAAGGGCTGGTGGGATTCGTTGAACAAGTTGCGGAATCCGAACCTCCCCGCCGCCTCACATCGATTCAGGAAAATCTATGGTTGGTGCGGGTAGGGTTCGTATGTCGCTTCGTGGCGCCGTGTACCGCCGGGTGACACGCGGGCCGCAGTCCCAGGTTCCCAGAGGTCCTTATACCTATACGACCACCCTTCGGGTGATAAGGAGGTTCCTGGGGGGGAGGAACCAACGTCTCACTTGATCGGTCTCACTATCGATCTCACTATCGATCTCAGTATCGGTCTCGCTCGATCGATATCCCTCGATCGATCTCACAATCGATCTCACTCGATCTATCTCACAATTGATCTGACTGCCGATCTTACAATCGATCTCACAATCGATCTCACAATCGATATCACATTCGGTCTCAATAGCGATATCGCTATCGATATCACAACCGCTATCACAATCAACGTCATCATCATCATCAACAACATCAACATCAACATCAACATCATCATCACCACCATCATCATAATGGGGACACCGTCCTCATCATCAACACCAACATCATCATCATCACGGTCATCAACATCATCGGGACACCACCATCATCATCATCACCATCATCACAATCAACATCATCAACATCATCATCATCATCAGCAGCATCGGGACACAGTCATCGTCGTCATCATCATCAGCAGCATCATCATCGGGACACCACCATGACCACCATCGTTATCATCATCATCATCATCATCATCATCATCATCATCATCGGGACACCATCATCATCATCTCATCCTCATCATCGACATCATCATCATCATCAGCATCATCAACATCATCATCATCATTATCGTCATCATCGGGGCATCATCATCATCATTACCAACATCGGCATCAACATCATCATCATCATCATCAGCATCATCATCATCACCATCGGGACGCCATCATCATCAACATCATCATCATCACCATCATAATAATCATCGTCATCGGGACGCCATAATCATCATCGACCTCATTATCATCATCATCCTCATCATCGGGACACAATCATAATCAGCATCATCAACATCAACATCATCACACTCATCATCATCGGGACACCATCATCGTCATCATCATGATTATCCACATAATCATCATGATCATCATCATCCTCATCATCGGGACACCATCAGCATCATCATCATCATCGTCATCATCATCATCGACATCATCATCATCATCTGGACACCATCATCATCATATCATCATCACCATCATCGTCCTCATCATCATCATCATCCTCAGCATCACCATCATCATCACCATCATCGTCATCATCATCAGCAGCATCATCACCATTATCAGCATCACCACCATCATCATCATCATCATCATCATCATCATCATCATCATCATCATCATCATCTCATCATCATCATCATCATCATCATCATCATCATCATCATCATCATCATCATCATCGCGGGACACCGCAGGACTCCGGCGGAACACGGCGGGGCACCGCGGGACACCGCGGGACACCGCGGGACACCGGCGGGACACCGGCGGGACACCGCGCGCCACAGGCCGCCCGGAAGAGACACATTTGGCCCGGCCGCGCCTCAGCCACAGGGGCACCGACGGGACACCAGCGGGACACCAGCGGGACACCGCGCGCCACCGGCCGCCTGGAAGAGACACATTTGGTCCGGCCGCGCCTCAGCCACAGGAGACTTTCCTCTCGCCCGCCCACGCAGCTTCGCCTCGCCCGCGCGCACGGCACGCACGAACACGAAACCGCAATCGATTTCCCGGTAGGGGGGCTCTCCGTTCCTTTTCGATCTCACCCCCTCACCTCCGATAATTAGTTCGTAGCACCCCGCAGTTGCGGATAAGAGTGAGGGAGCGGCGGGGACATAGACAGTCTGCGAGGTTGTGACACATGCCGCCGCAAAGTAGGCAAATTATACAACGAGCTCGCCGAAGGCGCTGAAAGGAATGTATACGATCTGATGCCTTTTCATAGGGCTCTAAATGAAACCTGGAACGGCTGCGGTTCAACTGCCTTCTATTCTGCCCCTCTACATGCTACGCTGGGGGTATACATTCCCACACTCCTCCTACACCTAGGGCGAGCGGTTCCTCGCGCACGGTGTCTCTACGAAGCTTTCGGTAGTGGAGCGGGGATTCACGGAATTTTGCGGTTGGACCAACTTGGGCCCATTGCCGCTGATGTCGAAGAACATTGTTTTGCTCTTTTCTCTAGCTGGTGCTGCCGAGCCTGGCTCAAGCCATTGTTGTTCTTCCAACACGTTCGAAACGAAGGTGCTGATTCGCAAGTTGTGGTGCTAACTCGTGTCTTCCGCCGCGCGTGGCTTAGCCGAGCTTCTTGCAGAAATTGTCTAACTTGGGTCTGTCCAAGTACTTTGTCATGAGATCTCCTGCGTTCTCGTCAGTGCCGATTTTCGGATGACGACATCATTGTTTGCGAGTCTCTCTTGAACCCACAAGTACTGGGTGTGAAGGTGTTTCACTTTACACAGTCCCAGCCTGGAATCTATTCCTTAACCGGCTGAACTGTCTGTGCTCAGACGCCCTTTTAAAACAAATCCAAAGTCACATGATAAAGACAACGCTCCTAGCAAAACACTTGCGCCTTTTACTCTTCCGTAGAACTCTGCTTCTCCAGAGCTGAGTGCGATGACGTTTTGCGTGCTGCTCCAAGTTTTGATTGCATGTAGACCGGACATCAATGCTCCTCCGTTTGTGCTTTCCCTAGTTCTCAAACAACTAGCGTGGTCTGTGCCCGCGAACACATCAAAGAAAGAACAATAATCTTGAAACGGATACTCCAGCACTAAACGTTGACGCCCTTTTAAGTAGCGAGCGAGTCTTTTCATCTAGTTCCAATGCCGTACTGTTGGTTGTTGCATTCCTCGCGCCAACTCTTTTGCTGCGTATTGAATGTCGCTACGGTCTTGTGCAATGTAGATAATGCGCATGCACAGAGTTCGGAATTTCGTGACTATGTCTGGAGAAAGCAACTGCAGATCTTCATCTGAATCAAGTACGTCTTTCACACCAGGAGTGGAACACGCTTTCGCTCGTTCATCCTCGATTCCGCTGTCTCTCACGATCAATTCAACATGTCGTTGGTCACACTCGTACTCCAAGCCAATTCTGGTCCAAGACACAATCCGCTTAAGAATCCAGACACTTTTGTCATCACCGTCTTCAGGTCCTAGTGTTGCTCTCACCGTGAGGGCAAGCGATGACTCCAACACTCCAGTGAACCATTCAAGGCCGTCATCGTCAGAAGACGCCGTGCACAACTAATCTTACGTCCCGCGTGGGTTCGTAGAAAATGCACGGGCTCGAACGACCTTGAACGAATCCCGCCTGAGTTAAAACTTCGTGTGAAATCGAGCCCAGCCTTGCGCTGCATCTCTGGTGCCAGACATGCAACGAGTCAGTTTGCCTACCATGCCGGGTTCGGCATCTTGCTCTGGAAGCTCGATGTAAATTTCTCTGAATCGCATCAGCGTGAAAATACGCACGGACAGCATCAATGGATCGAAGTTTTAGGAATTAACCAGATTTGTGGACCTTTTGGGTTGCCGCATGACTGAACACAAACTTCTTTGCCTCAAGTGGAGGTGCTGTTGCGAACAAATCTGTACGCTTGTCTCTTTTTACACTTCTCTCGCAACTAATCGAGCACGGATCTCAGCATTCTGATCATCTCCTTTGTTTACAAATTCCCCATCTGATCGAGGTTGGAGGGTTTCCCGTTACTTTAAATGCTTCCGACCTCGGGACTTTCACGTACACCCCATGTGTTTGGAATTCCCCGATGTCTTTCAACATTGTTTCTTGCACTAATTGCGACGGCAATTTAGCACTTGTGTTGTCATCGAAAACTTCTTGTTCAGAGCACCACTCATTAAAATCAAATTGGGGCTCTTCACAGCAAACTGTCCCTATTATGAACGGGTAGGCTTTCCCGTCGGCCTTCAATTGTTGAAGCAACCCTCTCAAAATAGTTGCGTGGAACCTCGGAGACAACAGCATTGAAATGTACATTGCTCGATCTAGCTGCACTCACGGAAAACATAAGAAAAACTCGCCATGGCAAGCTCTGTTTTCATCTCCGATGCAAGATACGGGCTGTTTGTGACAAAACAAAACGGCCTGTTCACGCGTGCGTCTGCGCGCGTTTGTCCCGGAATGACGTGTGGTGTCTCACATTGAAACAACGATTGCATTGCCGGATGCTTTGCAAACATTGCGCAATCCGGTTGCGCGTCCAAAAAAGATCTTCCATTATCTCTCTGCGTTGTGTACAGATCAACACAGCCACGAACATGATTACACAATTTTTGGGGTGCTGGCCATTGCCGGCAGACGACGCGATCAATAACGTCGGCGTTGTTTCATGAACAACGGTCAGGGCTGTCTTCAGATCGTCGCTATTACTGAATTCGCAACTTTTGCTTTTGTCTACACATGGAAACCTAAAATCTGATACAAAACCTGGGCTCAAACTAAAATTACATGAAAGAGAAGATGCACGCGGAGCTTTCAGCACTTCTCGAACATCACTTGTATAAGTTAAGCCTACATTATTTTAACATTGCGCAGCGCTACACAACTCATGTTTACATGCGTTTGCAAATGCGCTGATTGCCGGGGTCGCCGGTTCAGGCATTGACACGTCATCCACCTGTATCCATTGGTTCCTCAAAAAATAGTTTCTCTGCTTTTCTGTCAGGTTTGGTTTGGTTGCCTTGGTGTTGCTTTGAGGATCCTCCCCCTGAGGTCGTTTGTCCAGTGGGTTCGGCTAATTAGCCTTTGCTTCGACTTGGGGATCTTCCCCCAGAGGTCTTTTCTCCCTTCGTTCATGCATTTCTGTTTGTTCCGTTTTCGGCCTCTTGGCAGGAAGCGGTTCCTAGCTGGATAGCCGCTGTGCCGTTCTACGAATTCTTCCTCTCCCTTCGACTGTTTTCTCCAATTCTTTCACGATTCGCTTACGACACGTTTCGTCGTGTGCGACTGGTGGTGAACTTGTGAATTGAGCATGGCAACCCGCACAGGTTTGAGTAAAGCTGTATTTCAACAAATCATTCTGCAAAGTGTGCACACGACGATAGACGACTGATTGGTCATCCTGCGGCTGTCCAGGTGCCGGGAGGTTCTCCTCCAGCACCGGCTTAATTACGACAGCTCTCGGCATCACATCCTGATTTCATTCGCCTTGCGGCACGGGTTTCCAGGGGAGGCCCCAGAATTTCTGGGGCCTCCCCTGGAAACCCCTGGAATCCGATATGTTGAAGGCTTTCTGAAAGCCTCCAACATATCAGATTCCACTGATCGGCAGGAGGTTCTCTCATGATTGACCTCGCCGTGACAACACCAGTGGACGTCCCTATGTAGGCTTCGTTGCTGGATTCTCAGAAGGCTCAGAAGGCTCAGAAGGCCTGCGGGCTTTGGACAAGCTTTCTAGGCCTTTTCCGAAGGCGTAGTCGGCTGCTGAGAAGGCTGGTGCGCCTCTGAGAAGCCCCGCCGCTTTCTCAGAAGGCCTGCCCCTTCTCACTTCCTCCCCGGGGTTCGCCGTTGAAGGATGGCATCCGAGCTCGAAAACAAAACTGCAGAGCAATCATACTTGTCTGGGGGTCCGCGCGGATTTCTCGCGGCGGCGCTGGGCCGCGGGGCCTCCCTGACGGCGCCTCTGGCGCCACCCCTGGCGCGCTCCCGCGCGCCAGGGAGGGGTGGGTCAGCAAGGGCAGATCCAAGAAATCCGCATTAACATCTGAGGGTTATGTTTGTGTTCTGTTTTGTTCATCCAACAGAGATCCCCACAGATGGCTTCTGAACGCCCTCTGCGGTTTCGGGTATTCCCCAGAGGGCCGACGGCTAGCGTGTGCTGGCGATGGTTTGATGGGCGTCGCGTGCCGGCGAAGTCAGCGCACCTTGGGTGGGGAACGCCAGGATTCAACAGGGGAAAGACAAACAGACATAAGTAGTCGTCGACTCCAATGAAAATTCGGAAATATGGGAAATGGAGGGGAAGACGAGCATCTAATGTGGAACATATGGGGAATCCTGGGATTTGCTTGCATTTATTTGTGTGTCCTCGGGCTTCAAGTTGCCGCGCGTCTTGGTGCCAGGAGAGCGCCTGTGCAGGTCCCAGGAGGGCTTCCGCCCACCTGTGCGGTATGGTATGTGCAAGAGGGTGGGGGGGTGCGCCGTCGGCCAGTACTCTGCACGGCGCTGCAGGTGCTGATGAGCAGGGGGCAAAGTATGCGGCTTCATACGGTCGGGGCTCGAGGCCATTCCAGTGCAGGAGAGAGGTAGATCCGCTGCTGCAGGATTTTTTTGCGCCGTGGGCCGATGGCCTCACGGGCCGGGCACCGACGTCCACGACTGATCTTGAAAGGTGGTTGGTGGTGAAACCAGTTCGCGAATCCCACAATTGGTATAGCTCGTGGCAGCGCTTGGCTGGCTGTGCCAGTTCACGGGTTTTCTATCGACGGGGTGGTGCAACGCCGCAGTCTGCTGCCCTCCATGAGGCCTCTGCGCGCGAACGTTGGAAGGGTGAGCAAGAGCTCTCTGCGACGCCAGGCGTTTGCAACAGCATGCACCTCTCGCCCACACTATTGTGTTGGAGGCCACCCTCATTCTCGGTTCGTGCAAGCGCAGCCGAGCACTG
Organism: Prorocentrum cordatum; assembly: GCA_963575745.1. NCBI lineage: Eukaryota > Dinophyceae > Prorocentrales > Prorocentraceae > Prorocentrum > Prorocentrum cordatum. The sequence continues at coordinate 202,273 of CAUYUJ010000081.1, read as the reverse complement.
TCACATCGCTGTCAAGGGCAGGCGGCCCCGCTTCAGGGACAAGAGACCAGGCAACGCCTCGATACACATGTGTTGGACCTGCGTTCCGAGCTTTTGCACAAAAGGCGTTCGAGGGTCGAGGCGCCCGCAGGCATCGGAAGGAAGTTAAACTCCACCTGCATTTGCCGTTCAGTTCGAGAAGATGCTCTCCTTCGCGACGCCGTCAGCAATTCGCCACTAAGAGTCGCGAGCTGGAACGCCGCGCCATGCAGCCTTCCACGCATGTCAGGCTATGCTGTCGTACTCTCGCAGTTCTGCTCGCCGTCACATTCGGCCGCAGCAGCTGCACAGCGCATCGCAACGGATGTCTGACCGCTGCCAGCTTCCAGCCAGGATGCGTGGAATCGTTTGTCGTGTCGCGTGGTATGCTTCCAACGTAAACGACGATGACTGCTCTGGCCTTGAAGGCTTCACGGCTTGAGGTCGAAGACTTGTCCGTACAGGGTTGTCGCCCCATGGGTGTAAGTAAGTATTGTCTAATCCGCGCGAGGTGTCGCGTCGGCGGAGATGTGTGTATTGCGCGCTGCTCGGGACTTCTCCCTGTCTCCCTCCCTTCTGCTCTCCCCCGCTGCTCCCCTCTCGACCGCCCCTTCGCGATTGATGATGTTCATCTCCGATGGGCAGATTCCGTATCTCCACGTCGCGTAATCTGGGCCGTCCGCGCGCGTCTCTTTGCCCGATTTCCTACGCCGCGCCGCTGCGCGTGTGGCCGCGACGCCAAACAGTGCGGGTGTGAGAGAGAGAGAGAGGGATAGAGAGAGAGATAGAGAGACAGAGAGAGAGAGAGAAGAGAGAGAGAGAGAGACAGAGAGAGAGAGAGCATGTGTGTGTAAAGACCGTCCAATATCATGTCTCATAAGACACTACGTTCAGGGTTCCGAGTTTGTGCGAATTCTCTGGTATGTGGAGAGCGTACTGGGAATCGCCGTCTTCCTGATGTCGCCTGCGGCGACGAAGGCAATGCAGATGGCCATAACGCGGCACGACATCAAAGGGCTTGCCATCACATCAGCAACCAAACGGCTATGAGCGGGACGTTTTTGAGTCTTACTTTCCAGTAGTCGACGACACCTCCGAGATAGTCGATAACATCATTCCCCCCTCTTCTCCCCTTTTCTCATCACCATACTCTCCATATTCCCTCCTCCTCCTCCTCCTCCTCCCGTTCGATTCTCCCCCACCCCTCTCTTCCATCCTCGTCTGCCCACTCCACCATCCCCTGCCCAGTGCGAAGGGCTGACAAAGATTCTGTCGATTCAACCACGCGTGCCGACTTAGGTCCGCGCTCGACATCGATCGACTCGACTGCGCACCTGCTCAGGGCGACCCCTCCCTCCGATCTGTTTTACAGGGGGCCCTATCGACCTGTGATCCAAGGCGAGCAGCTGTCGGCGGCGCGGAAGAGGTGGCAGGGCGAGAGGGGGCTGCCCCCTGACCAGGCAGGGGCGCCTCTCAGAATGCAAGGCTCACTTCGACTCATCCGACTCGATTCGATTCCATTGATCGATTCCGATTCGTCTTCGGACTCCGATCAGGATTTCGGTTTCTCAATAGAGGCCTTATTAGCCTGCCGATTTCCACCGATTCGACTCCCCCCGACTTGGCTGCCGATTCCTGTCGATCCGGTTCATTTCGTTCGCTGGTCTGACTCATCGATTTGATTCTGGGCTCTCCTTCCTTTTCGGCCTCCTGAGATCCGACGCTGCGACAACATTGCAACAGTGCGAGAGTTCACGACCGGAGCCCCAGGCCATATCGTTCTGCGGCGCTTTTCGAGCTGGATCGATCCATGATGGTTCGGGGCCGGAGACCTGGCAAACACGCCTAGTGTGAAACAACTGCAAGGCCTGGATCTCAGGGCCCCCCCTCCTCGCCTTCCCCAGACCCCCGACATGACTTTTTATGACGTCGACCCCCAGGTGTCTCGACCCATTCCGGGGGGCCAGCTTTTTATCCTGAGTGTCTATCTCACCGTCCAGAGGCCCAGCAAAGGCTCCCAGAGGCAGGAACTGGGGAACAGCCTTCCGTCGTGATTTTTTCCATGACTCGAGGGGGTTTGGGTTGCCACCCCCCTGAGGGCCCCGCCAGACCCGAGGGGAGCAGCAGGGGCACCCCCCAGCGGAGCCGGCCCGCGAGTTGCGGGAAGCGGAGCACGAGCGGGACGCCAAGGCGGAGGAGTGCCTGAGCGCGCAGGAGGCCCGTCGCCGCGGCGTGGCCCGGGGCTGGTAGGCAGCGCGATGGCTGAGAGGGGTCCTGAGAGTCGAGGCAGAACCAATCGCAGGAGGGATATACATATATATATATATATATATATATATATGTGTATCTATAGATCCATCCACACGCGCCCATCTATCTATACACATATCCACACATCCACAGACATATATACATATGTGTATGTTTGTATATATGTTTCACATATGCGTGCATGTGCAAATCTCTATGTACGTGTGCATGTATATATATATATATATACATATATATATGTGCATGCACGCATGCATGCATACACATGAATACATGCATACATGCATACAGACAGAGACAGACAGACAGACAGGCAGACGGACAGACAGAGACAGAGACAGACAGACAGACAGACAGACAGACAGACAGACAGACAGACAGACAGACAGACAGAAAGACAGACAGACAGACAGACAGGCAGACAGACAGGCAGACAGACAAGACAGACAGACAGACAGACAGACAGGCAGACGGAACTGCATACAAACAAACACACACACACACAGATATCTATACACATGATATGAACATACGCCCCCCCCCCCCGGAGCGTCCCACACATCCGGAACATCTAGGGGCAACTCCCAGTACCGCGCCCCAGGGCGTTCCTGGGAACCCCCAAAGCGCTCCAAGACCCCCCCAGGAGCCCCCAGAACGCGACTGAACGGCCCAAGACGCTCCCGAGCAGCCCAAGACAGACTTCCGACGGCTCTCCAGGCTCCCAGAGGCCTCCAAGGGGCCCCAAAAGATCTCCGAGAGGCGTCCCAGGAGTGCCCGAAGAGGCCACAATCGTTGATTTCCATGACTTCTGTTGGGTTTTTAACCTTCTCGTGTTTTCGAGTTCCCAACGCTTCAAGGTGGCCGAACAGGCCCCCAAGACCGCCCCACGACCGCCCAAGAGCCCCCAAGACGGATCCAAGACGGGCCAAGAAGGCCCCAAGATGGCCCAAGAGCGCCCCGAGGCAGCCCAAGAGAGCCCCAAGATGACCCGAAAAGCCGCCCAACAGGTGGAACGCAAATCGACAATCCCGGCTTTCCGCTCCAAGAGGCCTCCAGGAGGCCCCAAGAGTCCTCCAAAGAGCCTGAGGCCTCCAAGAGCCCTGAAGAGGCCCCAAAGTGGCCCCAACAGGTCCAAAAACAGCCCCCCCAGCGGCCTCCAAACTGCCTCCCAAGAGCCTCCCGCACGCCTCTTAGGCCCCCCCCGATTCCTGCGCACTACATGTTAGGAGGCCTCACTTGAAAAAAAAATGAAGAAGAAATCCAGTGATTTCCTTTTTTTTTCTAAGTTCATTCCGCCCCGTCAAGACTTCGGGGTGACATTGCAGAGATTACTCGAGAATGCTGTTGAACTCTTTGACGCTGTCTTGGCAATCTTTCGGGTCGTCTTCGTGTCCTCTTGGCTGCCCCTGAATCCACCGTAGAAATCGAGATCACATGAGTTCACCTGTCCAGCCTAGCTGGAAGGTCAGCGCGCGCGCGCGCCAAGAAAGAGACGAAAGAGGGGACCTCCCAAAGCCTTACGAGCGCTTTGCCCCAAGGTGGCCCCAAGGTTCTTCCAGAGGTTCTCGTGGCGCCCCCAGATGCCTGCGGAGACTCATGGAAAACTCCCGGGAAAGGTTCGAGCCTTGCCTCAAGATAGCCCAAGGGTTCTCGCAAAGGCTCTCGAGGCGCCCCCAGATGCCTTCAAAGACTCCCAGGAGGCTCCCAGGAGACACCAAGAGCTTCCCAAGAGGCCCCGAACGTCGGCCAACATGCCGCCGAAAGGCCCCCAGAGGGTCCCAACAGTCACGGCCTGCATCCAGGAAACTTCTGACCCATGGCCTAGGCATGGCAATCTGAAAAACGGGGATTCCAAGAATTCCCTTTTTTTTCAAACTTATCCCCTGCATATTTTTGCACAACCGACCATAATCAAGGCCCCCTATCACTTGTGTAGCCGTGGGGGTCAGAGTTCGGTGGTTTCTATAGAATGGAGGAAATCGAGGAAGTTGCAGGGTCATTTCGCTCCACCATCCAACTTCTTGGTATGCGAACTACATGCAATATTCATGTGTTTTTCGTTGCAACTTGCATGTTTGTCTTAGAAGCAGCACGATCTGATCCACGTTTGCCTGCGATTCGCATTTGTTGTGCGCGTGCGAGCCACCCGTTTCTATTTGCAACTGCGGCGCGCTTGCTACGAGACGCGAGCGTGTCGGTTGAGTTCGGGGCAGCGTCTCGTTGAGAGTCGGCGCGCGCCGCCCCCTCGCTCGATGCCTCTGCCGCCAACGGCGGTAGGGGCATCATTGTCGATGCGCCGCTCGCTGGTGCGACTCTTGTCTTCTGCGTCCGCCCTGAATGACAGTGGCATTGGTGCTTCGACTGTCTACCCCGCCCTTGCGTCTGACATCCGCTAGCTGTATCGCAATTGACGCGCCAGTTGTGTAATCTGTTCGTGAATTGTCTGCGGGCGATCCTCGCTGCTCGCGGCGTCGGCACTGGTTTGTGTGGTTCGTGGTCAAGTTTTGCGATGGGGGCCGCGGGTCTCAGCAGAGGCCCGCGTTAGTTGCGCGGAAAGTTATCGTTTGTTTGCCGTGGGCGCGCGCCCCACCCAACGCTTGGTCGCTCCTGTTTGTTTGTGCCCCGTCGCTTTAGCAGGGCAGCGACGCGGGGCGCGATGCTTTGTTTTCGTCGCGCAATTGCGCCGCACTTGCATCATTGTAGCCGTGTTGTTCCCGCGGCCCGCTTGAAACTGCCTGCGTCGAAGCCGCCGTATGCGGCGCGCAGGGTGGCGGCACCAGTTGAGTTTTGATTCGTTTGACAAATGGCAATCCCTTGTGTCCCGCGTCGGTGCCCTGACCGCTGAGCTACGCGACCTCGCAAAAAACTAGCTCCCTCGCATTATGCCTCCCTGTTCCCTCGTTCATCCCCGCCCCCCGTCTTCATGTACCCAGTACCCCAGTTCGTCTCATTATTTAGCCCCCCCCGTTTCAACCAACGCTTCCTATGTGTAACACTTCCCCAAACAGATCTTACAACATGTCCCAGGCAGTCCTTGCAACGTGTCTCAAACAGTGCTTGCAGCTTTTCCAAAAACAGTGCCTGCAGCGTCCTCGGCAACAGTGCTTGCCAGTGTTCCCCTCTCAGTGCTTGCAGCGGCTCTTCAAACAGTGCTTGAATCGTCCAGGCTGTGCTTGCAACGTCTCACTAGTGCCTTTCAGTGCTTGCAGTGTCCTGCGGGGCGTGGAACGTCTTACAGCGTGCGCAGTGTCTCTGCAACCCAACGGTGGAAACAATGCCCCCGTGGCGCTCTCAGAAGGACTCACCGTTAACATCGTTATAACCACCATCGTCACCATCGTCATCATCACCGTCTTCCGTCTCCTCCTTCTCCTCCCCCATTCCCCCCCCGTTCCTTCTTTTCCGTTGCATCATCCGTATCCTCATCCTCTTCCTGCTCCTCCTGCTCCTCCCCCCCTCCTCCTCCTCTTCCTCCTCCTCCCCCTCAGTCTCAAACTCTTTATTGGAATCCTCACCCTCCTCCTCATCCTCCTCCTCCGTCACATGCCCCCCCGCCAGCAGTCATCAATCAGGCACATGTTGATGTCTACCAAAGTGGGCATAGTCTATATTGGCGCAGTGTCCGAGCCAGTGCTTGCAATTCTACTACAAAACGTCGTTGGTACTATGTTCGGCGCAGTGCTTGCAGCGTTTCCCCATGCAGTGCTTGCAACCTCTCCTCAAACAGTGTTTGCTACGTCTCGGCATGGGGTTCGGTATGGGCAGTGGACAACGACCATGCTCAGATGATGCGTTCAATGTTGATGTGGTGATGTGACGATGTGATGGTATTGCCGTTTTGGCTCAAACCGAGGAGATCCTGCTTCCAGCTTGCAGTGCTTGAGGCCCCCTGCCCTGTGTTGAGGCGTCACTTTCTGTGTCGCACCCAGCATGGACCAACACATCGAGGATGTGCCGATGCCGTTGGCGATCGGGGGTTTGGTTGCAGGCGGCCCTCCAGATGCAGACGGCGATGATCACATTGCCGTGCCGCCGCCTCTGGCGCTTCCAGCGCCAGCGCCCCCTGCCCGCCTCGATCTCAAGAGAAGGACGCCCGAGCTCATGAGCCACGCTCGTTCCAAGAAGATGTTGTTGTGCGCCCAGAGCCGCGAGTCGAAGCTCCGCCAAGACTTTGAACAGCTCAAAGGGGACATGCACACGGCTTGTACGTTGATCCCTGCATGCGCCCAATTGTTCGGGCGGCCCGTGAAACACGTCGGCAGGATCAAAAAGGACGACCTCCGACCAGCACATTTCATTTTCTTGAGCAGGATTGTCTTTGCCAGACGCCTGGGCACGCTGAACATTGGCATCGACATTCGGCGGTTGGTGTGCGCCGCAGCCCGCGTGATCAAGGCCAGACAGGATGATGGCGTGGAGCACGTCCTCCGCGGCGGTGAGAAGGCTTTGCAGCACCCAGGTGCCAGCAATCGGTTCGTCCACATGTCATATGCTCATTTGTGGGACGAGGTCAACTGCAAGTTCGCAGCATATCCGAAGATGGGGTGCCGCCGCAGGAAGACAACCACGAGCATTCAGACTATCTGCCAGCGAGGTTACGCCAGGCTGACCTTGGCCAACCACATGAACGACAAGAGCGCGATCAGCCGATCGTTCTGCGAGCAGATCCTTGTCAACCCGATGAAGGTGAGCGGCACTTCAGCCAATGCGATCCTGCCCGCTGTGTTGAAGGCAATCCCGCGGCCATTCCAGTTCAACGCCGTGGAGAATATTGATCGGTTGTTGCGTTCGTTCTCGTCCTTCACGATGTCTCTGACTGGTGACAAGGCGTCTGGGAACATCCTCTTGATGAAACAATTCTGTCACCAATGGGAAACGATGGTGCTTCCGCGCAGCAGTGGTCGGCTTCTTGTGTTCCCAGAGACGTGTGGCGTGCACTTAGAACATCGCACAAAATTGCAAGTTGTACCGCTCAAGCACCACACAATGCGCCTCTTCAGCTTAGCCAACTTGCTTCGCCTTGACGGTGTGCGGACCAGCATATGCGAGTCGATCGAAGTGCTGGTGCAGAAGATGCTCAAGCGACGGGTCCTCGGCCCGCCGCCAGACGGCATTGCCTGCCCGCTGTCCAAGTGCATCAATGTTCTCTTCCGCCCAGATGCGGACCACCACAAGCGCGCCAACGGCAAGGTGTCTCGCAGGGTACAGGACCTGGGTGAATTGATGAGAATGGTCAACGGGGATCTCCACGGAGATTGGGTGCATTATTGCTGGGACGAGTCAACTGGCAGGCCGTGTTGCAGGGACGCCGACACTTGCTACGACAGAACAGTTCGTTCGGTCACGAATGCGCTGTATGGCGGCGGGGACCCTATTCCAGCAGAAAGCAGATGGACGCACACCTTGGTCAATATGAAACAATTGCTGCTGAGGCGAATCGTGTACAATATCGGCGTGAAGGCGTTCCCGTGTTCGATCAGAAAACCTGGCGCCGCCAGCGAGATGCCGCAATCCGCCGACGGCGAGGCATGTCAATCGCACGTCGCGGAGGTGAATGCGTCGCGGCTGTCACGTGTGGGCGTGTATTTTGATGACCCCAAGACTTTTCCAGAGCTGGCCTTGCTCACGGTTTCCGTGGACATCATCGACAGGCGTTTGTTGTACCCACTTTTGGGCGACCCATGGCCCGCGGATGACGACGCCCGCAGCAAATTCGAGTGTCTCCTGGACCCAGATGATATGATTGCCTGCGGCTGCTCCCGCCACCGTGCCAGCCCAGCCGCGTCGGTGGTTTTTGCGCTAGGGGGCGCGTGCGTTTTACAAGTGACGCGTTTGGTTTTTCAAACTACGATAATACCTCTGCAGCCATGACGGCCACCACTGGTGATTGTTATGACGGCAGGGGTATTGCATGTGACGAAGACGGCGGGGATGATGATGATGATGATGATGCTGATGATGATGATGATGATGATGGCTTCTGCTGCTGCGAAAACGGTAACCGTGGCGATGACGATGGTGATTCTCCCGCGAGGGAGGCGCCGAAACAGTAGCACGTGACACTTAGTCACTTCGGCTGCTTCAGGAAAACGACGACGGTGACGACGACGGGGGGGAGAAAGGGGAGGAGGAGGAGGAGGAGGAGGAGGAGGAGGAGGAGGATGGGGAGGAGGAGGGGGAGGAAGAGGAGGAGGAGGGAGAGGAAGAAGCAACGAAGTAGACATTCGCCCGTTTCGCCCGAGACATTCTCTGACGCATGCGGCATTGAAATCTAAGGCCTGGCCATCGGAACGTCGCACAGGGCGCGGGGGGGGCGGGGAGGGGAGGGGGGCGGCGGGGGGGGGGCAAGGAGAGAAGAGTTGTCATATGCGGCCCGTCCGTCTTTACTTTTCCAGGGGCCGAAGTTATTATTAGGTGGTGTCTCAGGCGAAACACGTATGCAGCACTGGCGGTGTCAACGCACATTGGCGTTACAATAATGCCACGTTCTTCTGCAATATTGGAGTTCATCTCGGGTCGGTTTGAAATCGACGCCTGAACACTGGCCTTTGGAACTGTTATTTGTTTCCACGGGCCTAGGCGACGCGGTCCCCGTGTTCGTCCGCCTCGAACGGCCGATTCGTCACACATGACGGCGCTGGCGCCTGCCCCGCCCTCGGCGCCTCTCCCGCTCAGACGCGGCGGAGGTACCGCGCGTGACGCTTCCGAGACGTGATGTCGAAATGTGCCATTGGTGTCACATGTGACAAGGCGTGTCCCCTCCCCCTACGCAACTTCCCGATGTGGCGAGGATGTCTCAGGCGATGCGCCCATTTCCAGGGGGGGCACGCGGGCGCGCGGAAGCGCGTGCAGAGGGGGGTAGAAGACTACCATCAACCGCACCAGACAGCACGACATCGCGGTCCAAGTGCCAGCGGTGGCGGATAGTTTGCTCGGCCACTGTTTGTCAGAGTTATTGCATGTACTTGAATCGTGGCTTCATGGCGGCGAGAGGGATCCGCTGGTTATCCTCGATGCAGTCCAGGCGCCGATGAGGGACCCTGGCTATGCGCGCTTCGCGCGTTCATGCATCCTTCGCCTGAGTTCTGCGATCAGCCGAAGGTGGGATCTTCGGTACTCGAGCTGGCCGTACCCGCTCTTCACGCTTTGCAGCGCCCACTCATCGGAAGAGCAGCGCAGGGATGTTGCGCGGCGACTGCTCGATGCATCGCGCGAGGAGCTCGGCGTGTACGCGTGCGGCGTGAAGCACCGCTTCAACACCGTGCCTCTGCTGATGAGTGAGGCGTGCAGGAAAACATTGCTGGCTGATTTTCGCACGTTCGGATTCTCCACCGACATCATCGAGAGGCTCAACGCGGAGATTCAGGCTGGTCGAGTGCATCGTGCGCCAGGTCGCGTCTTCGGTGGGGCGTCCAGGGAGCAGCTGCTGCAGCAGGCACTCGCCGTGCACAAGAAATGAGGTGGCGTCGACCCGTTGAGCATGAAGCGAGATGCAGCCCTGAAGTCGTCGGACCTTCGAGTGCAGGTGCAGCCACTCATTGCCGCTGCTCGGCCTGAGTTTCTTCCAATTGCAGGTGGGCCCGATGGCGCTGCTGCGAGCGCCGCGGCGCCTGAGCCCGTGGCCGTCGACCGCCCCGTGGAGATCGTGCTGGCGAACGCCTCCATCCTGCCGGGCGCGAGGGCGGTGGGAGCTGGCGGGGCCGATGGCGGCGGCGGGCCACCTGGCGACGGCGACGGCGGCGGACCTCTGCCACCCCGTCGGCGCGGATTGAGCCCGTACATGCTGGAATTGAACAAGACGTTGGCGAGTCTGAAGAGGGCGAAGGGCTCCGCCTTGACGCCCGAGGAGCTGAGCACGGCTCGCAGCAGGTTCAGGGAACAGTGGCAGCTCATGAATCATGACGCTCACCACGAGGCCTTCGAGGATTGGCAGAACACGCCTGCAGAGATGGTGCCCGCTGATGCCCAGGCGCCCGCGTATGCCACTTCCTGGGGTCGAGGTTGCCGCTCGTCCCCGATCTCCTGCGAGGAGTTCTACGAGTGGCATCAATTGCACGGTTGGCCGACCAAGGACATGCGGGTGTACAATTTTGCAAACTTCACGGTGGCATGGGAGGAGGAGGGAGAGGAGGAGTAGGAGGAGCACGTGGAGGAGTAGGAGGGGGGAGGGAGGGGGATCGAGGCTGGATGGGAGGGAGGAGGAGGAGGAGAAAGAGGAGAAGGAGGAAGAGTAAGAGAAGGATCAGCAGATCGCATTCGGATGCTTCCGCCTAGCAGGAAGACTTCGAGTGCGATGCTGCCGACGACCTGGTCGTCCGCGCTGAGCCCATCCCTGACCTTCCAGACTTCAGCCTGTGGGGCTGCGGCAGGAACGCTCGGCCTGTTCCTCGGGCAACGGTGCCAAACGTTCAGCAGTTCCATTTGATAGAACATGGCATTCACAACCTCATGGCACGTTTAACGAGACCCGCCGCCGATGTCGGCGACGTGATGATCATGGTGGAGGGCCACTCACTGGAGAACCCAGCCAGCCGAATGCGCTTCGTGGGTATCATTTCGGGCACGTTTTACAATCCGAAGGTGATGCGTCCGCTAATATGTAACCGCCCTCCCTAAGCCCATCCAGAAACGACCACTGCCCATCCAGAAATCTGATGTGCCCGACGTCCGCTAGTGCATCCCCGTCAGCCCATCCACTAACGACCAATCCCATCCAGAGACGATATTGCCAATGCCCCAGCCCATCAGAAACGACATGAGACATGTACCCCTGTCAGCCCATCCATGAACGACCGACATCCGAACGAGTTGCCTTGGCCACGGAATTCCACGGGGGGAGTCAAATTGTAATAAAAGGGGTTCTGAGCACGCTCTGAAGGCTCTCGAGGTGGCAGTCTGCGCGCCGTTTTTTTTTGGGGGGGGGGGGCTATCGGGGGGGCGCCGCCTGTGACGCCGTCTTGCGACCATCTTGGGTTCTTGGGACAGCATAGCATCACAATATCACGGTCTTGGGATCCTCCTCATCTCCCTCCTCCTCCTCCTCCTCCTCCTCCTCGCCCATCCTCGCCCATCCTCCTCATCCTCCTCCTCCGTCTCCTCCCCCTCCTCCTCTTCCTCCTCCCCCTCCTCCTCCTCCTCCCCCCCCGCCCAAGAGCACCCTCAAGCTCTCAGGAGAGCCGCGGTAGACACCAGTCTCCATGATGAGTCATGCCGCTCCCTCTTGGTGACCACCCATGGCACACGGTTCGGGGAGCGGGGAGGCGAGATTGAAGCCAAGACGCCGCCTAAGAAACCCTTTCCCTTCCTCCCCATCCTCCTTCTCCGCCTCATCCTCCTTAAGGGCGCCGTGCGCTGTGCTCCTAGGTTGCCCATCGACCCAAGGTGTTTGATATCGCACCGAACACGTTCCAAGTGAGAGCGAATGCCCACAGCGACGTGCTACACACGCCGTGTCTTGTGGAGATCGATGTTCAGAACTGTAGGAGCGCTGGTCGATTTCGTTGTATTGGCTATGAATCTTCAGATCACTTTGTACTGAAGTTGGTTCGGAACCTGATCGACATGGATTTGTACTTAGTGGATTACGACGTGGATGTCGATGTTGATAACAGTCTGAAGTGGAGCAGAATCTCAGCTGTGCACTTGCAGGGTGAGCTGTGGAGGGCGGGGATGACGCGCCCGTTCGGGTACCAGAGCCCCAGCAGCCGTGGGCCTTCTGCGTCCGACCTGGGGAGGCTGAACACCAGCGACCCCTTCGAGACGCCTCCTGGGCGCGGTGTTGGGCGCGGCGCTGGGCGCGGCGCTGGGCGCGGCGCTGGGCGCGGCGGCCGCCGCGGAGGGGGCGCAGGCAGAGGCCGCGGCCACGGAGCCGTAGATGGCGAGGGTCTCGGCGGCGGCCCCGACGCCCACGGCGACGTCGACGACGTTGACATGCCGCCGTTGGTCGACGACTTGCTACCAGCTGGCGCGGCGATTGGCGAGGAGATGGACATGCTGGAACACGAGGCCGAGGATGCCGACCTCGACGGCATGGAGGAGCTGGGCGACACGTTCGGCTTGGAGGACGGCGTCATCGAGGGGCACCCTCCAGGACTGGTCGGCGAGGACGGCGGGGACTTGGACGAGCATGACGATGCTCGCGGTGCTGAGCTTCTTGGGGTACCAGCTGAAGTACCCGGTGAGATCGCAGCTGGAGCGGCAGACGGCGCTGCTGACGTCGGCCTGGAGCCTGAGCCTGGCGAGGCCGAGGAGCCGCCCGCGCCTGCGGCACCGCTCCCGCCGCCGCCGCCAGGGCCGCATGATCTCGTTGGCCCGACGCCGAGTGGATACTTCCACATGGATGGTCGCCAGGTGTTGCGCATTTTGCGCGGTCATCCTGCCAACAGCGTGACAGTGAATTGCTATCATACTGGCCTTCGGCGCATCCCGCCACCGCGCCTGAGTTGTCGGTCGGGGGCATATGTCGGCAGTATGCCCCGCCCTCCGCTGCGCCTCGCCAGCGGAACAAGTACCACTTGAAACATCTCTGCAATATGCCTCAAGTGGTACCGAATACGTGTCACTTGGGACATGGCCGTTGCATGCCTCAAGTTGTACCGACCAAGTACCACTCGGAGCATGTCGCCAATATGCCTCAAGTGGTACCGAGCAACATACCACTTGAAGCATGTTGGCAATATGCCTCAAGTGATACCGAGTAGGTAGCACGTGAGGCATGCCCGTTGTATGCCTCAAGTGGGACCGATGAAGTACCACTTGGGGCATGCCGTCAGTATGCTTCCAGTGGTACCGATCACGTACCACTTGATGCATAGTGACGCGCCTGCACGCGGGTGGACCAGAGATATTTTACAAGTTGGGCGCTGGTCCCCTGGATGATTCCTCGGGGTTGAAGCCTGAAATTCAAGGGATGCGGCAGAAAGCCCGGCGGCACGCCCACTCCGTGCCTCGAGGCACGGTGGCGGGTATGCATGCTGGCTGCAGGCTGTGCATCGGCGAGAGTCGGTGCCCATCGGACGAGGTCTTGAAGACCTGGCTGTTCGAGGTGCCAGCAGCAGCCCCTGGCGCGTCCGCCGCGGAGCGGCGAGAGCTCATGCAGAGGCACGCGCAGCTGGCCAAGGACAGGTGGTACGTGAACAAGAAGGCCAAAGCCAACGCTGCACCTGCGCCTCCTGGTGAAAACATCAAAGAACCCCCATCAGGTCTTCCAGAAACGGTGGCCCATCCAGAAACGATTCTCCGATGTCGCCAGCCGTCCAGCCTCGGAACTGCAGATATTGAACTGTCAGCCCAGCCGCTGGGACCCGAAGAACAGCGGTCGAGCCAGCTCATCCAGAGGCGATGCCAGCCCAGCCCATTCAGAGGCAATGCCAGTTGCCAACCTATCCAGAAACGATGCCAGCCAAGCCCATCCAGAAGCGATGCCAGCCTGCCCTGGCCCACCCCGAAGCGACATCACCAGCCCACCCAGAAACGGCGTTCATCTATCCAGGAACGATGCTCCATGGAGGGGTTAGTTTCCAGAAGCCAAGTGGGCGCACGCAGTGACAATGAGGGATTCGCAGTGCCACTCATGCTTCGGTGTGCGTCTCTGTTCGCACAAATTGGGCTTGCATGTTCTGAATGCGTATGTCCGCATGTATGCATGTTTGTGCATGTAGATACATGTAGCTATATGTCTGTATGTGTATGTGTGTATGTCTGTAGGTGATGCTGTTTGCATGTATGTGTGTGTATATGCATGTGCATGTAGATGTGTATGTGCGTGTAGGTGTGTTCATCTACGGTATGTTACGTGTAACGTGTAACATTCGATCCACATGACTTGCGGCAGCCCATGACTGTGCCTGGGCGATGGGTCAGAGGCGTCGTGGGTGTTGGTTGGGAGCTCGTGGTTGGCCTCTGCAGGGCCCCTGCGAGGCAGACTCGAGGCATCTGGAAGCCTCTTGGAAGCAGGTGCGGTGCCTCACGGGGCCTCTTTGGCGTCTCGCGGGCGCCTCTTTGGGGCATCTTGGGGCTCCTTGGCGGTCCTCGGGGCCTCTTGGAGGGCATTTGGTGGTATCTTGGGGCGGGAGAGGGGGGTGGGCGATTGCGGCTCCCCACTCGGAGGCTAAGATCTTCGCGAGGTGCGTCGAACCATAGATCTCCCCAAACTCATGGGGGAAATGGCGCAGCACGGCTGAGGCCACGATCCTCGCGAGGGGTGTAGACAGTGATAATCCCCTGGATCCCCCCCCCTCAGCCACGGCCCCCGCGGGGGGTGCCAAAAAGAGTGACCTCCGCGGTTCTCGAGGCGCGCGCGTGGGGAGGGAGGGGAGGGGGAAGTGGGTTCTGCCGCATGCCCTAAAACAAAATCCAATAACCTCACACAAGGAACTATGTAATGTTTGGAGGGTTGTGTGTCTATGTGTGTACGTGTCATGTGTAACAATGTTATGTGTCAGTGGTGGTGTCTCTATATGATCGTATGCGTCCACTCGTAACTGTCATGTTATGTTTCGGTTTGCACCGTTGTACCCAAGTATGTGTAGCAAACAGATGGTTGTTGTATTTAGCACCTGTATGTATATCATTATCCGTAGGTGTCGGTATGTATCTATAGTGTAGCCTGTGGTAACAAGTTTCATGTATCTGTTTAGATCCGACCGTCGTGTTACCTTAGTACCCCCAATGCGCCCACTCTAAAAACATCAATTTCGTTACCCACCTGCCCCTGCCCACCCGCCCATCCGCTCCCGCAACCTTTTGTCGCCACTCGTCCGTCGTCCCGCGTGCTCGTTCGTTCGTCGTTCGTTCGTCGGTCATGCGTCGTTCAGCGTCGTCCGTCGGTCATTCGTCGCCCGTCGGTCGTCGCATGTCGTCGTCGATCGTCTTCGTCAATCGTCGTCGTCCGTCGTCGTTGTCGCCCGTCGTCGTCCGATCGCGTGTCCCGCGTTGGCGCCGACACGCCGTCGGCACAACGACCGCGCACAGCAGGGTAAAGCCTTCTGGATGCAATCCTCCTTTTCCTCCTGCTCCTCCCCCCCCTCCTTCTCCAGTTCCTCCTCCTCCTCCTCCTCCTCCTCCCCATCATCCCCCCTCCTCTCCCTCTTCCTCCTCATCCTCATCCTCCTCCTCCCTCACCCCCCCCCTGCCTTTTCCGTCCTCACCTCTCCTCCCTCCATCCTCCTTCCTCCCTCACCCCTCCCCCCTCCTCAATTCTCCCTGATCGTTCCCCCAACCTTCCTCCTTTCTCCTCCTGTTCCTCCTCCTCCATCCTTCCTCCTTGTTGTTCCCCGTGTCCCTGATGACCGTGTCGTGCCTGTTCCTCATCACTTTTCCTCTGTGTCTTCCTCCTCCTCCTCCTGCTCCTCCCCCTCCTTCTTTTCCCCTCGTTCTCCCTATCCCCCCCCTCCCCCTTCGTCTTTCTCCACTTCTTCCCCCCTCCCTCAGCCTACATCCACCATCCTTCCCCCTTCGCCCTCCCTGCTCCCTCCTCCCTCCGCCCTTTTTTCTCTATTATCATCCCTGGGCGTTCCCCCCTCATCCCATTCCTTCATCTTCCTTCCTCATTCCTTCTTTCTCCTCGCTGTTCCCTCCCCCCGCGTCCTTCCTTCGTCCTTTCTGTTCCTGTCCCTCCTTGTCCCCCGTTTCTTCTTCTTATTCTTCTTGTTCGTCTTCCTTATCCTGCTCCTGTGTTGTGCCCCCCTCGTATTCCGCATTCCTCGTTCTCCTCCTCCTCCTCCTCCTCCACCATTTCCGCCGCTTTCCCATGCTCCCTCGTTTTCCATCCTTCTCACTCATTACTCCTCCCTCCTCATTCCCCCCTCCTCCCCTCGCTTCCCCCCTCCTCATTTCTCGCACCCGCCGTTCGTTCCCACCCCCCCCCGTCCCCCCCCCCCACCCCTTTGCAGCCCTCGTTTCACCTGTCGACGTTCTCTGGCGCGCGCGCGCCACGAGGGCGCGCGCGCGCGCGCCTCATGTGGCCTCGCGAGAAAGGTGCCGAGGCAATAGCAGAGGCCCCACGAGATGGGCCGAGGTTCGGCGTCGCGATGTTGGGCCGAGGCTCGACGCCCCACGGCCTTGTCACCTGCAGTTTCGCGCTGCGAGATGGGATGGAGGCTCGACACCGTCGCCTCTGCGCAGCGCTTGCGCAGCGACGTTTTTTATGGCGGCGGCCAACGTGCGCTGCCGACGTCTTCCCCGCACATTGCTTGCAACCCATTCCGACGATGGTCCCTCGATGTCATCAGGGTGTTCTATGTTGGGCGGGCGCGTTGGAGCAAACGACCAGCAACCCAACGCCACCGCCGCCGACGCCACAGCCGCAACGCGCACCACCACCATCGCCACCATCATGACCGTCGCCACCACCGAAACCAGAACAACAACACACGCCACCACCAATTCGCGCACTGACACGCACCAATTCGTTTGACCAGTGCGGCCAGCCCTGCCATCAGAGGTGGCACTCTGCGGGCAGGGTCCATGGACCTCCTGCTGGACCCCCGCGGCGGCCAGGTGACCCTCATCGACTTCGGTTGAGGTTTCGGCCTGGCTGCACTTCTGCGGGCCAGCTGCCACGTCGGAGCTCGGGGCGCATTGCCGCGGTGCGGCGGCCCCAATTGAGGCGTTGTCGAGTTTCTTTCCGCGGTGCGACGCGCGCGTTCGGCTGGCGCAGCGCCGCGGCGACGAGTTCGAGCACGCGGCCCCACGAACGCTGCCCAATTGGCCCGAGTGGCTCCGCCCCAGAAGTGCGTTGGGCGAACGGGGCGCCCCCGGGGCGAGCGCGCCCGTCGTCGCGGCGGCAAGCTGCGCCGCGCAGCCAGCGCGCGCGGATTCGCGCAGGGCGGCGCCCGCGAGGGCCCCAAGTCCTTCTGCGCCGCCGTCGACGCAGCAACGCGCGCTCGCTGCCCCATCGACGAGGGGGTCCCATTCGGCGCCGCGAAGAGCGAGTTGGCGTGGCCCGAGGGCGACGCCCAGAGATTCGCAATCCTGGAAGCAGGACTCGCTGGCAGCAAGAACGCGCACCAAGCGGCGGACGCATCCGCGCAGGCGGCCCTTTGAGGCTGCCGCAGGCGCGGCAACCGCAGCGGCGGCGCTGGGCCCGCCGTGGCCGCGGCAGACGCGGCAGCGTCCGTGGGAACCGCGTTCGCGGCCGCGGCGGCAGCAGAAACCGCGGCCGCGGCCGCGGCGCCCGCGCCCGCAACGGCGGCAGTTGTGGCAGCGGCGGCAGCAACGCTGCAGAGGCGGCCATCGACGGCGCGCGGCCGATTGGTCGGCGGTCAGGGGGGTAGGGGCAGGTCGGTGATGGGGGAGGGCGCATTGTCTGGTTCTGTGTGTACGTTCGCGTTTCGTGCGTTCTCGGGATTCGCTGCCAGCGCGAGCCAGCGCTGCGGGAGGGGGGGGGGGTGGGGGAACGAAAAGGGAAAAGAGAGAATTAGGAGGAGAAGGGAGGATGACTAGGAGGGTGAGAACTAAAAGGGATGAGGAGGAGGTGTAGGGAGGAGGATGAGGAGGTGAGGTAGGAGGAGGATAAGGATGAGGAGTGAGGAGTAGAGGAGGCGGAAGGATGGAGGAGAGGGCTGAAGGGGATGAGGAAGCAAGGGAGGATGATGGGGGGGGGAGGAGGAGGAGGAGGAGAGGAAAGAATGAGAAGCAGAGGAAGAGGAGGAGGAGTAGGAAGGAGGAGGAGGAGGAGTGCAGTAGGAGGAGGGAGTGAGGAGGGAGGAGAGGTGAGGAGGAGGAGGAAGGAGGGGAGGAAGGGAGGAGGCGCTAAAGTATCATGAATCAGGCAGACCCGCGCCCCCTACAAAAGCAGATCACGTTTATGCTCTCACCTATGGGGGCGTCTCGCAAAAGTTCGGAGACCGCAAGCACGCGCCGCCGAGCGACGTGGCCTCTCTCGCCGCCCAGCTTGGCGCTGCCCGAGGCGCAACGGGCTTGCAGATGCGCTCGTAGTCCGTGGCACACTTGCTCGCTGAGTTTGGGACTCTGTATCGGTGGCGCGACGCGAAGCCCCTGTTGGCGATCGCGTTCGGCCTGGAGAATCAGAACCACTTGGCGCCGAGACGAAACGTTGGTAGACGGTTTACGTTGCATGCAGACTGACTGTTCGTGTCGATTTGGCAGGGTAATTCGTCGCGCGGTCATCTGGGACATACGCGAGGGCGGGATGGAGCGGGTGGCGGTGGTGGAGGGGTGAAGAGTGGGTGGGTGGGTGGGTGGGTGAGTGGAGAGGGGGGTAGGGTGAGGGGGCGGCGCGCCGTGGGGTTGGGCTGTGGTGGGGTGATGTGCGGGTGGGAGGGAGGGGGGAAAGGGGTGGCTGGGTGGGCGGGGTGGGGGTGGGGCGAGGCGGGAAGGGGCGGGGGGTGGTGAAGGGGGGGGCGTAGGGGTGCGGGGAAGGTGGAGGGGGGGGAGGGGGGCGGAGGGGTGGCGCGAGGTGAGAGGGGCCTGGCTGCGGAGCGAAGGTGGGCACGCGCGTCGGCGGGGGCGAAGTCGGTTCGCCGCTCGCCTGGGCGCCCGGCAGTTTGGATGGGGGAGCGAAGTTGCGAGTAGAAAGTGGAGGAGGGAGCGAAGTTGGCGGGGGCGAGCGAAACGGCGGAGCGAAGTCTGAAGCCCGAAGTTGGATGGTGGAGCGAAGCGGCAGCGCCAACGCAACTTCGCGCGAACGCAACTCGCCAACTCAACTCGTCAACGCAACTCACCAACTCAACTCAGCAACGCAACTCACCAACTCAACTCACCAACGCAACTCACCAACTCAACTCGCCAACTCAACTCGCCAACGCAACTCGCCAACTCAACTCGCCAACGCAACTCGCCAACTCAACTCGCCAACGCAACTCGCCAACGCAACTCGCGCGGGTGCACCAAAGGATTTCTATTGGGAAGGCCATCCAGGCCACAACTCAACTCGTCAACGCAATTCGCCAACCCAACTCGCCAACGCAACTCGCCAACTCAACTCGCCAAACCAACACACGCCAACACCAAAAGACTCACCACTCAACACTCCATACGCAAACAAACACGCCAACACAACTCGCCAAACCAACGCAACACGCCTACTCCAAAGTACAACTCGAAACTAAACTCAACACCTACTCGCCCAAACTCAACACGCCAACTCAACACGCCCCTCGCCAACTCAAAACAACCCGCCACCGGCAACTCGGCCAACACCAACACGAAAACCTTCGCCAACGGCAAACTCCCCAAACCAACGCAAACAACTCCCCAACGCAAGAAACGCAAACTCGCCGCCAACGCAAACACGCCAAATCGCAAAACTCGTGCCAAAAAAACGCAAATAACTCCGCCCAACTCAACTCGCCAACGCAACTCGCCAACGCAACTCACCAACGCAACTTTGCGGACCAACTCGCGAACGCAACTTCGGTCTGGCGCTGCCGAGCGAAATGGCTCCTTCACTTCGCCCCCTCTGAGGTGGCCCCCGCCCTCGCTCCGCGGCCGCGCCCCCCCCTCTCCCCCCTCCATCCACCTCCCCCAATTCCTGAGGCGCCCTTGAGCACCCCCTCTCACCGCCCTCCTCCCCTCCGCAACCCTCTGAGGTACCCATGAGGCAGCTTGTCGTCGCGGTGCGCATCCGATTTTCCGCTTCCCCACACTTTACCCCTCCCCCTCCCCTCCCCTCCCCTCCCCCACTCCTGCAAGGCAGCGTTGCCGCCTGCGTGCCGTGCCATCCGAATTTTTGCAAATTACACAGGGCCGATTCCGCCATCGTAAACATTGCAAAGTATCCACGCCCTCCCCCGCGCGCGCACGCGCTGCCTCCCCCTCTTCCGCAAACGGCCGTTGAATCGCAAAAAACAAAAAAAATCGCAATTTATTCAAAAGCGAGTTTCGCAGCGCTATTATCTGTGCGCGCTGACACGGTTCGAGAAAAAAAAACAACCGTAAAAAACGTAATGCGCGGAAAGTGCCCCTCAGGGCCCACTCAAATTGCTATTTAGTATTACTTGTAAGTCTCCCCTGGCCGTGCCGCTCGCCTCCTCCCATTTCCACCACCCTCTTTGGTGAGCGCTCGAGGCCAGCTGCCGTCTCGGTGCCGTAATCCAACCCTTGCCCATCCCCCCCACCCCCCACCCCATGCCATCCAAAAAAAAAAAAACCCTTATCCCCCCCATTGTTTGCCCCCCCCCCCCCGCCGTAACCCCACCCTTGTTTTCCCTCTCTCTCCGCCCCTGCCAGGCAGCTTTACCGCCTGCGCGCGCCGTGCCATCCGAAACTTTGCAAAGTAACTCAAGGTTTTTTTCTGCCATCAAAAATATTGCAAAGTACCCCCCACCCACCCACCACCACCACCACCACCACCACAAACGCACGCGCGCCCTCCCCCTCTGTCTTAAACGACCGTGAATAGTAAATATTGCAAACCGTTTCGCGCGCTGCGCGCGCGAAACGATCATATGTCGTAAGTATTATGCGAAGCACCTCAGGGCCCAGGCATTTTTTTGTTCATATGCGCAAGCTCCCCCGCCGCTCCCTCCCCCGCCTCCCTCGCCATTGTTTGGAAACGAGAGTTCGCCTGTGCGGGCGGCCCAAAACTACGCGATCGGCCTTCGTTGGTAACGTCGCACGCGTAGCAATTTACCGTCGCCCCCCGCCGCCGTTGTCCCCGCCGTCTGCCATTTCGCACGGGGTCCGTAACGTTTTACCGCATCGAGCGAGTTGTTTTTCAAAACTGTGTTCCGTTCTCCCCAGCAATATAGCCACGTACCGAAGCATCGTCAATCATCATCATCATCCACCGTCCCGGAGCGTTGGTCGGCGCGTCGGCACCATCATCTTTACCAGGGCAGTGGTGTGCGTTTACTGTATGTCGATATCGCATTGGTGTCTTAGTGTCCCAGACTAATCGAGTCGTCCCTTCTTGCGCGGGGTCGGGCCTCTTACCATATCGTCTCAGAGTTTTCTGCGTTTCCGTGACGATTCCTCGTAGCCGCCCGTTGCTCCCCGTGAAGTCCCATTGCCGCCCCCCCCTGCGGTCTGCTATGGTTCCCAAGATACCCTTATTACTCGCATTATGTTTATTCGTTCCCGCATGCTTCCCCATGGTAGTTGTCCCCATGTTGGCTTCACCGTGCGATTAATTAGGCTTTACTGTCGTATGTTTGGTATAGTAGTAACAGTATAGTAGAAATAACAGTAGTAGAAGAAACAACAGTAGTAGTAGTAGTAGTAGTAGTAGTAGTAGTAGTAGTAGTAGTAGCGATGGTCGTAGTAGTAGTAATGTGTTACTGTATTGGTCTGTCTGTGCATGGCATGTCATGTGCGGTACCCTGTGCATGTCATGGTCGTGTGCATGCCATGTCATGGTCGCATGCGTTTGTCATGTTGTAATGCCGCGTGCAGTGCACAGTCTTGATGTTGGGCCCGTGAGGGAAAGGGGGGAGGGATGGAGGGGTGAAGGAGTGAGAACTCGAAAAGAGGATACTTATGACTTATGACAAGGTGGTCCTGGCCTGCCAGAGCTCCCAGGCTCGAGCTTTCCTTTCGCAGGTGCTCCAGGGAGCTTCGGTTGACTGCTTCACGCTTCACCACGTTTTACGCTCCACGATGGCGGCGCCAGCTGCAGCGGCTGCGGCGGACGCGGCGCCAGCTCCAGCAGCAGCGGCGCCAGCGAGGCCACTTCCTATGCATCGGTGGGTGATGCCTCGCCACCAGCTGACGTCGGCGATCAGCGAGGAGACTGCTACCGTTTGGGCAGCACCTGGCGAGCGCATGGCCAAGGTGCCAGAGGGAGTGCAACAGTGCCCACGCCCCACGCCTAGTTGCAGCTGCTGCTGTAGGTATTGCCTGCCAGCCGCATCATCACACTTCGAACTTCAGCTCGAAGTATGGTGATACGACTGGCAGGTCCCCTGTTTGTTGTTTTCCACCTTCTGTCTCCACCATGTGACTGCTGAAGACGTGGCGCGCGTCATGTCGGCGCTTCGGGTGGTGACCATCAGGGAGATCACCACCCGCGGTGGGATCATCATCCCTGGGATCGTGAAGCTCAGGGCGAAGCACGTGCTCTCTTCGCCGCAGAAAACGGTGAAGGATCGCACGTTTAAAGTTTCTGGGCGAGGAGGAGGGTGAGGCGCGGATGATGATGATGATGATGATGAGGAGGAGAAGGAGGATAAGGAGGATGTGGAGGAAGAAGAGGAGGAGGGGGAGGAGGTCGCGTGATAGCTGATAGCAACGGCATCCCAGATCCGCGGCAGGGAGTGCACGATCCCAAGCAAGAGCGCCCACTTGCGCGTCAAGGCGATTGCGCACCAGGATATCAGCACGATTTCATGTGAGCAGCCCGACGCGGAGGTGGCGCAGGGCGCCGCAGATCCAGATGAGGAGACCTCGTCTTCAGAGAGCGAGTGAGCTGGATGGTGTAGGCGGTGGCAATGTTTTGTCGAGCTGTTGGCTCGCGGATGCGGTTCAGCCTTCCCCAATCATCTTCAGTCGTGTCCTCCTCGGCGCCTCCTCAACTAAAGCATGCTACCATAGCATGTCATGTTCATGTTTCTCAATCGTGTCACGTCGTTCTATCTGCTCCGCCTTGCTCCTCATGCGAAGTGCCTCGCATAATGCTGACGGCATCCGCTCCAGGCTCGTTGCAGCGCCGCCCAGCCACCTGGCAGCTTCACAGGAGGCATCGGTTTGAGCTCAGACGAGCTGTTTAAGTGTTTGATGAAGCCCGAGCGAGAATGTTCTTTCGCTGTGTGAGCCTAGGAGGGCGTGGGAGCGAGGGGGCGAGGAGAGGCCGAGGAGCGAGGAGTATTGAGGAGATGGGTTCTGTTTTGCTAGCTGCCGTCCGCCGCCCAGAGTTGATGTGCATTGTGTGATGCCCACTGTCTGGGGTTCGCAATATTTGAGGTCAATCGTTTCGGGTGAATTGTTTCGGCGCCGCTCTTACTTGGTGGTCCGAACGGTTTCGTCGCTGCTCTTACTTGGTGGTCCACGCTGCTAGTGTTTGGGGTTGTCACTGGCACTTTATACTCATAGCGTTTGGGGTCAATGCTGTTCCAGCACGGTGTTCGCGCCGTTACTGCTTAAGGTCACGCTGCTACTGTTTGGGGTCCACTCTTGCATTTGATACTCATACTGTTTGGGGCCATTGCTTCTCCAATGTGGCGTTCACGCTAATACTGTTTGGGGTCGCCGCTGGTACTGGTTGGGTTCAATGCTGGCAATGTCTGGGGTCTGTTTAGGGCCCGTGCGACCAAACCGAACTAGGTTTAATGATGTGCAGGGTGGCCTGGCAACGAAGTACCTGGTACCCTAATGGTTTCGCAACTGATCTCCCAACTCGTAGCCCATGTTTACGGCTTAGATGTGGGCGTGTTGTGTCAGTTATTCGGCATTGCATTGTCCATCTAGCTTGCCTAAACTCGCGCATGGCATCTTCTTCGATGGGCTTTGAGCTTGTTGGGAGCCTTCAGCTCGTGGCCACTCTTCCAGACCAGCCCGTTGGATTCGAGAAGCGCATCGACATCGAGATTCCAGCAACGCTATTGCTTGTCGGAGGAAAGGTTGATGAGCCAGAACACGTTCCTATGGAAGTGCCCTCTGCAATCGTGGAATCGGGCTGGACTGGGAGAGTCGACAACAGCGTCGAGAGCAGTTCGAGGTATTCGGAACTCGTGACTGCAGGCCGCCTTGACCCTGCTGGGCCTGACGTCCCGACCCTTCCTCAAGTAGGACCGTTGCGATTCGATGCGAATCTGTGTTTTTCTCGTCCCGTTGCGAAGGAGCCTGAGTATCGTCCCGAGCCTGCCCAGCGGCTGCATGAGGAGTGTGCTAAGACTGATAGCGAACGATCTGATTCGCCGCAGCGGCCCTGTCAGAACCTGGTGACGATGTCGTGCAGGTAGAGGACAGCCCTGTCAAGGAGACGCGTGAAGGCTTCAGATTCCTCACAATTCCTCCTTCGTGTTCGGCTGAACGGCTTGAGACACCGATCAAGTTTTCGAGCTCAGGCGCGGCCCCGTCGAAGGAAGGGTGCAGCGACATGATTTTGGCTCGGTTTGCGGACGGTGGCGATCTGCCGTGCGATCCGAAGAGCCCGTCGCCTTTGCCTTTGCCTAAGAAGCGCCGCTGGACATTGCTCGGGAATGCACCCGAGGCGAATCAGCAGCAAGAGTCTTCCGAATGCCCCTTCAGAATGGTCGGCCATCAGCTAAGGGGCGCGGCGTCTCTGCTCGCGGAGTTTAGTTAGCAACTCAGCTGCATGCTGGGTACCAGCGTCGCCTGCTTTTTTTTCTGCGGCATGGGGAGGTGGGAAGGCGGCGGACGATGAGCATCGCGAGCACGATCGTCGTATATAGCATTTAACGATTAGGGTCAGGGGTGGGACGAGGGCAGGACGCGTGCTCACGTTCCAGTTCCGAGCTTCTCGCCATTGCCGCTGCTGGCACAGCAGTCGTTTGCGGCCAATTAGATTGGGTGGGCTGTTTGGGGATCGTTCAGCGTTCAGCGCAGGCTCGGTTGAGCACGTGATTGTCCTCCTCCTCCTCCTCCTCCTCCTCCTCCTACCTGCCTGTGATCCGCCGCAGAACGAACACCCCCAAAGATCAACCAAACGAGCGCCTCCAAAAACCCGCCACACCGAGCGCCCCCCCCCCCCCCCCCCCCCCCCCCCCCCCCCCCATCCCCCCCCCCCACCCCCCCACCCACCCCCAACCCCCCCCCCCCCACCCACCCCCCCCCCACCCCCCCCCCCCCCCCCCCCAACCTCCCCCCCCCCCCTCCCCCCTCCCACCCCCCCCCCCCCCCCCCCCCCCCCCCCCCCACCCCCCCTCCCCCCCCCCACACGGATCCGCCACCCGCCGCGGAACGAGCACCCCCAGAGATCCACGAAAACAAACACCCCCAAAGATCCCAACACGAGCACCCCAACCATATCAGCCAAACCGAGCGCGCTACCGAACGCGCACCCCCAACCATCCACCATCAAGAGCACCCCCAACGACCCGCCAAAACGAGCACCCCCAAGGGTCCGCCACCCCCCACGGAAAGAGCACCCTCAACGACCCGCCACTACAAACACCATCAACGGCCAACCACAACGAGCACCACCACACATCCTCCAAACCGAGCACCTCCCAAATATCAGCCATCCGCCACGGAACGAGGACCTCAAAGATCAGCCAAAACAAACACCCCCATCGACCCGCCAAAACGAGCACCCCCAGGGACCCGCCAAAACGAGCACCCCCACGTATCAGCTAAAACGAGCACTCTCAAGGATCAGACATCCGCCGCGGAACGAGCACCTCCAACGATCTGCCAAGCCAAGCACCCCCAAAGATCCGCCAACACGAGCACCCCCAACGATCACCCAACACGAACACTCCCAAAGCCCTGCCAAACCGATCACCCCCAAGGATCCGCCATCCGCCGCGTAACGAACACCCCCAACGATCAGCCAAAACAAACACACCCGAAGATCCGCCACCACAAGCACCCCCCCAAAGATCAGCCAAACCGACACCCCACGGCGCGCGCGGTGGGGGGCGGGGGGGGCCTAGAAAATATGTAAAAGCCATCACAGAAGGAAACAGAAAACAGTCTAACTTCTAACACGCCCCAACGTGCGAGGCACGGTGGCGGATGTTATTCATATCATTCTCAAAGGTCTTTGCCAATATGCCGTCGCCCTGAGCGGCCGCCTATTAGCAACGAAACGTGCCGTGCCAAGCTCGCTCTCATCATCTTCGCGCGGCGGCGACGGTGGGCGCCCCCGCGGCGGGGGCGAGCCTGGCACAGCACGTGTTGTTGCTAATAGGTCGCCGCAACTCGGCGCGGTTGTTGTTAACCCTCTGGGTGCCTTGTTCGGGCCAGCTTGACGCCTGCTTGGTTTTCCCTCGGAGCTCACTAAGGGCTCTTTCGAAGATGGCCTAAAGGTGCCTCCCTCCCGAGGAGGAGAGAACCCGCCCCACGGATGCCTGAGCAGGATGCAGGTGATCTTAGCCACACAGTCACATGTTTGAGCCAGAATGGCAAGTTCAAGCGTGACCGTGTTGGTGGCGAAGGCTCCCTCTTCGGGTCTATCACCATCACCGTCACCAGTGCCATAATCATGCGCATTACCAACGCCATAACACAATGCACGCCATCACTGCACTTAAACCGGAGTTTGCCTGGGTCGCGCTGTATTGGATTGTGCTGTACTGTGTGGGGTCCATGCGCTACTGTTTGGGGTCGATGGTCTATGTTGCTACTGTTTGGGGTCCACGCTATATTTGTTTGGGGGTCCATGATGCTACTGGTTGGGGTCCAAGCTGCATATGTTTGGGTTGACGTCGCTAAAGCTTGGGGCTAATGATGATGAGTCGGATGGCAATGGCGATGAGAGTCGAATGAGTATGTAATAGCTGGGGGTCCAAGAGCGAGAGCCGACGTTCTCAGCGTTGATGGAAGTCCAACTGATGCAATCGAGGCTCGAGAAGTTCTTGCATAGTGACGCTTGACCGGGCGTTGTCCGCCAATTGTAGTTCTGCTCGGCATGTGCGATGACAAAACGGAGAGCCAGTCAGCGATTGGCGGTTTCGGCGTGGAGGATGCATTATGGTTGAATGAGGCCGATGCTGGTTCCTCGGTGGCAGAGCAGGTTGAGATGAAGAGTGAGCCGCCCACGCCGATGCCTTGCAAGTCAGCCGTGCATCTGTCGGATGTGATTCCACCCAGGACGCCCGCGGCGTCCCCGCCTCCCAGCGCTTGCAAGCGCCCGAAGGCCGAGAAGAGGCAGTCGCCGTCTGCTTCTTCGAGGGGTGACGCATGCGCCGTAGCGGACGCGGTGCAGCCCCAGCGGCAAGGACGGCTCAGCAGGAAAGCTGCAATCGACCTCCAGGAGGCGTTGGAGTCAGGCATCTCGATCGCACGCCCGCGGGACACCGACGACAGCGTGATCCAGCGGGAGCAGGCCCTCGGCGGTGTCGATGATGATGGCTCGACAATTCACAGGTGGTCCATCGATGCGAAGTTGCCGAGCGGCGTCGTGTGTGGTGGTTTGAGTCGGATACGGGGCACGCTCAATGACGTCCATTGCGTTCGACTGGCCACGATGGAGTGGTTCGACGCCTACATCCCAAGCACCATGCAATCTCTCATGCGCCGCCTCACGGACTACGAGGGCGACTGCGTCGGCGGGGTCGACCTCGAGTTTGAGATTGCCTACAAGCAGCTCGCCAGTCGCGCCGCCGCACTCATTCTGTTGCATAAGGGCCTGAAAGCTTACCTCGATACCCGCAAGTCGTCCGAGTTAGTTGCCACCCTGAAGCCATTCAACGTCATCAGGGCGTTCCTCAAGGCTATAGATCGGGACCTGGCCCCCGACCTGTCCGCCGTGCACGCCCACGCTGTCTTTGTCCAGACCTTCATCGATGGCAATAGCATTGTTGCTGCACTTGCGACGTTGGACGCCAAGGATCTCGCGATCTCCCACGGGAAGATCCAGGAGTACTGGAAGACACTTGCGAGTGCCGACGATGATGAGAAAGGTGCCAACGCAAAGGACGAACAGCGCAGCTCAGACGACGGCGACGACACAGGTACGAAGAGGAGGAAACGGAGGAAGGCGACGGCGAAGAAGGCGTCACAGAAGCAGGGGGCTCACGTCATGTTCGATATCTGACTGGCCTTCGGCACATCCCGCCACCGTGCTTGGGTGGTCGGTCTGGGGCCGATGCCGTCTGTATGCCCAAGGGGTGCCGAACAAGTACCACTCGAGGCATGTCGGGGGTACGCCTCAAATGGTATCGAACAAATCTCACTTGAGGCATGCCGCATGCCCGCTGTGTGCATGCACGTGAGGCCTGTCGGGCGCATGCCTCAAATGGTACCAAGCAGATACCACTTGAGGCATGTCGGCAGTATGCATGAAGCGGCACCGAACGCGTACCACTTGAGGCATGCCCGTTGTATGCGCCAAGCGGTACCACTCACGTACCAGGCATGCCGTCGGTATGCCTCAAATGGTACCCAACAAATTCCAATTGAAGCATGGCGGCGGTATGCTGTTTCGGTACCACTTGAAGCATGTCACATGTCCGTTGTATGCCTCATGTGGTACGTGTGCCTGGGGGAGGGCCAGAGACCGCATGGACGGTAGTTGGGATCTCGTGGCTGGCCTCTCGGGGGGCCTCTGGTAGGCAAGTGTGGGGCCTCTTGGGGGTCATGTTGGAGCGTCTTGGGACATCTGTTAGGCCTCTTGCTTGGGGCGTCCCCAAGGCCGTTCGGAAGCCTCCTGGGGCCTCCTTGGGGCCCCTTGGGGCCTCCTGGAAGGCGTCTTGGGGCGGAAAGCTAAGGTTTCCAGTTGCTGGTCACACTCCGAGACCCTCATTCCGCCTGTCTTGGGGGCCCCTTGGGTCGTCCTGGGCGGCTCTTGGACCGTCTTGGTCCTTGGTGCCCTTTGGGGCCGTCGTGGGGACGCCTTGGGGGCATCGTGGGCCGCCGTGTAACGATCTTGGGGGGCTCTTGGGCCGCCTTGGAGCGTCGGAAAGCCGAAACGGCGATGAGGGAACCAACATAGAAGAAACCAATGAACATCAACGACTGGTGCCTGTTGGGCCCTCGTGGGCGGCATCTTGGGTCTTGGAGGCCTCTTCGGCAGTCGTGGGGCCATGTTGGGCGTCTTGGGGCGATATGTCGGCGACTCGGGGGCGTCTTGGACAATCCTCGGAAACCTCTCGGGGCCCTCTTGGCCAATCTCGGGGCCCTCTTGGGTCGGAACAAGTCGCGCGAGAAGCTGCGCCAAGCCCTAGGGGGGGCACGCCAGCACGCGGTGAGCCCCGAGAGATGCTGCAATTTGGGCTCTGGCCCAGGCCCCCTTGGGGCTGGGGACTGAGGCTCAAGGGATGGGGCAAAGTACTTGGGGACACGCCCACTCCATGCCTCGAGGCACGGTGGCGGATGTTTCCCGAGCTGCTCAAGCCGCCGCCCGTCCACGTATTCAAGACCTTGTCCGAATGCTTCAAGCAGGTCTTCTACAGGATCCCCGCGAAGGCGATTGCTGGGCCAACTGTTTGCGTCTGGGTCGGGGTGGCCTCGTCGGGCTGTGTTCTCTCGGCTCGCGCGTGGGGCGGGGGCCTCCCGAGGGGCCCAATAGGGGGGGGCGCAGGCAGGAGACGACGCAGGTGGAGGTGGAGGAGGGAGTAGACCCAAGTCGGGCACAGGGAGTTTAACGATATGCTTAGGAGAAGTCGCCAGTCTAAGCACCCCTGGTAAAAATGCGAACGTGGGCCTCATGAGGGTCTGTCCCTCATCGAGCGTCGGGCGCTGGCTGACGCGTTCGGATCAGGAGGTCCAGGGGCTGGTGGCTCATGGGCTTCAGGCCCGTCGGATTCTGTCTACTCGTGGGTCATGGGCGATGTTGTCTGGCTTTGGGTTCTGGTTTGAACATTGCTTCAGGGTCGTCCAATGGTGTCTGACCTGGTAGTTGACGCGTCTGATTTGTCTGAACTGATCTTGGGTCATTGGCTTCAGGCCGAGGTCAGTCCCCGACAATATGTTCTCCCTTGCCCTTGCGAGGCGATGAAGGATGCGAAGTCTGTGGATGTGTTAATCAAGGAGATCGCGGCTGTGAGCGCCAAATGGGGCGACGTGATGTGCGGGCAGACCGGCGCCCAGACTTTCTCCAACATGCTTCACAGTTGTTCGGTGATTTGGCAGAGCGCCTCCCACGATGATAGGAAGAAGCCAGAGGTGGCAAAAGTTCGGCTGGCGCGCCGAGACATCATCGCGGCGGCGCGCTCGGACGCTCCTCCGTTGTCGGACTTCGCCAGGGCCATGGCGGGCCTTCCCGAGACAGGGTACGAGGTGACGAGGTTGGCGATGGGCTGCGCTAAAGAGCTAGCGCAGGCGGGCATCGAGGATGAGATCGTGGAGCAGAAGTTCAGCGCGTCGGAGGAGTACTTCATCAAGTGCATGGGCCCCGCTATCGAGGATGGTGCGGCTTGGCTGATGAATGGCATCGAAGGCAGACGCGTGGACATGACTACCATGCGAAGGACGACTGCGCACGTGCAGTCGTACGTATCTGACCTCTTGGATTGCTCGACGAGGTGGTCGTCTGGTGCGTTGCGGGAGCACCTCCAAGATATGATGGACGGTTGCGAGAATTCTCTTCGAGTGTCGTGCTGGGCCAACTTCGTCATGGTGGCCGATGCTCGCGACGTTCTGGTCGACAAGCTGAGGTCGATCACAGATGCCAATGAGCCGAGTTCCGAGGGCAAGCAGGCCACTGCCGAGGAGTCTGGAGGCGGCGACGTCATTGTGAAGGGAGAGCCCGTCGAGGAGGGCAACGTACCAGTCGTGTCTGGAGCTCCTGTCGCCCGCCACTTGCCTGCCGTGGCGCTTGCCGACATCAAGACGTTGTCGGAAAGAGTGGGCGAGTTCGGGACCGCGGCGATGGTAGTCGTTGATTGCGTTCAGAAGTGGATCGAAGTGCTGATCAAGAAGATTGGCGAGGATATCATCACGGCTGAGCTGCAATCCTTCTCAGTGCCATTGCCGCGCGAGGCGTCGGCGCAGCTGCAGCAGAACATCAAGGTTCTCCTTGATATGGCAAGCTACCTCATCGCCTGGGCGCAGGTCTGCGAGAGCGACTGCATGTCCCCTTCAGCCAGGTTCGAGCAGCTGACGCCCGATAGCAAGTATCCATTGCCTGCGGCAAGCCCCGCCACCGTGCCTGTCCAGCTGCCTGCGCGAGGAAGCACTGGTGTCCGCTGCCAGTGTTCCAACTTGAGACGCATTGCGTCTCCAAACTTGATGGTGGCGGTAATGATGGTGGTGGCGGTGATGCTGAAGATGACGATGATGATGATGATGATAATGATGATGATGCAATGATGATGGTGGTGATGATGATGATGATCATCATCATCATCATGATGACGATGGCAGGAGTGTCACATGCGACGAAGACGGTAAGGATGATTGCGGTGATCATTAAACAAACGATGGCGGTCCGTGACGGTAATGATGATGCTACGGTATGGTGGTGATCCCCAGCGGGGCAAGCGCCGAAACTGTCATGCGTGACGCCTCGGCCGTTACGGGAGAACGGAGACGGCGATGATGATGAGAAAGAGTAATATGAGACCCGTCGCATGTGACACGTTCCGTCTTCACTTCTCGGAAGCGTCGCGCGCGGCCCGTCTGCCGTTTCTGAGCGGACGAAGCCATCAAAGATGATGTTGGCGATGGCCTCGCTCGACATCGGTCCCGAAACCGTCTTGCGTGACATCTCGGCCGTTTCGGGGCGGACGAAGACGGCGTTGGTGATGAGGGGTAGGGGGGGGAGGGGAAACTGGGGAGAAAAAAAAAAAAGCACATGCGGCACATGCGGCATGCGGCACCTTCCGTCTTCACGTCCCGAAGACCCCGATGCAAGTTTGAGGGGGTGTCTCGAGCGAGCCGCTCCGTTGCAAACAAAACTGATGGAACCAACTCAAATGGTATTTGAAATTTGAAGCATGTTGTAATGTTCTGCCGCGTTTGATGTCATCAGATGGCGCTTTGAACGGCGTCCTAGGTCCTAGACGCATCCCTTTACACGTCCCACGTTTCGAGGATGTCTCATGCGAAACTGCGCCTTTTAAAGTTTCGAGGGTTAGAGTTGGGTCCTCGATTTCAACGTCACCGTTGCCCGAGGATGTATCAGGCGCAACGCGCAACTTTAGCATGATGCATCTGAGGATACGGCCCCCTAGCGTGTGATCGTTGCGGGGACGTCTCCGACGACATTGTCGATCTTCGGGAGGAAGGCTCTCAAACGGGCCGAGACCCGTCTGCCGAGCCTTACCCCTCCTCAAGAGACCCGTGTAGGGAAAGCAGGTCAGGGCCTTACCCGTGCCCAGTACGTGGCAGTCCTTCACGCCTCAACGTGCCAGGTGGCACGGCGGCGGGTCTGATGGGTTTGGTCTCGTTTGCAAAGGTGCACGTCAGACATGCGAATGATCAAGACATCGCCTCCAGGTTTAGCATGCGCGTTCTTGGTGAAGATATGGTCGACTCGATGGGAGATATCGTGCAATCATTGTTGGACGCATTCGGTGGCTTTGTTCGCTCTCTGGGCGAATCTGTGTATGAGAGCCACGTGCAGACGACCATCCAGCATTGGCTTGGTGAAGTCATCGTGTCAGACATGAAGCTAGCAGCTGTTGCGGAGACCACGTTGCTGGGACTAGACCTCGCTTCGGTCTTGCCGCGATTGTTGACCCATCCTTCCGTGGACACGGTGTGCAACCGTTCGTGTTTCGAGCTCGTTGGCGACGATACGGGTTCCAAAGCTTTCCGCTCTGTCACTCATAACGCTGCCATGCGGATGCTCCGCAAATTCTGCAGCAAAGCTGAGGTTGAGCAGATCGAGGTTTCCGCGTTCAGCCTCCAGGACGGTTCTAAATGCACGTTGCGCACCGACGTGGTCTTCGCTGTCTTGTCGGCGATCTGCTCTACGAAAGACATCGCATGCGTGGCATGCTACTTGCATCGTGACCTCGTCGAGCCCCACGCCCAGGGAATGTGCATCTCCAGGAACATGCTGTTCGAGCGCCTGACACTCCTCCTTGGCCGCCTCTACGCCGAGCTGGTGTCGCTCGAGGCCGTCGTCGTTGGCGAGGAGGCCCATGAGGTGGAGACGCTGGGGGTCGTGATGAGTACGCCGCTCTCTGAGATTCGGCAGTGGCGCAACCTCATGGCCCTCTTCAGCGGTCGGGTCACGAACGCCATCCTGGAGGCGTATTGCAGGGTGCTTCGCGCGGACATCGAGACCTGCACGAAGTCGATTCCAGATTGGGAGGCCGCCTTCGACGAGAATGGCGCGTTCATGGATGCCGTCGCCAAACAGGAGACCAACAACAAACTGAATAAGGTGATCGCTAGCCACAACGATGTCCAATGGACGGTGAGCGCCATGAACCAGGCAGCCGTGTTTCTCAAGGTCAATCCGAAGCTCAAGGAGAATGATATCACTAAGAATGCTGTCGCGGTGGCGCTCACCACGATGCAGAAGGCGAACGTTGCTTCGATTTTCATCGCTGGCGTGGCGGAGATGTCGGTGCTCCGCACGAGCAGGGACGGCCGCGCGAGGGCAGCAGATTTCCTGGCCAAGCACAAAGCTGCAGCCCCTGCCCTGCCAGCCTCGTTCTGGGCTGAGTTTCAGAACATCGCCGATCACGCCAGTTCAGCGGCAGCGGAGAGCGTGGAGGCCGCGAAGGCGGTCTGCGCGAGCTCTGCGAAGGCAGAGCCCGCGAATGCGCAGCCAGCCGAGGCGGAGGGCCAGGCGGCGAGCGCGGCGGCCAGGCCAGATGACGCCGCGGGCGCGGGGCGGCCCAAGGGCCTCAAGCGCCCCCGCCGCGGCAAGACAACGCCCTAGAAGCAGACTTCTCGAACCTGAGCTGGAGCTGTGGCTCGGAGCGGGGAGACATGTGACATGCTATGCTACGTCCTCCTACACTCTAGGAAACTAGGAGTTGCAGCTTGGAAGAGGTACCCATGGGCTTTTGGAAGAGCTACTAGGTAAAGGAGGGGTTGGAAGAGCTACTCGGTAAAGGAGGGGTTTTGGAAGAGCTACTAGGTAAGGGAGGGGTTGGAAGAGTGTTAGCGTTCAAAACACGCAAGATATACGCACTAAGACGTCTTGGGCGAACTACTCGATAAGAGGGGGGTTAGGGGAATTGCCGTGTCGCGCCGAGACGGGGGTTTTGGAAGAGCTACTCCTTCGCAGAGGGGCTGGAAGAGAACACTGGGCGAACTAAGCCACTCGCGCCGAGTGGGTTGATGAGACCATTCGGCGAAGTACTCATTTGTGATCCTCGCATTTCCAGTCGCTGCGCGTCTCCACATTGGTATTCATACTGTGTAGCTGTAGCGGGATAGGGCGAGGGTGCGAACAGAAGAGGCAGGCGTCCGACCGCTCAAGGCCGACTTAAGTCGGATCACAGATGGCCAGACTTACCCATTCGCCTCACATGCGTCCAACATGACATGTATACGAATCAGGTTGAAAACCGTTTGCAACAGCATTCAACATGATGCGTCAACGTATCAGACCTCGCCTCAAAAGGATGTGTGTGCATTTGTCCAGGGTGCAAGTCATGACCTGACATGTGTAATCCCAAATCTATGTATTGAAACACCAAAGATTCTACCATATGTATAATAAAATCTGGAACATAAGAAATCAGTATGATTCGCATGAGTAGCGCTGGCGAGTTGCGTTGTGGAGTTGCGTTGGGGAGTTGCGTTGGGGATCGGTGTCTGTTTTGGGTGGTTCTATAGATCTGACCCCCCGCCACTACACAACGTGTCTGGCACATTCTTACGGCAATGTATCCCTCGAAAGGGTCTTGTGTCCTCTCGCGCGTCCTCTCCAACAAAAAGAGCCTGACTGTACTTTACGACCCCCCCTCTTTGACGCCCCCTGCTGAACGCCCCCGAGGGGACGATGGGACTGCGCTTGAGCGACGGAAGCGCCGGCGTCGGCGCGCCAACCCCGAGATGTTAGCGCGCCAGGTGCCCCGCACGCGCCGCCCGTCCCGTCCCTGGGCGCGAGCCAAGCCGTGTCCTGGTCACTTCGCAGGCCGTCTCCGCTTGGGCTCCCAGTTCCCGCAGGCGCGAAAGGAGCCCTGAACGAGGGAAGGCGAGAGCCGCACGAATACGGAGGACACTGTCCAGCTCCAGATCTGCTCCGTCCCTCTGTCCCCATCCCCGGCCCCGGCTGCCGCTCGCCGCCTGGAGCTCTGGCCTCAGGAGCTCAACAAAGCCTACGGCACCGACAACCTCTTCTCCGCCCAGACGCACTCGAGGCCTTACCGTGCCGCCCTCGTCCCGTCCCTCCCCGCATCTCTGGCTCTCCTCCATCAGGCCCTTGCTTCGATGACTGTTCACGGGAGCCTTGGGCGGCGACCTTGAAATCAGTTTTTTCGTGCATGTGGACAGCATGGGGACCGCATTTGGCCCATCCTCCTGCTCCTCTCCCCTCCTGTTCCCCTTCCCCTCCTCGTTCTCTTGCGCAGCCCCCACGAATCCAGCCCAGGTCTGGTCCAAAATCTTGTCCAAACTTGTTCCAAATCCGGGCCAAATCAGGCCCGAATCGGGCAGTGCTGGGGGCCACGCAGGCTCCCACATGGAACGGACACCAAACCTTGTGCCCCTCCCGCCCGCTCCCGCCCTCCGCCTCCCCCCGCCCACCTCTGCCCCGCGCGAGCACCCCCCCCGGGCCTCTCCCCCCGCCCTCTCCTCGCTCCGCGCCCCGCTCCTCTCTCCCCCCGGCGCCCTCTCCCTCCCTCACTTCTCTTTGCCGGCCCGCGGAGGGGGAGGGCGCGGAGGGCCCGGCCTCTTCGCAGGGGAACGAGAAGCCACATATGACATAAACATGAAAGCTCTCGCGAACCGAAAACGGCCGATCCCTTCATCGACGTGTCGGGGTAGGAGGTCTGCCCACCTCCGAGAGAAGCCTCCTCAGACCCCCCCCCCAGGCTTCTGAAGATAGGGGGACGAAAAGTGGCACTAACATAAAAACTCTGAGGTCCGCGCGGCTTTCTCGGATCGGCGCTGGGGCCCCCCGGCGGCGCCTCCGGCGCCGCCCCTGGCGCGCTCCGCGCGCCAGGGAGGGGGGTCCAGCGCCGATCCGAGAAATCAGCGCGGACCTCCGAGTTTTTATGTTTGTGCCACTTTTCGTTCCCCCATTTTCAGAAGCCTGGGGGGGGGTCGGAGGAGGCTTCCCTCGGAGGTGGACAGACCTCCTACCCTGACACGTCGATGAAGGGATTGGCCGTTTTCGGTTCGCGAGAAGGCGTCGCGGCAGTCATTTTTGCGGGTCCAGGTCCGTCGGTCTCGGTCCCAGGCCGCTTTCACTAAGGGGAGGTTTACAGAAGGGAGGTTTGTCCACCGCGATTCTCATCATTCGGAAGCCTTCGGGCCGTTCCGCGAGGGCCCCCGCCTTCTGAGGAGCACCCTGCCTTCTGAGAGGGTCAGCCTCTTCGCGCCACCCTTTCCCGCGCGCCGCCAAGTCCCTCCCCGTGCCCTCGAGTAAGGCAGATCTGCACAAGCATATAGACGTTCGGAGGTCCGCCCGGATCTCTCGGGAAGGCGCCGTGACCACCTGGCGGCGCCTCTGCTGCCGTCCCTGGCGCGCTCCGCATGCCAGGCGGAGGGGTCCAGCACTGATCCAAGAAATCCGCGCAGGCCCTCCAAAGTTGGTGCGTGCTTTGTAGATTTGCATTTTTATCCCCTTCTTCCTTCCCCCCTGTGAGGTCTGTCTGCTTTCGGGGCCCACTGGTTGGGCCGGTCCGATTCGGTATCCTATTTCGCCCAGCTCGATCAGATCCGATCTCGATGGTTGTGCGATCTGATGCGGCCCGACGCTTACTCGGCGTCACTGTGTATCCTGGCGCGGCCGATCATGTCCGATCCCGATTCAGAGCCGATGCGGCCGCGGCTGACGAACGTCTCTCGACATTGTACCATATGGGCTCTCCAAGAGTTGCTCGCCATCTCCCCGTTCAATTAGAGGCTCCCACTCGATGCTGGTTGATCTTGCCCCTTGGCCTTAGAGGGTTCGTAGAAGGGGGATGTTGTCCCAAACCAGGGTTAGGGAACGAACCCAGCTGGAAGCCCACATTTCCTTCTTGCACGATCCTTTCGGGGCGATTTTCCTTCCAACCCCACCTCGGCCCCTACCCCACCTTTGGTTACCCGTCGGTCGTTGGAAGTAGGTGTTTTGGGACGCCCAGATCCCACTCTGCTTTAGGCGCCTCCCTACTTCAATGATCGAGTGGTCTCCCCTCTTCCCTCCTCTTCAGGGGGCGGGCGGGAGTCCACTGCTTCCAATGCCTTCCCACTTCATACTTCTGCCCACTTCTTCCGACCGACGGGCCCCCAAGGCGGATCAATAGGGCCCCGAGGGTGGCCCAAGAGAGGCCCCAGAGGGGAAACGCGAGTCGACATTTTGATGCCTCAGCCCCCAAGATGGCCAACGAGACCGCCAGCAGGCCCCCAAGAAAGTTCCCACAAGCTCTAACGCAAGAGGCTTCAGTCAAGCCCCCGCCCCCCTGCATGGCCTGTCCTGGGGCGCGCTCAGCTCAGGACTTCGAGAGGGGCATCCGGCGGGCGTGTTGGCGACGGCACGGGCGGACCCCCCGGCGGACGCCCCAGGCCAGTGCGCCGACCGCACCCCTCGGATGCGTCGGCGGGCGCTCGGGGCTGTCCGCACAGTCTCAGAGCCCGGGGCCGTTCTCCGAGGACGGCCCGTGGCCACCTCGGGCTCCCAGGGCCCCGAGGCCTCCGCGGCGGCGCAGCGTGCGGTCGGTGGGGGTGCCTGGGGATCTGGGAGAGCGCGCTCTGTGGACGCTGGGCAGAGGGGGGGCTCGAGCTCGGGGGGCCGGGGCCCCCGAGCCCACCCTGAGGGGGGGGTCCCCGGGGGGAGGGGGGAGGGAGGGGCGACGGCGACGGCGACGGCGACGACGACGCGCACAGGGCCCTCCCGCCCCCTCCCGAGTTGCAGAGGGGGGAGGTTCGAACCAGGGGGGGGCCGACGCGCGCCAGACCCCGAGCCGTTCTCTCCTCCGCCCCCCTCACTCCTTCCTCTCTCTTTCGCACCCCCCACCCTCGCCCCCGCTTGTGCGCGCCCCGAACGCTTCTTCTTCCCTCGACTCGAAGAAGGAGAAGCGGCATGAGCAGAACTGTTTGGCGCTCCGCGCGGACTTCTGGGGCCTGCGCTGGAGCGCCCTGGCGGCGCCTCGGGCACCGCCCCTGGCGTGCCCCCCGCGCCGGCGAGGGGCCCCAGCGCAGATCCAAGAAGTCCGCGCGGACCGCCAACAGAAATTTCCGGAGGGGAAAAAGACACACAGACACAAGTAATCGTCGATCCCCAAGAAAACATGGGAAAATATGGGAACTGGGCGGGAAGACAAAACCCCAGAAAATACGAGAAAATATGGGGAACCATTTTTACCTAACATCGAAGACTGATAGGTTTCTAATGGGCTAAAAAGAGAGCAGCACATTACTCCACAGGGGGGTCTGGGCAGCCGTTGGGGAGCCGTTGGGGATTTCCGGGGGGATCCGCGGAACCTCGTTTTTCGCAAACAGTCACACACTTCGTGCTCTTCGACCTCCCAGAACTCCATTCCCGGGCCACATTCTGATACAGTTCACTCGTCCACTCCCGCCAACTACAACTACTACTTCACTGTTACCACTGTTTCATCTCTCCTACTCTTATTGCTACTACTACTGTGACTGTTACTGCTGCTGCATGCCTCCAGCTATGCTTCTACATATCGATGTTAGGTTGCTTTGCCGGGATAATATTGAATCGCTTCGCTCATTCCGCCGGCCCATTTCGCATGACTGAGCCTCTTGGGGCCGCTGGGGGGCCTCTTCAGCGTCGCTTGGGGGCCTCCTGAGGGCCTCTTGGAGGCTTTTGGAGCCTCTCAGGAGCCTCTTGAGGCCTCCTGGGGGCTTCTTAAGGCCGAGGGCTCGAAGTTTTGTTTTGTGTTCCCCCTTTGGGGCATCGCTTGGGGCCCTCTTGGGCCCCTCTTGGGCCGTCTTGGATGCCTCTGGGGCCGTCTTGGAGCCCTCTTGGGCCATCTTGGGGCCTTCTTGGGAGCTTCTTGGGCCCTCTTGGGGCGATCTTGGGGGCCTCTTGGGCCGTCTTGGGGCGTCGGGAAGCCGAAAAGATGGACACGCCAAAATCTGCCCAAAACCTAAGGAAAAGTAATGAATTTTGCCTCTTGGGGCCCTCTGGGGAGTGCTCTTGGAGGCCTCTTGGGGCGTCTGGGGGCCATCTTGGGCGTCTTGGAACGATCGTGTGGCATCTCGGAGCACTCTTGAACCATATTGGAGGGCTCTTGGCGGCCTCGTGGCCCATCTTGGGGCTCTCTGGAGGGCCACGGGGGCGGCGCCCAGGAGGAAAACCATCTCTGACCCGAGTCTGCCGGGGATCGCCCGGGGTACTTTTCGTCCGGGGACCCCCAGGGGCCGCCCCGCGCGCGCGAAGTAGAAGTATTATTTAGCAGTTACCGGAGATCTTAGCACGCCTCTGGCCCGTTGGGCCAGCGAATTTGTGTGTATTTACTTGCGTGTCCTTGGGCCCCCTTCATTTAGGGTTGCGCGGCTGCTTTGCGCCCCTGCCCACGCCAGTTCGCCCAGAGGCTCCCCGGGGGGCCCCGCCGAGGCCCCCGGGATGCCATAAAGGAGGCCGGGCAGGAGCGCACACGGGAGCCTCGGCCCTCGATCGGGCACGCCCCGATCTCGCCTCTTCCTCCCCTCCTTCGCGGCGTGGTCGGGCCAGACGTGCCCCTGCCCTCGCACGCTCTGCCTCCTGTCCGTCTCCCTCGTCGTCCGCCCCTCCAGTCCTCCCCCCGAGCGCCACTTCGGTCGAAGGCGGGGCTCGGCCCGCCCGGATCTCCGGCCCTCGCTGTGCTCCTCCCACCCGTCCTGTGGTGTCGGGTCCTCGTTTTGAAGAGACAGCGCCCCGCGTCACTCCTCTCCTCCTCCCCCCGCTGCCCCCTCCCTCCTCCTCCTCCTCCTCCTCCTCCTCCTCCTCCTCCTCCTCCTCATCATCATCATCATCATCAACAACATCATCATCATCATCATCATCATCATCATCATCATCATCATCGTCATCGTCATCGTCATCGTCATCGTCATCGTCATCGTCATCGTCATCGTCATCGTCGTCATCACCCGTTTCGGCACACCTCTCACACGTTTCGTGGCCCCACAGGGAGCTCCACCGACGGCTCCAGTGCCACCGCCCGCATGCGTCATGCACACCCATTTCGGCACACCCCTCACACGTTTCGTGGCCCCACAGGGAGCTCCACCGAAGGCCCCAATGCCACCGCCCGCATGCGTCACCCACGCCCATTACGGCACACCCCTCACACGTTTCGCGGCACCATAGGAAGCTCCACCGAAGGCGCTAGTGGCTGCTTTCTCATGCGCCTACCGCACCTATTTCGGCACACCCATCACACGTTTCGCGGCACCATTGGGAGCTCCACCGACGGCCCCAATGGCTGCGTTCGCATGCGCCCACCGCACCTATTTCGGCACACCTCTCACGCGCTGCGTGGTCCCATAGGAAATTCTTCCGACGGCCCCAGTGGCTGCTTTCACATACGCCCACTGGGCAATTTGCAATTTTTGGCACACCCCTCACATCTTCGTGGCCCTATAGGGAGCTCCTCCGAATGCGGTGCATACAACGACGGTGCTCACAACTGCATATGGTTGGGTCCTTCGCCAGGCTAATTTTATGCTGCAGACTATCTCGACGTCCCTGGCTGGCGCATGGGGGTCGCGCAGCCAAGATTCCACCCTCCTCCTCCTCCTCCTCCTCCTCCTCCTCCTCCTCCTCCTCCTTCGCCCCCTCCCCGCTCAGCCCCCCCCCCTGTCCTTTCTCGTCGCCCCTCTGAACCGCAGAACACCCCTGGACTCCCCCCCCCCCCGGGAAACGCTGAGATCCCCCTCTGAGGACTTCCCCTTCCCCCCCCCCCGCCTCCCCGCGGCGCTCTCCCCCGGCGCGCGCGCCCCCTGCCGAGCAAGAGGCTGGGCACGAGCTCGATCGTGTCCCGGCCGGTGGACATGGTGTACCTCAGGTCGGGGGGGGAGTCCCGCCCCTGGCTTCGGGGCCTCGGGCACGAGGAGTGGGCTCCAGGCCTCTGACGGACTGATGTGTTCAGCATCAGGTCTCTTCCTTCCCCTCCTCCCCTCCCCCGCTTCCCCGCTTGGTGGCGTGTCTCGTTGCCGTCGTTGTGTGCGATGTCGTGGCACTGGGGATTGCCGCTCCGATTCAGCTACGATGCCTCTTCAGCAGTTTGCAGACTTCCATCATGTCATGCACAGCTCCGTTCGAGGTCACTCACGGCAGGCGAACCGTGCTGTTACTTGCGCGTGCACGGTGCGCAGTGGTCAGATCGTGGCACATGCTAGCTTATGGCAGGATGGTTCGTGCAGCGCCGTTGCAGCGGATGGCAGGCTGTGCCCGCGATGCCAGGACCCTCAGTTGAGACCGTTTAGGTTACGACCTCGCGGCCCCAGCTTTTATAATTACATATATATATATATATATATATATATAGATGTAGTTGGCGTCCTCATGCTTCTCTTGCTGTTTCTCCTTTCCTCCTCCCTCATCCTCCTCGTGGTGTCATTCCTGCACAGATGCCGTGACCCGTGCACCTCCCTCGCTGCCCGAGCCCCTGTTCTTGTCTGGGGAGGTCGCGTGCGCTCGGCAGCCGGCCTCTGCAGGAATGGGGGGGCTCGCTTGCTCCTTGCACCTCCCTTAGGGGGCCACAGGCGAACCCTACCCCTGCCCCCCACGATTTCGGAGGGGGAGGGTGGGGTTCACTTCGCTCGGGAGCTCCCGAGCGAAGTGAACCCCGCCCTCCCCCTCAGAAATCGTGGGGGGCAGGGGTAGGGTTCGCATGTGGCCCCCTATCCCTTTCTCCCCCTCCCCAAATTGCGCTGACCGGGAACTCCGCGGTGGGCACGTGCTCTGTTCGTGTTCGGCGCTGGCCCGTTTGTTCGTGTGGGGGTTCCATTCGCGCGCTCCTTTCTTCAGTTTGGTCACAAGCGTTTTGTCGTATTGCGAAGGCTTTACGGCCGGTGCCGCCGACCCTGAAGTGGGACGACGAAGACGACGACGGCGGCGGCGACGAAGACGCTGACGTGGGCCAGAGTCCTTAGGATGCTTCTTCGGAAGGCTCTCGGGGGTTTCTGGGGAGGCATTGTGTGGTCTCTTTGGAGCCTCTTGGGTGTCTCTTGGGAGCCTCTTGGTCGCCTCTTCAGGCTTCCTGGGGACCTCTTGTGGGCCTTTTAAAGCCTCTTCGGAACCTCTTCGGGCCTCCTGGGAGCCTCTCGGGGCCGAGGGCTAGAAATGTCCGTTCGGGTCCCCGTTTGGGCATGCTCTTGGAGCCGTCTTGGGGCCTCTTGGGCCGTCTTTGAGGCGTTCTTAGATGTCTTTGGGTCCTCTTGGGCTGTTTTGGGGCCCTCTTGGAGGCCTCCTGCGCCGTGTTAGGGCGATCTTGGTGGCCCTGGGCCGTCTTGGAGCGGCGGGAAGCGGAAAAGGGAAGAAAACACCCAAATCTTTAACAAGAAATAACGGGCAATCAATGAATTTTGCCTCTGGGGGCCCTCTCGGGAGTGCTTTTGGAGGCTTCTTGGAGGCCCCCTGGGCAGCCTGGAGGGCGTGAAGGCAATTGGACCGATCGTTTGGCGATTGGGGGCCCTCTTGGGCCGCCTCGGGAGCCTCTTGGGACATGTCTTGGTACTGTCTGAGACCCCGGTGCTCAGATGCGTATCTGACTTCCCCACCCGACGAGGGAAGGATCAAAGGGAAGGGGCTTCCGTTCGACTCGATTGCGACATTGCTAGATTGTTCTCTCGCTTGACAGGCTTGAGGAAGAGGGTGCAGGGAAAGGGGACGACGGAGACGACGACTGACGGAGACGACGACTCGAACAGACAAGCCCCTCACACCCGCCGACAGGGCCGGCGGATTCTAGGTCACCTGCAGGGGCGCAAATGAACCGCGCTTCGCGCGTCGCGGCCTGGGTCAGAGAAAGTTGCCCTTCTCCATGGGGGCGCCGCGTGAGAGCTCCAGGATATCCGCGCGCCGCGCATCAAGGGGCGCGAACTCAGGTGACCAAGGCAGGGGTCCGCGGCGGCGCGGCGATAGCTCGTGTGCTGTTGCTTCGCGGCGGGTGTCCGGGGAGGCGTTCTTCTTCGGAGAGGTCCGGGGGCCCCCGGGGGGTCCGAGGACCGCACGGCGTGGTGAGTCCGCGGGGATTCGGGG
The DNA here is from genome assembly GCA_963575745.1 of Prorocentrum cordatum. Classification (NCBI taxonomy): domain Eukaryota; class Dinophyceae; order Prorocentrales; family Prorocentraceae; genus Prorocentrum; species Prorocentrum cordatum. The sequence goes on along the minus strand of CAUYUJ010000081.1, from coordinate 159,186 downwards.
CCACCGCACGGTGCTTGGGGCTCGGGCCCGTCTCCGAGGACGTCTCGGGCGGCCGGGGCCTCCAGGGCCCCAGCGCGTGCGGTGGCGGACCTCGCGGTAGAGGCTCTCTCTCTCAGGAGGGAACGAAAACACGCAGACACAATTCACCGTCGATTCCCCAGAAAATATGGGAAGATCTGGGAAGTGCGGGGGGAGACAAAAGCCTAGAAGATATAGGATCAGATGGGGAGTAGTTTTATTTGTGTGTATTTATGTGTGTGTATTTATGTGTGTGTATTTATGTGTGTGTATTTATGTGTGTGTGTGTCTGTGTGTCTGTGTGTCTGTGTCCTGGGGCCCCTTTACCCTTGCGATCTCGAGGCCACCGCGCGGTCCGTGCCCCACCGCGGGCCCGGGGCCCGCGGGAGGCGGGCGCGCGAGGAGCGCGCAGGGCGGGCGCGCGAGCGCGCCGCGCGTGGAGGGCGCGAGAGGGGGGCGTGCCCGGCGCCCGCCCTGCGGGAGCGGTGCGGGCTTCTCTCCTGCTCGGGGCCTCCCTCGACGGCTCCCCCCTCGTGGGTTCTCCTGCTCGGGGCCTCCCTCACGGCGAGAGCAGTGCGGGTTCTCCTGCTCGGGCCTCCCTCGCGCCTGTCCCCAGTCGGCTCTCCTGCTCGGGGCCTCCCTCGACGGCTCCCTTCGGCGCGCCTCGGTTCGAGCTCGATCGAATACGATTCTGACTGGACTCGGTGCAGGGTTCCGAGCTGGGCTCCGGTGTCTCAGTGGAGGCCTTGCCAGCCTGCCGATCTCCGCCGATCCGATGCATCTCGATCGCCGAGGCGGCTCATCGATTCGATTCTGGGCTCTCCAGCCTGCCTGCCAGAGCCTCCCAGAGGACCCCGGCAGCGTCCAGGAAGCCTTGTCTCTTCGGAACGGCCGAAATGGGTACGGAAAGAGTGGGGACGGAGACCAGCAGCAGCTCCTGCCCTCGCTGAACAGGACTCGCTGTCGGTGCCCACAGCGGCGGTTTTTGTTGGGCAGCATGTGTTGTTCGGGGGCGGCAAAGAGGGGGGTGATGACTAGGAGGGAGGGGGGATATCATGGTATCCATTGGTCTCCGCACCCGTGGAGAAACGCCCTCCCCCTGGGGCCGTCCCAGACGACCGCGCGGCCTCCGGCAGGGCGTCCGCGGGCCTCCGCCCCTGCAGGTCGAGCTGCGTGCCGGCAGCTCGGGGCCTGCCTGGAAGCCCCCCCCTTCCGAGAGAGGGTCGCGCGAGAAAGGGTGTGCGAAGGGATGCCGGGAATCACCGAGCGCGTTCCCTTCCTCGCAAAGTGCCTACTCGCAAACGTCCGAAAAACACATGTCTGCTTCGATGCAAAGTATAGTAGATCCCCCTGCGGGGGATCCAGGCCATTTGCGAGCAGTCACTATGCGAGTAGTGGAACGTGCTCGTCTGGGGAAGGGGGGGGGGGGCAGGGCTGCGAAGTCTGGTGCGTGCAGCCAGTCTCCTCGCCGCCGCCGTGGCCTCTCCTCGATCCGCACGGCCGCCTCGGGTGCCCTCAGGGGCGCCGAGGAGGGCAGCTACGTGAAGCGTCGGGCGGGTGCTGACTGGGGTCTGACCCAACGGGGGGGGTGAAGAGAGGGCCCCAAAGGGGCCCTTTTTAGGGCCCCTTTTGGAGCCAGCTGGTGCCCAGACGGGGCCCTGACGGGGTGCTGAATGGGGGGTGACCCAACTGGGGCGTGAAGAGAGAGAGAGAGAGAGAGAGAGAGCGCGCCATGCACTTCAGAGGTGCGTCGGCAGTAGAATACAGACAGAAAGAAATATTGACTCACACTGCACCCTGCGCGCAAGAGTTGCGAGCTGCACGCCGCCACGTCTGGAAGGGCCCTAAAGGGGCCCTTTAGGGCCCCTTTTGGAGCCAGTTGGTGCCCAAAAGGGGCCCTGAAGGCCCCCTGGAGGCCATTTTCTTCACCCCCCCATTGGGTTCACCTCCCACTACCACCCGCCCGAAGGTAGTTCGCCAATTTCCCCCTCCCTCTCCTACGCTCCCCCCCCCTCGTCGGGGCTTGTTTCGATTCCCCCGATTCGGTTCGCCTTCGACTCCGATGGCTTCCGATCCCGATGTGCTTCGCCTTCGGCTTCCGCCGTGGATGCCGAGTTCTCAGTGGAGGCCCACCAGCTTGCCCATCTCCGCCGATCCGACTTCTCCCGACCTCGGCTGCCGATGCCCGCCGGTCCGACTCGCGTCGATCGCCGCTCCGACCTGCCGATCCGACTCCAGGCTCGCCGGCCTCCTAGCCCTGCCCCCGCCGAGCGGGGGGCGACGGGGAGGCCTCGGGACGAGCAGCCCGAGCGCGTGTACCAGGCCCGGCCGCCGTGCCCCGCCCCGCCCTCCGCGCGCGCGGCCGCGGGGCGAGTCCACGGGGCGCTCGCCGCGCGCTCCGCGCCGGGAGGTCGACCCAACGAGTCTGGCGCGCGGGTTTCGGGGGCTCACTCCCGCGTCGGCCACGTGCGGAGCCCTCTGCACGTGCAGAGCCCTCTGCACGTGCAGAGCCCCCTGCCCCCCCTCCGAGGGGGGGCAGGGGGAGGGGGAAGGCTTCCTGGAAGCGCCCCTGCTTCCCAGGAGTCGCGGGCCTTCTCCATGCATGTGAGGCCGGCGCCTTCTGGAAGCCGTCCCCCCTCCCCGTATACCCTCCTCTGCGCGCCGCGAATCATTTCGACTCCCCCGATTCGATTCGATTCGATTTCGATGGATTCCGATTCTGGTTCGATGCGGCTTCGGATTCCGATGGGGATTCCGACTTCTCAGTGAGGCCTTACTGCTCTGCCGATGTCCGCCGAGTCGACGCCTCCCGACTTGGCTGTCGGCTTCCGCAGATCCGATGGATTTCGATCGCCGATTCGACTTGTCGACTCGATGACTCGATTCTTGGCTCTCCTGCGGGTCAGGCCAGGATCGTCCGCATGGGAAACGCGGCATCAATAGCCGAGACCTTGGGGTGCCTGCGTGGATTTCGTGGATCGGCGCTGGATCCCCCCGGTGGTGCCTCCCGCGCCGCCCCTGGCAGCACGCTCCGCGCGCCTGGGGAGGGGGGGTCTATCGACGGCCCAGGACAGCTGCGCGGACTTCGACACATTATCTTTATGCCGTCCTTCCTTCCCCCGAACAGAAATGTGAGTAGCTCTCCAAGGGCACCCTGTTGATCTTTGCATCGTCGGCCCACCATCCCTTGGCTCAGAAGCCAGGCGAAGACTGGCAAACCCGTGGCTGCTGAAACGGAGCTCAGGGAGATTGTTTTTTTCTTCCGGGAAGCAGCCCGTTTACTATTTAGTGCGATGAGTTTTCTTCTTGGGATTGGTTTTTCCTTCTGGGAAACCCGTTTTAGCAGCCACGGATTTGCCAGCCCTCGCCCAGCTCCCGACTGGCCATTCTCTCAAACGGCTTCAGCTTGGGCGTACAAGGCCCCTGCACCCCCACCGCGCGTCTTTGTGATCCCGTCGCGCTGTACAGGGGCTCCGGCCTCCCAGGTCTGCGGCTAGGCTCAAGTCGGGCCTGCCCCTCTACAGGAGGAGCATTCGAAGACAGTCAACAAATAGTCTGGAGACGGTTTTTCGCCTGCTTTTGATTACGATTGCGCATGCTTTGGGGCTATTTTTTATTTGTTCGTCTAAAATCCGCCTGTAGGAGCACATGCCCGACCTGAGGCTAGGCCGCCTTTACAGTTGGCCGACAGTTGGTTTGCTACAGTCAACCATGATAGTAAGGATGGGGCAACTTGGCCAGGGTACACTTGCATCCTTGCCCCTTCGGCGCATCCCTGCCTGGCGTTCCAAGGCCCTTGCATTCTTACCGCGCATCCCTAGTATCCTGGTTGACTGTGTGTGGGGAGTGCGGTGTACAGCAGTTCCAGCTTGCCACGTCTTGCCAAGCTCGGCCGTCTACGCACACCAAACTCAGTTGTCGGCCCCAAGTCGCAGTGCGCACGCTGCTTGCAGCAGCGCCCCATCCCGGGCCAGCGTCGTGGGCGTGCGTGTCGCCTCGTTTTGCTCTACGGCAGGTTCGCGCCACATCGGCGCGGCGGCGACGCCGGCGCGGGCGCTCGAAGCTGTGCACCCTCCAGCGGGCCTGCCTCCCAGAGGAGACAAAGCCACGACGCGGACTCCACCCAGAAGATGGCATGGGCAGCGTCCGAGGGCTCCGAGAGCAGAGGCGGTGAACCACCGAATGGTTCACGCGGTGTTGGGGTCAGGAGGTTTCGGTCTTGAAAGTGTGCCAGCGGGTTGCGAGGGGGCCCTGCATTTATACCATTCATCCATGCGCTGGCAGGCTGCCGCACCTCGTGTGGACAGTCGCGCGTGGACCTGTGAGAACTGCTCGGCGCTGCCGCGTAGCATCAACCTCGCATCAGTACTCTTCCGTCAGAGTGACGGCTGCAGATCTCTGTATCCGCGGCCCTTTGTTCGCTATCGTTTGTGTCTCACCGCTCTTGCTGGGGAGCTGTCACTTCATGTCTCTTAGTCGGTAGCTGGGAAATGTTAGTTGCGCGTTACATGATTTCAGCGTCGATCTCAAACGATGAATTAGTCCAATGTTTGTGGTGCAATGCAAAGCTGTTCAAAGCAGTGGAACGCGATGAACATTGAATCGAATGATAGCAACGCGACACACTACAGTACAACTCAGCGGAAAGCAACGCAATGCAGAGTAACAGCAAGCAGAGAGCATCATTGTTAGCGTGTAATCTAAGCAGTTGGTTCTTGCATTCTCGGTCTGCACCTTATTCAATTGTGCACTCAATGAGATGCAATACGCATTTGCTGTGCAAGCTATGTGATGCAAGTTGTGTGGTGTGCGGTGTGGGGTGCAACATACGCGGTGCTACCGATCGAATACTATATACGTGAAAGGTTTATGTGGCGCAAGCCAAGGTGTTCAAACAGTGTAGTGCACTGTATGGGATGCACCTGATGTGATGCAAGCTGCATGGTGCAAGATGACCGGCACAAGCTACATGGTGCAACGTCTGTGGCGCAAACTCTGGAAGGCAATCAGCACGATGCACGTCAGTTGGTGCAATCTGTGCGGTGCAAGCTCGGTGGTGCGATGCAGGTGTTGCAACGTATGTAGTGCAACCTATGTTTTGCAGCATGTGGAGTTCATGCGTTTGTGGTGCCGTGTATGTGGTGCAAGCCATGCGTGCAGCCGCGGGTGGGCACTGGGCGAACAACCGCAGCTGGCAGTCAACGCACGGGGCGGCCGCGAGCTTGCCTCGGGCGGAGATTGGGCGAGCACCCAGAAGGGCCGGCCATCGCACGGGGCGTCCGCGTGGCGCCCACGGGCGGGAACCAGGCGCAAAGGGAGAATTCCTGAGTTCGGGGGCGAGCGAGAGAGGGGGAAGGGAGACGGAGGAGGCCTGCTCAGAGGGCGGCGGGACTTCTCGGAAGCCCTCGCGCCTTCTGCCTCCGGAGTAGCTTTTGTTCCCTCTTCGGCGAAGGCTTGGAAGATTTCGGTATTTCCAGACCTTCTGAGAAGGTCTTCTCCTTCTCATTTCCCACCCTCGCTCGCCGCCGATTAGTGGAAGCGATGTTCCGATAACCCATGCCAATCACCGAATGGCGCAGCCTATGGCGCCCATGAGTCCCTGGGGCATCAGGCGCAGCTGGGCACAATCTATGGCACCGAGAAGGCGAATCAGGCGCGACACGCGTGCGCAACTTGTAGCACCCAGAATTTTCCGTACGAGGTCTCCTGAAGTGTATTTTTTGTGCAAAAGGCCATGTCTTTGAAGCCCTATGATCCAGGACCCGTGACCTTCGTGCGTCGTTTCCGTCAGCCGAAAAAGAACAAGCTAAAAGCACATGAATGTTTGGCGTTGTGCCGCCACTCCTTGGCGTCCAAGGCGCGCCAAGTGCGGCGCTAAGAGTCGGGAGGCGCCGCCAGAGGGGTCGAGCGCCGATCCAAGAAGTGCGCTCGGATCTGCCAGAGCTTGTGCTTCTATTTTTGGCGTTGAGGGCCCCGTCTTCTGCTCGGTTCGGCCAGCGGGCCAGGGAGCGCGGTGTGTGAACAAAACGGGTGCAGGCAACGCATAATTTGTCCGCCCCCGCGGCCAGGTTTGAACAGCGAGTGGAACCTCGGGCGTTGCGTAGGTGGGGGGGGGGGGGGGCGATCAATGGGGGGGGGGGGGAGCGGGGCGAAGAAGGGTGCACCGTGTTGATGCCCGACAAAAAGGGCCCGAAAGGGCCCCCGTCTGGGGCCCCACAGCGGGGCGAAGGAAGGTGCACGCCTCTCCGAAAAAGCAGCGCTCAGTGCGCAAGGGCCTCCACCCTCCGACGCCTAAACATCAACGGAGGAGGAGGAGGAGGACGCCGAAGCAGCGCCCAGTGTGCAAGAGCCTCCACCCTCCGACGCCTCGTCCTGCTCTCCCCCACCTGCTGGTCTGCTCCTGCCCGGCCACTCCTGCAGGTATATGCCCGCACCCACGTGCGGATCTGGGCAGGTCCTCCCCTCCCCCCATCAAGAAGACAGTCAAGACAACAACGGAGGAGGAGCGAGGAGGAGGAGGAGGAGGTGAACAGCGGGTAGCGCGGCCTTCGGGAGCTGGACCGCTACGCCAGAGGATCACAGTATCACAGGAGGAGAAGGAGGAGGAGGAGGAGGAGCGAGGAGGAGGAGCGAGGAGGAGGAGCGAGGAGGAAGAGGAGCGAGGAGAAAGAGCGAGGAGGAGGAGGAGGAGGAGCGAGGAGGAGGAGCGAGGAGGAGGAGGAGGAGCGAGGAGGAGGAGAGGCGAGGAGGAGGAGCGAGGAGGAGGAGGAGCGAGGAGGACAAGCAGCACCAACAAACAAACAAACAAAAAACACGCCTCCCGTCTCCGGTCCTCCGCCCCCCCCCGCGGAGGCGCTCGGCGTGGGCAGGAGAGCCCCGCCGCCCCTCCGCGGCGCCGAGCGCGCCCTTCGAGGCGCGCCGCCTGGGCGGCGGAGCCCAGACCTCCGACGTCGCGGCGCCGTTGGCCTCAAGCAGTGGCGAAGCGTCCTGGCTCGCCTGTAGCCCTGCCAAACAGTGTTCTGAGAACCGGAGGTGGATAGACCTCCTACCTTGACACGTCGATGAGTGAATTGGCCGTTTTCGGTTCGCGAGAGGGCGTCGCGGCCGTCATTTTTGTGGGTCCAGGTCCGTCGGTTTCGGCCCCAGGCCGTTTTCACTAAGGAAAGGTTCACTAAAGGGAGGTTTGCCCACTGCCGAAAGAGCCTTTTCTGGCATCCACGAAATGTTCTCAGGACATTTCTGGCGGAGTCTGTCTGGTTTTTTATCACATCGGATTTATCTTCTAAGAACGTTGTTTTTTGTTCTTAGAACATGGTTGGGTTCTAAGAACATCTCGTGGCAGGACTATACCAAACAACGGTAGAGGGAAACAAGAAGCGAACACCCCCCTTGCCCCCCAAGTTCAGAGTTGGCACGCGCGGGGGAGACTGCGGTCGGGGTGCAGCTCATCGGACCCATCGCCGACTTTGAACACTGGGGGGATGGGGAGGAGTTCACAGATGAATGTGGCATGAGTGTTCGCTATTTTTTCCGAGGCCTGAATGTTCTAAGAACCTTTTGTGGTTTCCACGAAATGTTCTTAGAACATTTCTGGCGGAGTCTGTCTTGTTTTGTCACATCGGGTTTATGCTCTGAGAATATGGTTTGTTCTTAGCACATTTTATGTGTTCTAAGAACATTTTGTGGTAGGACTATAGGAATGCCGGGACGATCGGTCCCTGCTCAAGTGGGGCGAGTCTTCAAGTAGGGCCTGCGCCTCGACAGGAGGAATAGTCGAAGGCAGTCAAATCAATAGTAGTGTCAGGGGACGATTGTTGTTTACTATTTTTGATCCTGCTCGTGCATTTTGTGGTGCTATTTCCTATTTTTCGTACAAGATCCGCTTGTAGGAGGACATGCCCGACCTACGGCAAGTCGGCGGCGGCGACGACGACGACGACGACGACAACGCCGACGACGACGACGACGACGACGACAACAACGCCGAAAACGACGACAACAACAACGACAACAACAACGACGGCGACAACGACGACGACGACGACGACGACAACGCCGACGACGCCGACGAGACGACGACAACGCCGACGCCGACGACGACGACGCCGCCGCCGCCGCCGACGACGACGACGACGACGACGACGGTGCCAGCGGCAACGGCAAGCCCAAGGGGGGGGGGGGAGTGTCGGTATACAGTCAACCCGCATGGCAAGGAGGAGCAACTCTCCAAGGTTACCCCTTGCATCCTTCCCCTTCGGCCCCGCCTTCTCCGCTTTCGCTGGCCGCGCCCCATTCGCAAAGTGCCGGCATGGCCCTTCCAGGCCTTTGCATCCGTGTATCGCATCCTCATTATACGTGATAACTGTAGCAAATCATGGGAGCGTCACGTGTCCTCGCTAGTCCTTCTTTAGAGCGCATTAGCTTGCGCAAGCGTCTGGCAATTCTAGACACTTCGCGTATCCCCACCAGCCCGTAGCCTTTGGCTCAAGCCGTTTGGTGGGCCTGCCCTCTCCGGGGCAGTCTCCCGCCGCTCAAGGGGGCGCCCAGACGCTGCGCCGGGGGCCCACGGCCCTGGACCCCCTCCGGCACCGGGCGCGCCAGCCATCGCGAACGCCTGCCCGCCGCGCAGACGGGCTCAGCGGCCCGAGGCTCAGATCGGATCAGGACCGCTGCCTCATGGATGGTCGGCCTGATAGCTTGCGATCGATCGGCGACAATCCTGTCATCCCTGCGGGGGAAAGAGCCGCATCATCCGATGTCGGCCTCGGGACCACTGGGCCGAATGACTTTGGACAGATTCGCCCTGGATCTCAGGACACCATCCCGCCGGGGCAACCGTCGCTCTCTGTTCCCTGGAATGGGAGCGCTTCGGCCGATGCTTCGGGCACGCGAGGACAAATGATCCCCAGCCAATCGGAGGGAGGGGCTGATCCCCGCAGCACTGTGATACGCACCGAACGTGCGACCTTCCGTCGCTACCCTGGACTTGAGGTCGACGGATGCGTTGCGGTAGACGGGGTTGATACGTTCAGCCCTCCGTTTCATACTGAAAGCGCGACCTTCCGTCGCCATCCTGGAGGTATTGTCAGACATGAGGCCCTCCCGCCCAGCTACCCTCCCCTTGCCCCCACTATTCCTTTGCCCACGGCTGGACGCCCAATCTCTTTTTCTCCAGGCAGCGCTGGGCACAGCGGGACCGCCCATGGCGATGCTAGGCTCACGGGGGCCGACGGGCCCACTCCTGAAGCAGTTTATTCTCCCGCGAACCCCCCTCCTCTCGGACAGTCTCGCGACGAGCAGGGAGTTGCCCTCGGCTCCCGACGCAGAGACCTCGATGGCGTGGATGGGGGCTGTATGGACCCGACACCCCCAGCAAGCGCCCCTGAAGGCGAAGTGGGGGGAGACGGGCAGTCACGTCGCCTCGGCCCCGTCACGCATCCTAGGGGCTCTTGCCCTCACTCCGCCGTGCCCCCCTATCTGGAGGCGGCCGCCCCGAGTGAGGCTGCTCCCCACAACGGTTCGAGCATGGGAGACAGGTCCTCAGGTTGCGGCGCGCACCTCGACTCTGACACCACTCCAGGCCGCCTTCAGGAGCCTGACAGCGGCAGGCGTGGCCTTGAAGGAGGGGGTAGTGCGGCTATCCCCACAATTCACACAGAACGTGCGACCTTCCGTCGCTACCCTGGAGCGGACCGCGACGGGCAGAGGAACGCCCGCGATGTTCAGCCCAGGGAACGGTGTGTAGGGGTAGAATGCACCAGGGAGCTGACCCCGTGGAGGATGATCGTGGCAACGTTGGCAGAGGACAACCCGACGCTGCGACCTTCCGCCGCCCCCCTGGACTCGATGACCTTGGGCACGAAGCCTTCCTGTCTAGCCCGACCGCCTCTCTCACCTCCGCCGCGCCCATGCCCGCTGCAGGACGTCCAACTTCCCTCGCTCCAGGCGCTGTCGGGCAGAGTGAAACGACCCCAGGCGGCACCAGGGCTACGGGGGGAGAGGGCCCCGCTTCGGCACAAAACTCCCCCGCGGATCCTGTCGCGCTTAGGACAACCGACGAGGAACAGACGAACATCCGCCGCGGTCCTCCCAGGGGACAGGTTGACTCGGACGTCGTGCACAGGGGGCTGATATCCTCAGGGGACGCTCACGAGGGCGCAGGCAACAGGTGCGGGCAAGCCGCTGCCTGCAGCCCCTGCGCTCCCCGTCAAGGCTCACGCCAACCCACCGCCGACCTCCCCCCCCCCCCCCGGGCGCGCCCGCGCTGGGTGAGGCCGTCCCCGCTGGCGAGCTAAGCGGTGGAGCCCCTCCTTCCACCCGCGAAGGGCACCCCGCCACCGACGCAGCAGTTGACCGCCCCCGTGCGCCCGAGAGCGGCAGGCATAATGCTGGAGAAGGGGGGGATGCAGACATCCCTGATATACACCCAAACAGTGCGACCTTCCGTCGCTACCCTGGAGCGGATGGCGGAAGGCTGGATGACGCCCAAGGCTTGCGACCCAGGGAACAGACGGACGGGGGGGCTAGGAACAGGGACCCTACCCCACGGGGGTTGGACGGGGGCACGGTGGACATGTGCACCCCAGCGCTGCCGCCTCCAGTCGACCCACTGGAGACGAGAGCGCTAGGCACCACACTCAAGGAGGGGATGAGCCCCCCCCCCGCGATACACACAGAACGTGCGACCTTCCGTCGCTACCCTGGACCGGGCGACGGCACGCAGAGAGAGGCGCACGGCGTCCAACCCAGGGATCGTTGGCAGAGGGAAGACATGACCTGTGACCCTGCCCCCACAGAGGCGGGACGGGACAGCGTCTTCAGTATACGCGCTGATACCGCGGCCTCCGGGTGCCTCCCAGGAGCAGGCCACGGGCCTTGCCTCGCGCCTGAGGGAGGGGTGCGAGAGTCGGGGGCCCCCGGCTCCAGTGATCGCAGGGAGGCGCCCTCCTCCACAGGGATGATCGACCGCCTTTGTCTTGCCATGGGGTTGGCCGTTGGAGGGCCTGACGGGCCTCCTCGTTCGCCCAGCACCCCCAGGTTTGCTTTCGATCCCGCGGTCGGGGCCGCTCCTCATGTCGACCCGATCGATCCCCGATCGATCGAGCAAGGTCTCCGATCCCGGCGGATGGATCTCCTCGTGCCTTTCCCCCCTCGTCCACCAGCTCTTCCCCCGACTTCTCCCCTCCCGACCTGCCCCCTGGGCTCGAGTTTCTTAACGCTGCGCTCGGTGAATGCCGTCGTGGACCTGACTACTCGTCACAGGGCAGAGTGCGGGGGCCCCTCCTTTGGACGAACAGCGGCGCGCCCCTCGAGGTCAGCCACACGGCGCGCAGGGGCCCCGCCCTCACGGACCCCCCCTCCTACCCATCTCCAGATCTCGCCCTGGAAGATGATCTGCGGATGGAGAACCCGCCCACCCCCTCAGACCTTGACGACCACAGCCAAGCGCTGAGGAGCAGGGGGCAAAGCGCTGCGGACCTCCACGCACGGTGGCTGGACGCCACTGGGCACACGAATGCTGACTGGGCGGCCAGCCGGGAGGCGGACGGACCCATTTGTGGACCGCGCGTTGCAGACGCCAGGATCTCTGGCAGGGGGGGCACCATGAGGGCCCTACGCCGGCACCTTGTGCACACTGAGGGGCCATGGCGCGAGGTCCCCAACCGCGGAGCGCCGAGAACATCTCGGGAGACCAGCAACCTGGAGCTCCTCATACACCACGCGTGGAGGAGGCACCGCCCAGGCCACCCAGGCATACGAGCTGACAGCCCCATGCGCACGGCTCCCGTTGAACCAGCCCTCCCTGGACGTTACTCCGAGGTCGCCACTTCAGGCCCAATTCTCGCTATTCTGGACCACACCTGGCTGGCATGGTCCATCGCTGGAGGAGACTATGAAGGGCGTCTGGGAGGCGTTCAACCGGACCCAGTCCAGGTCCTCGCATTCCGCTTTGCGAGCATTACTCATGATCCCAGTATAAGGAGTGAAAGAGCGGACGCAGCCAACCCCTCAGTGGCTGAGAGGCAACTAGCACGGCTCGAGTACGTTGCCATGGCCGCAGCTGCACACTACTGCGACATAGGAATGGAGCTCCCGAGCGGATATGACACAGATAGGATGCTCATGCCCACCAGAGCCCCTGAGGACTCTGCCCCTCTGCACATCGGTGGCCCCAACCGAGCAGACGGGACGCAGGACTCCATGGATGACGAGGTCATGGGTTACGCCCATCGAGTCCTGATTCACGAGCGCAGGCAAAACATAGTCCACTTTCCAGACCACGGGGACGTCAGGCAGTGGGCCATCACGAGAGGGAACCTCGAGCGCATGGGAAGTGACGTGCACTCGAGACGACAAGCAGGTAGAGGCCCAGTCCCATGGGTAGAGCCGCCCTGTCGGGGATACCCGCCAGCTCCGCGGGCATCCCTGGAGTCCTCATCCAAGGAAGCGACAGTAGCGACGACGCTTGGCCATGGTCCACCACAGCTCACAGACTACGGCTGCGGGACTTTTTCTGCCCAGGAGAGATGTAATTTCTGTGGCACCTGGATGCTCCGAGATCCCACAGGACAAACCTGCATCACTTGCCACAGACCTGGCCATCCCCTGGAGCTACAACCCAGAGGAGCCGCGAGCAGACGCCTCACCTCAGAGTCACCCAGGAGCAGACCTTGGCCAGCCACCCAACAGGCACGCCCCCGACCTCCTGGGCGGGACTCTGTTGATTCAGCTCGTCAGAGCGGGCATGCGATACGCCCCAATCGCCGAGCACCTGTACTCCCCCACGCCGCCTGGCCCCTCCGACTTCACCCCGACGTGGCTTGTGGGTGAACTCCTGGGAGCCTGGAGGCATATGGTGGCCCACGCTGCAGGCCTACCTGAAATCTGGTCATACGAAGACTCAGGAGGCCTCGAAGAGGTCGGGAGCGATGGGCAACTCCGCACAGCGTCGATCTCGCTGGCTTTACTTTGCTCAGCGCCAGGCTCCTGGGCTTTAAACGCCTGCCAGGAAATTCGGCACATCATCAGGTCCCACCCCCATGGTCGGCTCGATGGGTGGTTACGGCGGCACAGACACTCACCCACAAACATACCGGAGGCCCCCACTACCCAGCAGAACAGCTACATCCGTTCCCATTGGACCGAACACCCGGGTGCACCTGGACGACCTCTGCTGGCTAAGATACACCATCGGCGGGGACCACCTTGACCGCGCTATAAGCGACGCACGTGATCACACCGATCTCAGCAGACGTTGGTGGCACAATAGAGACAGCCCCTACTCTGAAACAGCTGAAGCAATGAGAAGGGCGCTGCGAGCAGCCGCACGCACTGACTGGCGCCCAATACATCCCCAAATTGGGCAGGGTACCCTCCTGGGAAACCTCGTCACGGACGCCGTCACCAGACGACTGGAGGCAGGCAGCAGGGGGCAGGACCAAGAGCGTTCTGGGCTTCCTAGCGAAGTGCACGCCCCCATGGACGTGGACAACCCCCGCAGCGGCAGGGACAGCCACGCGGGCTTAGAAGGGGTAGTTGCCAGGCCTCCCCAAAGACCTCCCCCCCAGTCCTGGAGGAGGGGCTTTCTCAGGCGGAGCGGTTGCAGCGAGACGCATTCATCGAGGAGGTGAGGAGAATCAGGGCGAGGGTCGCAAGCAACTCCGTCACCCCTGGCATGCGTTGGAGCAGTATCCTGGTCCCCTTTATATGGGGCACAGCCACCAACAGAGGTCGAAATGTCCTCGAACTAGCCTTCAGGAGCAGCAACCTCAGCACCGCTATTATCGAACATGCAGCAGCCTGGTGGAGAACACGAGGCGTCAGCTCCTACAGGGATGCTCAGTTAGCGCTCGCATCCGAAGCAGATATGGCGTCCAGGGCAGCTGGTGCCTCGCTCGAGGCCCCCGAGGTAGGCGGCTACATCGCACCCCAGCTCCAGGAGCGAATGATGCTGCACCTGGATGCAAGCGGCTCCCTTCAGACTGCCATCCTGTCTGGAGATCGGCAGGCGGTGGAGGCTGGAGCGAGGGCTCGGGCGCAAATGGCCAGTACCGGACCGAGGTCAAACCCAAAAAACAGCGGGCCCGCGAGCGAAGGCAGACCACCCCCTGAAGTAGAAACCGAAACTGTGGAAGCCGCAAGCACAACCACGCCATGGCACGCGGATATAAGACAGATGCTCAACCGGGCAAGCTTCGCTACTCCCCAGGGCAGGTTGCCGGCTGGCAGTGCCAGAGAAGGGCTCCTGGACAGACTCATGCGCACTCTCGACGCCAGGCAGCGGGATGAAGAGGAGGCAGGCAGAGGTACCATGCCAGCCCCCGGAGAAAGGACCTCCGTCAATGGGGGCCAGGCACAGTGCCTCGCACAAAGCACGCTCCTGGAACACAGGGTAGATCGACAACCGGGTCCCTGGATCTCTAGCGCCCTGTGGCTCTGCCTGGCCCCACACTACTTCCCCCTCCTCAAGCCAGTGCTGACTGCGCGGGCCCTGGACTCCCGACCCTACGACGTTCTTTACCGCTGGATGACCAGGAATGAGATGCACACGCCGCAAGACCTCGTGGCCTGCCTTCGGAGGGGTTTCCCGGATGCCGATCTAGCTCCATACTCCGACCTCAGCAACTCACAAATCCAGGCCCTCATATCCCACCTCAGTGAAGGAGCCAGTCTGACACACCTCGACGCCAGCATGTCCGCCAGAGCCCTCATCGAGAGCCTGGGGGATGGCTTATCCCAACTCAGCCACCCTCCTGGGGACAGTGTCAGGCTCCCTCCGGAAAGCATGGGCGCCGTGGAAGTTCCTCCCTGGGACCGGGAGGTAGGAACCCCTCGATGCATGATCTGCAGCGAGGACATCCTAGGTTTCGCGGAAGCCCTGGTACCATGCGGCCACCTGTATCACGCCGAATGCTTGAGACAGTGGAGGATTAGCCAGCCAGCGCAGGCCCTGTCCCACGGAAGATGTTCCCCAGTGAACTGTCCCATTTGCCGCTCTGTCGATAGGGGTAGCGTCTCCGTAAGGATTCCAGGCCGAACGCGAGATGCCGACGCCGCGGACATTGCGGTACCACCAGACCTCCTACAGCTCCGCGACGGGACCCTTCTCCCACTGCAGCCCTTCCTGAGCCTGCAAGAGTTAGCCGATGCCTTCAGGCACCTGGCCCCAGATCTGGACTGCCTCAGAGCACAAACACTCTCCATCCGACGTCCCCACACATGCGTCACACTTTCCGACATGCGCAGAATCCACGCGCACGTTACGGAGAGGAGAACCGCGCAGGAGGCACGTCATGCCCCGATGGAAGTGGATGGGACCCCACCTGACGGCGGGAACGGTGGAAGCGGCATGGACTCCGACGACACCCACAACAGCGCGCAGGAACCTGGGACCCCGTCTCCGCAGCGACCCCCTGGTCCCACCAACAGGACAGATAGGATACGGCAAGCCCCGCGAATCACTGTCGGAAGATGGGCACTGCTACTGGGACGGAACCCCCCAGAGGATGAACCCATGAGGATGGGGACCTGGGCGGTTCCCGGTAGGGCTGCTCACAGCGGCCGTCCGAGACATTGCAGCCGATCTGGTGATCTCCAGAAGCACCTACCTCGGCGAACGTGTAGCGGACGAGACTGGAGTCACCTTTGCCCTCGCAGGCCCAGACGCCTGGGAGCAGATCAAAGCAGTAGTCTCGAAGCGCAGGAACCAGCCTCAGGGGGGCGCCGCCCCAACAATCCTCGTGGTAGATGCCCTAGCTCAACACATGGATGCCGCCCTGACGGCAGCTACCGCCGCGGGCAGCCCATGCTGTCTCGTCGCCCTGGCCACCGAGGGAGTGCCGTCACCTGGAGGACCGGATCCGGTCGAGCTCGCAGCCCTGGCAAACGCGCAGCGGGGATACCGAGCCGCCAGCAAGATTACCCATCTCGTGCCGATTGGACACCCCTACCGAACAGGCAAGCCCAGCCCACCAATGCAGCAGACACCTCTGATGCGCTACACATCCTAACCCCTGAGAGCGGCAATGACGGCGTCGTTGCGCAGATCATGAGGTGGAGGGATGAACTATGGCGATCCCACAACGGGATGATCGCAGCCAACTGGGTCACCACGAGAGTGCAGCTCCCCCGGGACGAGCTCCTGAGGTGCCAGGGACTCGAGATGCTCTTCCACCACGTCCTCCGCTGCAGAGCATCGAGACCCACGAGCTGTGCGGACGGCATACGTGCCCCCCTGGATAATCTGCAGGCGGCAGCTCAAACCACCATGCTGGCCTACCAGACGGCATGCGTCTGGAGAACACACGAGACAAGTGACTGTGTACACGTCCCAGTTCCCCCCAGAGCGATCTGCATAGCCCACTCTGTAGCCTCCACATCAGCTGGAGCTATGGGACACAGAGTCGGAATTTGCGGGACGGGGCTTCTCCTGATCTCCACTCCAGAACGGATTGCCGCCCCCGTCTTGAGGCACCTCCGAGACGAGCTTCCGCGGGTCTTTGGGGGCGCCTCCTCCTCCATGGCACTAAGACCGCGCCGCATCCTCCTGGAAGGACCGTGGGATGGAGGACCCTCATTTGTGCGCCTCTCTGACCCCGAGGACGGCCTCCACCTAAGATGGAATCTCGCTGACATGGGACAAACACGGCCCGAGGACGTCCTGCAAGCCGTAGAGGCCACGACTGGTCCTGGCACAGTCGAACAGGTTTCCACCGTGTACGCCTGGTCCCCAGACGTCTCTGACTACAGATACATGACGCAAGTTCGCATACGCTTAGCTGCGGCCGACGCCATGGCAGCAGCCTTCGTGGGCACCAGTTGTATTGTGATCGGAACCCAGACGGCCAGGATCTTCACCGCCACACTTAGCAGGGACCCCATGCACAGAGCGGCTGCGACATCCAGGGAACTGCAAGAGCATGTGGACGCGCTGGCCAGCATCTCTGTACGACAGGCCCCCAGACGCGCCATTCAGCCCCAAGTCCTCGAGATCACCACTCTCGACAGGCACGGGACGCAGCTGGGAGGAACTCGCCCACGCAGCATGCGCCCTGACGCTTGGCTCCCTGGACACAGTACGCTACGGCTCTTCTCTGCATCGGTCGGCTCAGCGGACGCCCAGCTACTAACTCGACTCTGGCCACTCCCAGAGGGCCTGGACGGTACCTCACACCCAGCCAACACCAGAGCTGCCCCACCTATCATTACGGGGGACTGGCTCCGAGATAACGCCAAGGCGATGAGCAGGGGCGCACCCAATACGGTACCTAGCATGTCGCAGGGAAGTGGCCTACGGGACTACGAAACCGTCCTACAGCCCGGAGAATACTTACTCGCCGCAATAGCGGCTGGCGGGGCCGTTGAGGTCACCACCAGCGATGAGGCAGGTTTCCTTTTCACTTCGGTCCCCACCTGGGTGACAGTGCTCGAGCCCTGCGGACGCGGACATTAGGGCTGCCACGAGGGGCGCTGACAGACCACAAGCGAGACTCAAACTTCAGCTTGCCGCGGGCCCCATCCACGTTGCACGCCTGGACTTTGCTCCCGCAGCCACACCAACTCCCGCTTCAGTGGGGCTGAGGGTCCACGCTCCCTCCCAGCAGCCACTTCCTAGACGTGCCTCGGCTTCGCTCAACCCACTCCCTGGGCCCGCCAGACCCACTCACTTTCCGGAGCTCGCCGAGGTACTAGTGCGTGCGTGCAGGCCGCCCCCAGCCGAACTGGTAAGAGCCGATGAAGATGCGGTCCGCATCGCGCGGGGGATGCTGGGTTGATACGCTGCCGTGGTCCCGGAGCAAGCAGCGCACGACATGGCGCGCGGCGTCCAACGCCGGATTGCCCTCGAAATCCGCAGACAAGTCGAGGGCCGGCCCACGCAGAGGTACAACTGGGACATGTTCGCCGCCATCTGGATCCTGCAACTAGCAAACCCGGGGAGCCTGGACCGAGACCACGTTTGGCAACTCATACGAGAGTTCGGGATAAGAAGTCACGAGACAGCTCCCTTTCACCCAATGGCTCTCGCCTGAGCCTGACGGCACCTACTCAGCCCGCCAGCCCTGGCTCGAGGTCCCTGGATCCAGAGGTGCAGACGTAGACGCCATCACGGCGCTCCCAGTCCCGGAAGGTGTCTCGAATGCCCTGGACGCCCTGATCAACAGGCTGTCCAACCTACACTGGGAGGAGCGACAGCGCCATGACCCCGGGAGAGTCACCCGGGGAAGGAGAGGCACCTCACAGACCCCCAGAACCGCCGGAGCGGGGGACAGACCCACGGACAACCCAGGTACGAGCCAGCGCAGAAGCCGCAGTCGGGCGAACAATGAGGCGGACGTGGCAGGTATGCAAGCAAGTGACGCCAGACCACCTACTGCGGCAGGCCCTAGACCGCCAGCCGCACCTGCAAGCCCCGGGCTCCCCACGTCGGTGACACCACAGACTTGCGCAAACCCCGGCGGAGAGGCCAACGACAACCCGACACTCACCGCACTGGGAGCGCAACCTCGACGGCAGACGGCACCACAAGAGCAAAGTACGGCACCACCCTCCGTGGCCAGGACGGTCGGCGAAGGAGTATCGGACGAGGCCGCTACCCGGGCTGGTAGCACCGTCCAACTCCCACCCCGGACGACCTCTGCGATCCCCGCGACACCCAGAGAGGGACCAGCACGTTCACACGCCCCGGTCTGCGCCGCCACGCCGAGCCCGGGCGCAGGCGAAGTCCCCTCCACAGCCTGCAGCGGTGCTGAAGCTGTGAGACGAGATAGTCCTGACCCCGCGGAACCTCCCGAGAGACACATCGGCGTGAACACCCCTGGGAGCCCACGGATCTCTCAGGACGAAACAAACACCAACGCTGAGCTGCGATCGACCGGAGGGTGTGGAGCCGCGACTCTCGACAGCACAGAGGAGGCTCGGGGTGCGGCCCCGGCTGCCAGCACCACAGACGCGGGGGGCGCGGCGCGCAACGAGGACGCACCTCCACGGGTCCCCACGGATCCGGCGACAGCAGGAGACCGCCGCCGGGCACGGCGCCTAGCACTTGCAACGACCCCCTGGGGCGAGGAGACACACCGCGAGCTGGGCCTGAGCTCCCCCCATGCATGGACGCGGACTGGAGACGGGAATGTGAAGTCATGGCGCGTGCGCTCAGACTGGCGCAGATACATGCCTCAGACGGCACAGGCCCCCCCCCCCCTCCGAAGCCGAATGGAACCAAGTGCTCAGTGTGATCGCACGGGCTGCAGCGATACCCCAGCTGGACAAAACCGTCAGAGACCTTCACCAAGAGCTTGGACTCGCCACGCGAATCCCAGACGCCTTCGGCGCTTACTGGACTACCCACCCACCTCCGGGTACGCGCAACCCCGCCGGCAGGAGGATAAACCCACGCCAAGCAGCTCTGACTGCAGACGCGGCCTGCGCTCAGTGAGGCAACTCGCAGGCGGTCCGGCCTCACGCTCGGACAGTGTGTCGACACCAGACGCCCCCTTTCAGAGCCTGACGCCAGCCATGCTCCGCACCATCCTGCGCGCGGGCGCGGGCCCCCCTTTCTCGGATGATAGGGGCCAGGTCCTGAGCGAGACGGTGGAGGCCTCTCCAAGGAACCTACGCAGTAACGGTAGCACCGCCCGGCGCGCCGGCACTCCCAGACTTGCACGTGCCCCGGCCAGCGCTGCAGTGAGCGCAGCCGACGGCGGGCAATTCAGACGTGCCCGTCATCCATCGACCGGACTGCGACCGGTAGCGCCCAGCACCCAGCCCCAGACTACCACCGCTGACAGGGCCCGTGGGAGTCCGACCCACCGGCCACCCAGAGGCAGAAATGACGGCACGCGCAGGACCGCACTACGCGGTGTGATGCGACGCAGGGCTGCGGGCAACACAGACAGGGAAAGGCCCACCCGACCAGACAGCAGATCTCCCCACCCAAGAACTCTGGTCGACCTTTGGGAACGCTCCCGCCCAGGGGGGGGCCCTCCCACCGGGGTCGCAGGAAGAGGTGCCACAAGGCGGGCGTCCAGGCCGGCGAGTGCGGAGGGCGCACGGATCCGCAGGCCGCGGCCCCGACCCACTGTCTTCCTACCAGAAGAGCCCACGGCCGCCCCCCAGCCTGCCGACATGCTTCAGCAGGTTTGGGGGCGGCATAGGGACGGGCGAACTTGCCTCTCCCCATTCACACCTGCTGACACGACGCTTGCCGCGTACCAGGCCGCGGGCCTGGACAATGCGCAGATCGTCAACACACTAAGGAACCTCCAGCAGGATGGCCTCGTTTCCAGCGTTTCCCCCGACGGCACGTGGGACATCGCGGGGCACCTCAGGCCCCACCCCATCAGCGATCCCAGACATGGGGAGGACTGGACGTATGACTTCACCCAGCAGACGAGGGCGCGCATAGTCAACCCCCGACCTGGCCCGAGTGCCACTGTGGGAGCTAGTCTTCATCTTGTATCACTCTTCGATGAATGGGGCCTGGCGAGACTTGCGGTAGGCGACCTCCTAGCCAAAGTCGCCGCGACTTCTCGGTTCAGATCTTCCGCGTTCGTCGAGTTCAGCGACGAAACTGCTGCTCGGGTGGAGAGGCGTTGGGACCGGGACGCTGCCGCGCGCTTTGATGGAGGACCCCCGCACATCAGGTTGGGAGCTAATGTGTGGGACCTCCTGAGGGAGGACGACGGTCGGAGTCCCTGGGCCGACCGCCTCAGAACCCTGGACCCTGGAAGCTTACTCGTCATCACAGCGGGGCTCCCAGGTGCCAGCCTTTCTGCAGCCAGCCAGTACGGAGGGCTAGATGGACTCGCGGGTTCCCAGACAGCGCAGTTCTTCGCCGTGCCTCTCCTGTGGAACGCCGCCCGCAGACTCCGCCCGGACGTCCACGTCATAATATGCTGCGAATGTCCAGCCACCATCCTACAGGCACACAAGCAGGCAATGTGCACTGCACTGGGGGTGTTTCTGCGGCCACAGTCGCCAGCCCGAGGGACCGATTGTGGGTCAGTAAGTGCCCTCCCGCGGAGGACCTAGTTACGCGCCCTCGGCCCCCCAGTCCCTGGGAAAGGCAATGGACTTACAGACCTGACGGGCACATCCCTCGCTGGGCCCAGTCCAAGGCTCCTGCCAACTCCCTGGAGGCAATAGTCCCTTGCAGTTACCAGACACATCCCCTCTGCTTGCTATGCAATGGGGACAGCAGCCACAGATGGCTCCTCCGCACCCTCGTCGACACCAGGAATTGCATCATAAACATTCTTCAAGAGACCGGAGCCGAGCGCAACTTCCTGGGCTGCGCGGAAGGACTGACGCTCGTCTGCCACGGAAGAGAGAGAGAGAGAGAGAGAGAGAGAGAGAGAGAGAGAGATAGAGCCTCGCCAGCGAAGGAAAAGCGAGGGCCTGGGCGGGATGGCTCCTGGCCCACGGCAGAGAACATGGACTCAGGATCCCATCTCCGGAGGAGCGGGCCCGAGCAGTGGGACTGGGCTCTTACTATCGGTCCCTGGACGTCAGTGGAAAGAAACTCTACGACGCCGTGGGGGCCCACCCGGACCCGAGATGCCTGCAGCGCAGACTTGCGACCGCCATACTGGATTGGAGTAGGAGCGAGAACATCTCCGGGTGCCAGCACGAAGTTCCGACAGAGGGCCAGATCTGGGCCGCATGGAGACAGGCGCGCAGCTTTGCCGACAGGAACTGCTCTTGGGCGCCGCTCGCCGGGAACCCCTGCCCAGACGACATAGTCCGAGCCAGGCTGCAGCAACAGCTCCTAGATCAAGGGTTGCCGTTCCCCTAGACTCGCCTGAAGACCCAGGGGCGCTTCATCTCGCCCT
This sequence comes from Prorocentrum cordatum, assembly GCA_963575745.1. Taxonomy (NCBI): domain Eukaryota; class Dinophyceae; order Prorocentrales; family Prorocentraceae; genus Prorocentrum; species Prorocentrum cordatum. The sequence continues at coordinate 137,341 of CAUYUJ010000081.1, read as the reverse complement.
TGGGTCTCCCCCGCTCGCAACTCTCGTTCCGGGGGCGAGAGCCAGAGCTTGGCAACTAGCCTGCTCCCTGAGCCGCGCCCTCGCCCTGCGCAGTAACCGCACCGTCCGGCGACCGCGAGCCCAATGGGCTTTCTTACACACGACCCCCTGGAGCAACCCCACCTGGGCGGACCTGTGCGGGGCCCTTTCCCTTCGTTCACTTATCGGTGCCATCTCCAACGCCGCGCAAGCCGGTTCACTCAAGGTGGGCTGTTGGAACGTTAGGTACCTCAAAAGCACGACTGCTCACAATAACATGATTCAGCGTGCCTTCTTGGCGCAGATGACCACCAACGGTAGGATCGGACTCATTCAGGAGACCCACTGGACAGAACACGAGGCGGCCGTCTGGTCCACCATGTTTCACGCACGCACACTTGTCGCCTCTCCAGCCTACATTGGACCAGCCGGGGGTTGCGCCGGCGGAGTGGCGATCATCATTCCTCACGGCACCACATTCCTCCGGGCGGAAGACCTCGTCCCCGGATGTGCCGTTGCAGCCACCATGAGCCGAGGTGACAGCACCTACCGCCGGGTCTCGGTTTATCTCCCTCCCTCCAGGAAAGCCGAAACCATTGATGCCATCAGGCAAGCCACCGAAAGGTGGGACGACACCCCTACATACTGGGGAGGGGACGTCAACATCCAGTTGGACAATCCCAGGGATGGTGAAACAGATGAGGCAGCGGCCCTGGCTGACCTGCTCTCACTGACTGGTTCAAGCGTCTGCCACTGCGATGGCCCCACAAGAGTGGACGCGGACAATGAATCACAGATCGACATCGTTGCCTGCCCCTTTTCGTCAGCTTGGTGCTTACGGGGTCAGAAAGGCCTGGAAACCCTCAGTCTCCGACCACGCAATCCTTTACATGGAGCCGCAGGGCGCCCCCAGAACTCGCCGGGGCAACGCCATTCGTGCGGGCGACCTCCGCCTACTCCCATGCGAGGCGCACGCTGAATTCAGGACTCTGTACTCCTTTCTTGAGCGCACCTTCGAGTTGCCGGACATCGACCTGACCGGCCTCCTTCAACCCGCCGACTGGGTCCGCCCAGCCACCCCTGGTCAATTCCCAGCCAGTCACTGCGACAACGACGACGGCGAAGGGGAAAGAGAGCAGGAACCCTCCACTCCTCCCCCGGCCCCTAATCTGGGTGATGACCACACCGTCCCGCTTCTGCCCGCACTCCTCACGCTTGGTCGACACGCCCTGTCAGCCGCAATACAGGACTGGTGGAGGAAGTGGCGCAGAAGCAAAACCAACCGCTCGCCAGGGGCCCTGCTTGCGGCCGCGGTAAGATCGGATTCCACTACGCGCCCGGTGGGAGCACTTGCTGCCTGGCTCGCGGAATACGAGTGGGACGGCAACGACTTAACACCTCAGCAGGCTGCCCTCTGGCTGCGAAGGTGGGACCATGACGCTGCGCAGAGACGCGCCACCTGCCTCGCTCCCGCGCAAAGGGGCCCCGGAGAGGAGCGCCCCGCGCTTGCCTCTCACTACCGGACGGGGCGAGAAATCTTCGTCAGGACGCATGCCATCCTTGGAGTACGCGACGAAGATGGAAGCTGGAAGGAGCGCACCAAGGAAGTTGACGACGTCCTTTGGCGGAGCCGGAGTCCGATCTGGCAAACCGCCCGCCCCCTCCCCCCTACAGCGGACGGCGTCCTTAACGAGTACTTCAGACAAAAGGACACGGGGCACTCCCCACACTCTCCCAGCCCACAGTGGGGCAGGATTGCCTCCCTCGTGCTGGGGCCTAGCGGCAGCGCCCCCGGTTTTGACGGTGAGCCGTGCGAGCTGTATCATCCCGGTGCGCGCTTTGTTGCTGGACTCCTCGCCCAAGCCTGGTACGCCGCGGCACTGAACCCAGGGCTCCTGGACCTGGTCCTTGGCCCCTCCGTCGACCTTCTGGTCTGGATCGGCAAGAAACCGGCCGCAGAGCGTCCTAACGACATGCGTCCTTTGCAGCTCCCCACTTGCCGACGGAGACTGCATGGGGCGACCATTGCCGATTGCCTTGGCCCTGTGATTGAACCCAGGCTTAGCCCCAATCAAGCTGCCAAGCGCGGGGGACAATGCGGCCCCAACATTGCCGCTGCCACCAACCATCTTGCCCTGGATCCCGTCCCCGACACCGAACCCGGGCCCTCCTGGACCGCCCTGCTTGGCGCACACCAAGAAGCTGTTGACCGCTATATACTGGACGCCGCTCGGCAACTAGACCCTGCCCCGAGCACGGCTGTTCTCTTCTGCGATCAAAACGAAGCTTTCGAGCGCATATCCCTGCAGTGGATGGGGCAGCTGGCGAGGCGTTGGCAGCTCTCGACCTGGCTCCTGCACTCCGTGGACTGCCTCGTCGGTAACAGGAGCGTACGCACCTGCAAAGGTAGGTGCAAAAGCAGAATAAGGACGCTCTTACAGTCTATCGGAATGGGAGGCACCGCCTCCCCGCTCCTCTGGTGCCTAGGATACGACCCTCTCATCAGCGCCCTGGCCGACATCACCGGGGCGGACGATCCGACTTACGTGGACGACCTCGCTGCCTTGCTGGGCGCCACCGCCCAATCACTGCGTGCCGGCATCGCCTTGCCCTGGCTCGCAAGAGCGGCGGGGCTCCTCGTCGAAGCCCACCAGTGCAGGGGCATTGCAGCCCCATCCGGTATCAACATCAGGCAGTACCTGGACAACGCCCCGGTGGACTTCAGCGATGATGGCACCACCACAACTGTTACGGGTCTGCCTGCCGGGCTCCTCCTGGAAATGATCAGTCGCGCTGCTGGCTCCAGTATTGCGGCTCAGTGTTCCCCCTGGACCAGCCCATGCATGTGCAAGTTTAAAACGGCCCTGGTCCCCGCCAGCAACCACGATTGGTGGAGACGCACCACGGGCTTCACCCCTTTCGGCTCATCCGCCGTCCGTCCCCAGTGGCCCTATCTCGGCGCCTTCGTATCTAGGGCTGCCGAAAGGGAAAATCAACCGCCCAGGGGGAGAATGACAAAGGGACAACTCGACGCTCTCGTCGCCGGCACCTGGGGCAAACCCCTCCCCAAGCTACGGGGCCGGGCCATGGCCCTCCACCTTTCAAGCATGTCTCCCACTAAAACCGCCCTCGCCTGGAACACCTGCCTCATCGCGCTCATCCCGTACCCATCCCACTACTCCCTCCCTGACACCGTGCAAGAAAGGGCACTCAGAGCACACCTGCGGGTAGCCCTTGGTCTTGCCTCTGCCTCCTGGATCCCAGACAACATCCTCACTGGTCTGGGCATCCGCTTCCAAGTCCCTGGCTGCCCCAAATGCCCGGTTGCTACCTCGCGTGCGATCGCGGCCAGGGCGCACGCCCTTGACGACCTGTGGGGGGCCCTACAGGCGAGACATAAGGCGGGGAGAAGGTGGAACAAACTCGTGAAATGGGCGCGGGACTTCGCCCCTCGGGATGAGCCACGCAGGCCCGGCTCCAAAGTGCTGACCGACGCCAGGGCCGCTGACCTCTTCAATCGCGCCTTGAGAGAGCCCCCTAGGCGCCGGGCCCGCTACTTCGGGCGCGTAGTTTACGTTGCGGCCTGGACGCAGCTCCACGGGCACGTGGTGAGCTCCTGGTTCTCCACAACCAGCCACGAGCGTAGGTGGGCTCAAACAGACGGTGCGAAATGGTCCCTTCTCGGGCACTGCGCCTCCTTCACCGAGGCGCGCCACGTCCTCCGCGTTCTGGCCAACGGACTACCCGGATCCGCGCGTAGACGAAGCGTCGCTGACAGGATCCCCCACCAGTGCGGCTGCGGCAGGATGGCCAATAGAGTCTGGCTCACCGCTGGACAACGGGATCGCGGTCAGGCCTGGTGCGACTCGTGCCTCGGGCCCTGGACCGGAGAGGCCTCCCTCTGGCCCCTCCTTGGCGACGACGCTTTGCCCGAGGACTTGCGTCCACTTGCTACGGAGAGAAGAGGGCAACTCGGGCACATCACCGTTCCCATACGGCAAGGACTCTACGGAGCCTGCCCTCTCTGCGGCCTGGGAGAAGCCACTACTGAGCACGTGTGGGGCTGGTGCCCCGCCGCCGCCCTCGCCTGGGAAAAGACCAAAGGCCCTGACCACCCCAGAGACCTTCCCACCGCGATATGCTCCAGGGGGCAGCACCAGAGACTGGTCTGCCGCCTTCTACACCAGATCTCCTTTAGATACTGTGTGAACCTGGACTGTGCCCCCATCGGAGCTGTCGAAGCCGCCAGAATCATTGTCCAGGGGATCTCCGTACCAGACACCGACCTCCAGGAAGACAATGAGGAGGAAAAAGACATACAAGAAGGGCAGGCCCCTGCTGCACCGGCGGACGAAACTGCAGTCTGGGCCCCCATGCTGCTCCCCTGTCAACTTCGCAATCCCCAAGGCCCGCACCTGCTGCGCATTCAGGGGGCCGCTGGTCCGCATCTCGGCAGACAAGCTCCACGCGCTGGAGGGGAAATCCGGCGCCTCCCTGTCACGACCAGGATCGTGCGGAGTGGGGATCGGCTCGCCGTTCTCCAAACGGGCGACACCAGAGCGAGTTGGATGCCGCCTGGGTTGGGCTGGTTCCCCTGCCCCAGGACAGACAGGTCCCCCAGTGCCCTCTGGACCAAGAGCTACTGCCGACTCTGCGACCTGCATACCCTGGTGCTCAGAGCCAGCAGGGACATGGAAGCTGGCGAGGAGATCACCGTCAGAGACTCCCCGCTCCCCGCTGCCGATGCGGCCCAATGGCCCTTTGAGCTCACCTTCGACGGGGGGGCTCGCCGAATTGGGGGAGACGACAAGGTCTCCGGGGCGGCAGCTGTCCTCTGGAAACACGACCCGCACCGCGGCTACGCGCGTCGCGGTTACCGTTGTTGCCCTCCCGGGCTGCGACAATGCACAGACGGCGGAGGCATCTGGGTGCAGAGCGGGACTCGCCCTGCTCCCCCACCTTGACACCACCCTCCGAGGTGCCCGGGTGGTCGGCGACAATCTTGCCGCCATCCGGTACGGAGCCGGCACGGGCCGCTATCGCCGGCTCCACCTGGCACAGCAGATGGACTTCGCCCTTCGGCAAGCCAGCGAAGCCGGATGGACACTTACATGGCAGGCCGTGCGTCGTCGCCTCAACAAAGCAGCTGACCGTCTTGCCACACTAGGTGTCTTCTGGGCCGATGCCCTTCGTCGCGCCGGCGATCTAGCCGTCACTTCCTGGGTCTTCTGGGAGGGCTCCCAGCTGCCCCCCCCCCCCTGTTTCCTGCCGCGGACATCGACCTCTGTGACTTGGACCAAGTTGCGCTGTTCGTTGATGCCCTCGAAAATCCCCCCCCCCTCCTCCCTCTCTGATCGCCCCCCCGCCGCGACACACTAAGGTCCTGACGGGTCGCAGCGTCACTGCCATCACAAGAAGCGCAGCCTTCCGCTGCCATCCTGGACAGGTTCCCACCCTGGACAATGCCCAAAAACAACCAGGGCCCCCTCCGCCGTTGGCCCTCCTGCCTACCGTGCAGTGACGAAGGGCCGCCAATGCGCGCGGGCACGCGCGTCTTCCTGGCCCGCTTCTGTCCCTGGATGCGTTGGGTCTACTTCCACGGCGGTTGGCGACACTGGTGCGAGATCTGCCAGGAGCCCGTCGACGACACTGAACACATCCTAAGCGCGAAGCACTGCGACATGTCGGTGGCACGGTACCAGGACGGGTGGCCAGACCCGAACACTTTCACCACTCCTGGAAATCTTTGGTGCGTGTGCGGAGGGACCCCCTACGACGCTACCCACCAGGTGTCTGTCACGCGGTTAGCCTGGCGCGGCTGCCAGTCCAGCCGTTGGTTACCCGCGACGGGGTGCGCTCGCTACCTGGCATCGCAATCCTCGAGGACGCGCTGCACGTGCCCATTACCTACCCCCTCTGGGACGATCCGTCGCCATACAACTGCCCAGGAGGCACCAGGGTGGAGCCGGAGAAGGTTCGTTCGCACATGATGGACAGGCTGGGCGCCGCAAGGGAGGGCCTCAGACAGCCCGAGGACGGCGACGGGAACAGGATGCGGGCGACATCGTCCATCTGGCTACCCCCTTCACCTGGACAGGCCGCAGGCTCCTCTGGGACACCTCCCCCTCCGCCCCCGCCGTCTCACCCCCCTCCTGCCTGGAGCCCACCCTGCCGGCAGCGAACAGTCCAGCTGGCCGAGGGCAGTGAGACGGAGATTGAGGCTCTCTCTCCGACAAGTCCAGCTGCCCTGGGAGATTCACTGGCCACGCAGGCAGCCTCAGACGTCGCCAACCTGTACTCGGTTCCGGTGGACTCCCCGCGCTCTAGAGTCCACCCCAAGGCAGCGCTCGGGGAACTAATCAATGCCGTCCGACTCCCCTCACAATGGCCCTACTCCCTCCAGGACCGAGGGCAAACGTTAAGGGGGATCGCCTGGGTCGAAAGCCAAGCCTCGGTCGAGACGGTAGACGACGGCAGAGGCTCCACGCGAGAGGATTTAGCCAGACGGGGTAACTGTGCCCTCGGAGTTCGCGTCACCAGGATCGATGCCAATGCGCGCTTGGAGGACCTGGACACCTTTCGGCTGCGGAACGCCATGCGCCTACCCATCGGTAAGGAATTTATGTTGTTGGAGTGGCCCTCAATGTGCAAGGTCGCGACCAGACCCCTGGAACGTGACAAAGAGAGCAGGTGGCTTTACATTTCAGTCACGGGCCCGACGGTAGACAAAATCGCTGACGTCTCAGTCTGGTGGCCTCCCGCCCTGGGCGGTCACATCCATCCCAGGGATGCTCAAGCGCTAGGTCTCAGCCCTTCCGACAGGTACCCCTCAAACTGTTGCATCGTCGTCTACAACCATGGGAAGAGCGGACAGTTTCACGAAGACGAAACCAAGGCGAGACGCCCCCCTAGCGACGATCTCCCCTGATATCGTGTAGATGAAGCCCCTTCTGACATCCAGTTTGGGCGGCAATGCTCGGCACTGGACCAGATCTACTACCTGCGCCAAAACCCAGCGGATCTGCTCGGCCACCAGCTTTCACCTCTGACGTACCTTCTTGCCTTTGTTCACGCCCCTCGGTCGGATCGAACCTTGGCCAACGACTTGGGACACATGCGTTCCCTGGGGCTGAGCCTTAAAGCCAGGGCGGAGGCCACCCTTGAGCGGAACGTCCCAGACGCCGACCACTTGCAAGCAGTCGAAGACGGCACGCTGCTGCAGGCACCGCCTCTCCCCCAAGGCTTAAAGACGTTCTCTGACGATGAAATCTCAGATGCGACAGGCTCCGTCTTTCAGAGAGTGCGTCCTACTCCCAGCGTGGACACGCTCCACAGGATTATCGACAAGCACAGGCCGAACGGCGATGCGACCTGTGCCCTGCGCGCCACCCTGAACCACCATGCTGTTCTAGTGCACGGACCCCCCGGAACTGGCAAGACCACCTTCTCAGTTGCCTGCCTGGACATGCGGGGTTCCTGCCTACGCCCTGGACACGCTGTCGCTTTGGCAGCAGGGTCCACCGCGGCGGTCGACCAACTAGCTCTGGCAATGATCGAGGCACAACGTCAGCGGCGCCTCGACCAAGACACGGGCTTCCCCGACAAGTTCGTGCGCCTGGCAAGGAAGGGCCGGGTCAACGAGGCACTTGTTGACCTTACTCCCGAAGGTCACTACAGAAACGCCCACGGCGAGTTCCCCTTCCAGGACGGGGACAAGAACCAGGGCTTCAAGCCCTACAAGGCGAGCTTACTACGTCAGGCCAGGATAATCATGTCCACGCACGAGGCGCCAGAGGCACTTGGTCAAAAGGACAGCCCCCAAATCTTCCTCCCAGTCATCGACGAGGCCGGACAAGCCACTGAGCTCCACGCGCTCATGTCCATGGTAAATCTGATTAACAGCGAAGGGACCGTGGTCCTCGTCGGAGACCCCAACCAGCTGCCCCCCACAGTGCTCTCCAAACTGGCGAACGAACTAGGGCTCTGCGTCAGCATCTTCGACAGGATGTCCCACGCACTCCGCGGCCAGGAGTCTTCAGTAGTTCACCTTTCAATCTGCTATCGGATGCATCCTCAGCTACTCGCTTTCCCGAACGCAGCCTACTACGGGAAAGGCATGAAGTCTGGCATCCTGGATCCGGTCAGAGAGCGGCCAATAGTTGAGGGCACCCCCTGGAGAGACATTCGTGCGTGGGGACCTGGACGAGTGGCAAAGCTGGCTACACTCACCGATTCCGACGAAAGTGACCTCCGCGCCACCCTTGAGCCCCTGGACCCGCCGCTGGGCCCAGACAAGCACCGTTTCCTACACCCTCCTTGGAGGTCACCTCCGAGCTACAACCAGGCTTCACCGATCTTCCGGAAGCGGCCCAAGCCGTGGATATTGCGCGCGCCCTGCTACCGGAGCTCCACAAGGGCACCGCTGTCAGAATCGTGGTCGGCTACCAGCTCCAGACGGCCATTCTCATGGACGGATGGCCGCAGGGTCCTCGTCACCTCACCGGCGTTCTGCGTAGCACCAGAGGCGGCGCCAAAGGGCAGCCCGGCAAGGGGAAAGACGGTCCTGGACGCGGTGGTCAGGATATTCCTGGCCCTGGACAACCCCCCCAAGGCCGCAGGGTGGGCACTCACCGCTGGCAACAGGTGTTCTGGGAAGACGACAATGCTAACACTGCCATCAGCTCTACCTTCCCTGGACTACGACAGGTGGCGGGCGAGCACATGGGCACTGGGGCTCTCAAACTCACGACAATCGACTCCAGCCAGGGAGGCGAGGCGAACATCGTAATAGTGTTAACTACCCGGAGCAACGGCAGCTACAACTGGGGTTTCGTCGACGACGCCAAGCGCCTGAACGTGGCAATCACCAGGGCCAAGCGGAACATCCGGATCTTGGGAGACGGTCGCATGTTCGCCAACGCCACATGGTCGCAGCTTCGCGTGCTCTCAGAGTACGGGGGACTGTTTCGCCTCTGGGTCCAGTTTCGTGGCAGCACCCCCGTGGGCCGCAGGCCCCCCCTGGACATTGACGACAGCTTCGACCCACTCCAGGACCTTGCCGCGTGGATTCCCTCGCCCCCTGCCTGGGGCAGTGTCGCAAAGGGGGAGAACGGACAGAACGAGCTGGACGTCGCCAAGAAGAAAGCGCGCGATGCCCAGGCCACCTGCTTCGCCGAGCGGTTCAATGCACCCCTGGAAGAGAGCTTCGACTGGGACGCCCTGGGCAAGCTAATCTCGGGAGGGCTCCACGATATCCTCTCGACGCCGGCCTTCCACGTGCTCATCTACCTTATGTCCGGGCTGCATCCCCACGAGTTCACGTTGGCCAACACACCGCGGCAGCCGGGCATGCTCGACCGCAAGGCTTGGTCGCACCTGGGGTTCTTGTTCGACATGTCTCTCGGGCTCGACGCGACCAATCTAGTCTACAGCACGCTGTGGGCAGCAATGGTCTGGTCGCTCGGCCTAGGCACCCCCTGGAGGGATGCGAGCTACGCCATTCCCGACGACTCCCTTCCCCCGTTGCCTCACGCCAGCGGCAGGCGTGCAACGCTGTGGAAGCGCCGCCAGTGTACTCCCAAAGGACTCTTCCGTCAGGTCCCCAGCAGACACCGGAAGCACCCTGGAATGACCGGGCTGGGAGACATCATCCGGGGGTGCGGCTCCTCGATGGAAGATTTCCGTCAGGGACTCTTAGACACCGACGGCCAGCCCATGGATTCCTGCAAGGCCCGCTCGCTTCTGGTGGTCATGACGCTGATGTTCCTGGAGCCGCGAGTGTTTCTATGGCCTTCCTCTCACGCAGAGCAGGCCGGGGACGTCATCGAAGCCATTCTGGGGTTCTGCGTACCCTGGCAAGAGGTCCACCAGGTCTTCCGAAGCCGGTTCGCCAGCACCTGGAGCCTCACCCTGGAAGACTTGGCCGACCTGCACAGTCGCATCGAGGCAGTGCTACCACACATCTCCAAGCTCGTGGCTTTGGCCCATCACCACCCGGCTGCGCAGGAAGCCGGCTGCCCGCAGACCTGGAGCGAGATGGGCAGACAGGACTTCCAGCTGCAAGCGCCGATGATCGTTCTCGAACGGATCGTCCCGGCAGCAACTCCCAGCTGCCTGGACACGGGCGACTGCTCAGTGTGTGTACTGCACGTCGCACTGGCTGGTTCCGACGCCTCCCTCGGTGCCGACGACAGGGTTGGGGGCCTTTCCTACGTCGGCGGCGGACTTGCCTTGTCCCAGACCGACCTCAATGCCCCTCCACCACCGGCACCGGCACTGGGCACCAGACTGGACCCTCCGTTCATCCCAGACGAAAGGCTCGCGCTTGAAAAGAAGAACAACATATACACGTGCGACAGTTGCGGGAAGGACCACCTGACTGCCGCTGAAGGTACCTGGATCTCCGACAGCACGCGCCAGATGGTCGCTCAGAATAGACTTCAGGCGTACATCAACGGCGCCAACATGGGCTGGTACTGCGCTGGCTGCTGGATACGGAACCTCGAGGACAATGGCTTCCCTACGCCTGCCGGAACGAAGCTCACCGACAGAATCAAGGAACATGAGCAGCAGATATCGGGGACCGGCAACGACAGAGGGAGTCCCCTCCCTTCCCTGGGACTCCTTCCGCTTGGCTACGGCTGCAGCCCCCTGGCGGACACGAGGCAGTTAGATGACCTCCTCATGGAACCGACGGGCATGAAGATCCCCGAGTGTGCCAATACGACCATTCCGGTCCTCCGCATCGGGGACGACCGCTTCGGTATCAAAGCCGCTCAAACGCGGACCTACTCCGCGCGGTGCGACACCTGCCCCCAGGGGGCCCCGCTCCTGGTCTGGGACCCCGGCTCTCCGCCGCCGGGGTGCTTCATATGGAAGCCGGCTGAAGACATAGGAGCTCCCGAGCAACATGGGCTGCCCCCCATCGATAAGCGTGCCCTGGCCTGGTGGGGGCGCCAATGGAACGCTACTTGGTGCTGCCGGCGCTGTCTGGTCCCGATTTGGAACATTGGCCCGGCCACCCTGGACCACATTCTGGATCGCGACTTCAGGCCGCTGTATCCAGATGAACCTCCGGCCCTTCCCCCGCTCAGCAGCCAGATTGGGTTCGAGGCACTTGTGGACATCGTGGATTCCCTCCCGTGGCTTGGCGAGGACGCCAAGGCCCAGGACCAATTCACCAAGGTCGGAGCAAGCAATCCCCCTGGACCCAGCCCCACAGGCAGCTCTGGCGCGGCGCCAGAGATCACCTTCCCGGCAGGGTCCCCGCCATCTGGCGCGTGTTCTGGTGGCGACGACAGGCCAGATACTCCGGTGGCGGCCGACACAGACAGGTCTCAGGTCTCAGCAGACGACTCACGCATGGGCCACCATGACCCGCCCGACGACGACAGCGGTGAAGGCGCGGAAGACGGGCTCCCCCTTCACAAGATGGAGCCCGACTACGAAGAGGATGGACCCGCCCGTCCTCCCACGCCTTCCGAGTCGGCCCAGGAGGGTGATGATAATCGCTCAGGCGGCGATGCCCCACAGCGTAGCCCGTCGGCGGGCAGCTCTGACACCAGCCGCGAGGATACCGCGATTTCAGTCGCAGAAGACACGCCCTACGCCGATCACAGGAGGGCTCCAGCTCGAGACCCCGCGAGGCACGAGAGGACCAGCGACGGTGGCGGCTCGCGGCACGAGCGCTTTCCCGCGCCCACCCCGACGCCCCCTGAGCGGAGGCCCCATTACTCTCGCCATACTGGCTCTTCGGAGCAGGACGCACTCAACATGCTGTCCTGCCCTGATGGAGGCGGCCCAATGTACAAAGTCAGGCTGGGCACCGTCGAACTCGAACGTCCCGACGAGACACCAGCCAGTCGCATGCCCAGGCTTCAGTCGCAGCTGGGAGCAGTCTTTTGCGCACTGTGGACAGCGAACACGCAGCGTACCCTGCTCCCTGGATGGAGGGCGCCCAAGTTGGACCCGAAACTACACATGCCCTCGGATATCATCAACTTCCTAGAGGCCTGGAAGGATTGCGGGTACGACGCCTGCGAGATGAACAGGAGGCTGGGCTATGATATCGACTGGAACAAGATACGAGCCAACTACCTGCGTCACTCCCAGACAGACGACTGGAGCAAAGGCGGCTATCGCAACACGGGCTGGCGCGACCGCGCGACAAGTTCCTGGGACACCTGGAGCAGTTGGCAGGGCGAGTGGCGCGACGGATGGCGTGAGGATCACTGGCAGGCGGGTGGCAAGCGCGGCGGAGGCTACCCTGATGATCGGGATGATCGAGAGGAAAAGAGACTCCGCTGGAGAGACTGAACTCCCTCTCTGCCCTCACCGCCCCTCAGTGCCCGCCCCACCACCTGCGCTTCACAACACGCCACCGCGGCCCTCTGCCGCCCTTTCCCTCAACCTGGGGCAGCTCTGCCTCCCCTCCCCTGAGCGGCACCCTCTCTCACCCTTGGCCTTGGGGCGCCGTTCGGTAATGCCGTCTGCTCCGCGCGTGACACCACGCATCCTGCAGACCACTTGCCACTGGCATCACTGCCTTTCTCCACCGGTGGCCGACGCCCTCTTGTCACTCGGCTCCTCTCCCCCCGCCTTGTTTCACTTCCTGAGTCCCAGCGGGCGCTGCCCAGGCCGCGCCGCGGGCCCCTAATCGCGGCGATCTGCCGCCCTCCACCCGGCGCGCGCACCTCCTGCCTTTGGATCCAGGTGCGCGTTTCGGCAATACCGTCCACCGCCTCTCCGCAGTGGACTCGCGGCCTCAGGCCCTGCTGTAGTTGTCTCACCGCCAGGCCTTCCTGGCCTGTCAGTGGGCCACGGCTCGCCTGACCACTGGCTTCCCCCTGGACTTTCTAACCGAACGATCGGCCTTCCGCCGTCACCCTGGACCTTTCAAACAAGAAGCACGGCCTTCCGCCGCCACCCTGGATCCATTGGCTCTGAGGGACACGTCTCGGGTACAAGGCGTCCTCGCCCCTCTGTGCTAGACGACTCGGTTGGGCATCGCTGGGCCACCTTAGATGTGCATAATCCTCGGGGTCTGCCGTGCATCGTGCTCTTCTACGCCCTTCCACTCGTCGGATCTGGGCTGTCGCATCTCAGTTGTGGATGTTCTGTCTTGTCTTCATACTCCACACCCTGGATGCGCTTCTTGCGTTGCGACTGGCTCGCCGTCAGTTTTTGTTCCGTTGGTCCTTGTTCCCAGTCAGCCTGTGGTACCCTTCAGGCTCCATGGATCGGTGCCCTCTGGACTCCCATTGCTGGACGGCTTCCTACCGCGACCCTGGATCAGTGGTTTTGTGGGACTTGCCTGGGTATACACGGTCTCGTTCCGCCTGTGCTCTCCGTCTCTTTGGACTGCACTGTGACACTGTGGTGTGCACGCGCCGCGTTTCGACGGGTAGCGTGCATCAGGTGCATTTCCACCCGCTGGGTCTGGGCCGAAACATCTCGGTGTGGTAGTCTTCTCGGAACATGGATGCACCTTGATGTCGTTCTGGCGCCGCGGCTCGCTGCCGCCGTCGGGATCCTCGTTGGACTTACTACCCCATTGTCTGTGCTACCCGACAGGCTGGGGCTGACGTCCTCGGGTCGTTCCCTTGGCCGCACCTGGACGTTGGAACGTTATCGCGCCATTTTGGCTGCGCTGAGTCGTCTCTGCCTACCTCAGGCCTGTGAGACGCACCTGCATGCCCGTTCAGGGGCTGTCATGGCACCTGGGTTGCATCGGCTTGCCCCCCTGGACGCTGTCGCGAGCCCCCTGATCCGCGGCCCTGCGCGCGTTAGGTAATTTAGTCGCGTCCGCGGCCCGTTCGCGACCTTCCGCCGCTGGCGCTTCCGCCTGCGGCTGTTAAAAAATATCCCCACCAGCCCGTCCAGAAACGACGCCCAGGCGAGTAGAGGGTCGTCCTTAGGGGCTTTTCGGCGTCCTGGGTGCCTCGCGGGGGCCTCTGCGGGCCGTTCGGGATCCTTTTTGGGGCCTCCTGGGGGTCTCTTGGGGCCTCTTGGGGCCATCTTGGGGCCTTTGGGGGCCTCCTGGGCGCTTCTTGGGGCCTCCTGGGCGCTCCTTGGGTGCCTCTGGGGGGTCTCTTGGAGCCTCTTGGGGGTCTCTTGGGGGCCTCCTGGGGGCCTCTTGGGGGACATCGGTCAAGGAAGTAGGGTTCCTTAATTAGAGCCCCCCCCCCCAGGAACTCCAAAAATCGTCTCCTGTACCGCTCTGGGACCACTCTTGGAATGTTTTTCGGCGCTCTTGGCGCCGTCATGGGGCTTTCTTGGGCCCTTCGTGGAGCTATCTTGAGCCATCTTGGAGCCATCTTGACGCCTCGGATGTGCATCGCAAGCGAAAAAGTGAGAACACCAAAAACATTGATTTTCCCTTGGGTTTTGAAGCATTTTGGCCTCTTGGATGCATCCTAATGATGCTCTTGTGGGCACTTGGAACCGTCTTGGAGAGTTCTTGGAACGTCTTGGAACATCATGGGGACCATCTTGAGGCATCTTGCGCTATCTTGAGCCATCTTGGAGGGTATCTTGGGCTCCCTGAGGCCCTCTTGGAGCCGTCTTGGGCCATCTTGGGCGCTCCAACGCCAGTGGGGAGGGGGTAGGGGGAGGGGTAAACCCCTCCCCGAAGGGGAACAAGGAGGGGTGGAAGAGGAAATGCTCTAAACCACCGACGCCCAGAGGGCTGGTGGGATTGACGGGAAAGCGCCAGTTTAGCGTCGATTCAGCGTCGATTAGCGTCGACTAGCGCCGGTTAGCGTCGGTCAGCGTTGATTTGCTAGCCAGCAAGGTAATATCCGGGGCCCACATGAGTTGCCACCAAACGGGAAGTCAGAGGGGTCGGGCTGGAGGGGCCGAAGGGGAAGGATGCAAAGGGTAACCTTGGAGAGTTGCTCCTCCTTGCCATCCGGGTTGACAGTATACCGACGCTTCCCCCCCCCCTTGGGATTGCCGCCGCCACCGCCACCGTCGTCGTCGTCGCCGTCGTCGTCGCCGTCGTCGTCGTCGTCGTCGTCGTCGTCGTCGTCGTCGGCGTCGTCGGGAAGGCCGCCAGAGGGCTTCTGAGAAACCCCGCCGCCTTCTGAGACAGCCCTGCCCCGCCTCGCTTCCCCCCCCCCGGGCGCGCCGCCGCACCATGGCAGGAAAGGGGGGAGGAGGAGGAAGAGGGGGAGGAGGAGGGGGAGGAGGAGGAGGAGGAAAAGGAGGAGGAGGAGGAGGAGGAGGAGGAGGAAGGGTGGAGGAGGAGGAGGAGGAGGAGGAGGAGGAGGAGGAGGAGGAGGAGGAGGAGGAGGAGAGAGGGAGGAGGAGGAGGAGGAGGAGGAGGAGGAGGAGGAGGAGGAGGAGGAGGAGGAGGAGGAGGAGGAGGAGGAGGAGGAGGAGGAGGAGGAGGAGGAGGAGGAGGAGGAGGAGGAGGAGGAGGAGGAGTGGGGGGTGCCTGGCCCAGGGGCCACGGCATTGGGGGCAGGGGGGGCGGCTTGGCGGCCCCAGGGGAAGGAGGCACCGACCCCCATGGCGCCCCTGCGTCGCCGAGCGGGACCGCCTCGGTACCTCTGGTCCCCCGCCCAGGATTTAAGTCGGGCGTGTCCCTCTGCAGGAGGAGTATGCAAACGTAGTCAAAACAAGGTCTGGGGACGATTGTTTGACCATTGCATGGTATGTTTGAATAGTTCTTTAGTTCTTTAAGAGAAGATCTTCAGCATTTCTTCCGTATTTCTTCGGCTTGAGTATTCAAACGTAGTCAAAACATGGTCTGGGGGCGATTGTTTGACCATGTTGCTACATTTTTTGAGTGTTTCTCTAGTTTGAAAATCAGCTTCGTTCAAAAGCCGCCCATTGGAGGGCATGTCCGACCTGAGCCCAGGACCGTGCGGTTTCGCCATCGGGGGCCCGTCGTCGCCGATGTCCAGGTCGTGTGCTCTCCTCCCCCCTCCGGGGTCGGCCCCTCCTGCCTTTGTTGGTTTCCGCGGCGGCGCGGTCTCCTCGAGAAGCTCGGGCGTTCCCGGGGGGGGGCCTTCTGCCGAAGCTGCCGATGCTGCCGCCGAGCGCGGCTCTTCCCTCGCCGCCACGGGCGGAGGCGCCCCGAGGCCCTGGTCGGAAGGCCCCCCCCCCCCCCGGGGTGGGCGCGGGGGAGCCGCGGTGCTCGGTGTCCGGCGGCCGCCGAGGGCGAAGAGCGGGCCCACGGGAAACGGAGTCGAGAGCGCTCCCCGGGGGGCAGCGCGCCGACGCGAGCTGGGGAAGCGAGCACAGCTGTGATCGGAAGCTGGAGCAGGTGCCTTGCCGGTGGCGGGCTGTCGTTCCATCCCAGGATCTCTTGAGGGTCGAGGGCGACGCCGAGGTGGCGTGGTGTATATTTTTTCCCCCGACGTCCCGGGGAAGCAACGAAACATGTATACACCAGGGTCCCGTATACACCAGGATCCGCTCTCGAGTGCAAATGCTAATGCAGGGCTGGAAGAAGCGTCGGTGTATAGAGTTCGATTCCCTAGCTGAGACCCTGGAACAAAAGACGAATTGTTCGAGTTCGGAAGGGGGCTGCTGCTTCTTGGGGCCTTTTCAACGGCTGTTCCGCAAGCGCTCCTGGCGCACCAGGGCGTTTTTTTGGTGAGCCGAAAGAAAGTTAGTCGGACAGAGAGAGAGAGAGAGAGAGAGAGACAGAGAGAGAGACAGGCGGACAGACAGACATTCAGGGGGAAAAAAAGCACACAGGCACAATCAATCGCCGACTCCCAGGACAAAAAAGGGAAAATATGAGAAGCGGGGGGGGAAGACGAACATCCAGAAGACATGGGAGGCGAGGGGGAAGACATGGAAAATATGGTGAAGCCATGGGATCTGTGTCTCTGGGTGTCTATTTCCTCGTGTGTCCCTCCGAGGCAGGCCGGCAGGCAGGCGGGCCCGCCCTCTCCGGGCCACATCGAGGGGGCGGTCTTCCGAGAGGGCGGGCGCGCGGGGGCGCGCGGCCCCCCGCCTCGGGAGGGCCTCTCGCAGGCCTCGGCGGTGGGCACCCCCCGCCAAGAGCGGCGGCGTGCCCCCACCGATCGGGCCGGGCGGAAGGGGGGGGATGGGGAGAGGGGGGGTTACGAAATCTGCTGCATGCAGCTGGTTTCGGCCCCGCCGAGGGGCCCATTCCTCGATAAATGGGCGCCTCCCGGCGCTGGGAGGCGCCGGGAAAGTCAGCTATACGTGAGCTGATTCTCAACCCCCCCCCCTTTTGCTATCCCCCCCTTTCGCCCGACCCGAACCGAGGGAAGAGGCTCCCGGTCTCGGCGATGGCGGTGGTGTGCTGGCTCCCAGGGTGGTCGAAAGGTTGCCACCGACACCGCAGTCTAGGTGTCAGCTTCCCTCTGTGGAGGCACCCCCCCGCCAAGGTCGGCGGTGTGCCTCCACCGAGGGAAGAAGCTCCCGGTCTCGGCGACGGTGGTGATGTGCTGGCTCCCAAGGTGGTCGAAAGGTTGCCACCGACACCGCAGTCTAGGGTCAGCTTCCCTCCGTGGAGGCAACGCCCCTGTCTTGGTGTCGATGCATCGATGCCCATTTCCAGGCCTCCGAGAGTCTGAGTTGTCGCTGCATCCGCAGGGGTGGGAAACAAACAGCATGCATGTGCAGCACACTGAACTCAGGACCCACCACTGCATCTCAGACTCCTCCTCCCTAACTCATTCCACGCATCGTGTGATAGCCCACACAGCTCTGGCATGAACCGTTAGTTGTCCGTCCTGTAGCAGCTTGACTGTACACGACGCCGGAGGACCTGGATTCGACGCTCGCGGATACCAGGTAGAGCCCCGTGCACAGATGCGTTCCTCACCAGGAGTGTTGGTTTGTTCGCTACGAGCGCCACCGGGTCGCAACACTGCGATGATTACAGATATTGTCGTTTCAGTGGCCTGGTGAGCTTGAAAAGGGCTGAGGCACTGAGGGCGAATGGCTCAAGGAGTGAAGCTCCCGCGGGCAGTTTACCACGCCGCGCAGCGCACAGTCGTCTCAGAAGTTTACGCCCGCGAGGCGCGGACGACCACCCGAGGCAGGACTTCGCCCAGGAGAGACGGAGAACGTAGATCCGTACTCTGCCAAACGATGCGGCCCTGGTTGACAAGTTCAGGTAGCGGCTACAGCGGGTGCGTTGTGCGCGTGTCCGAAGGAAGCGGAGTTCAGGCTGGATCGTCGCGGCGCTTGGGAGGTGTGGAGCGGGCAAATCTCAAATTGCATTCGGCCTGTCCCGCCACTGTGCCTGGGTCTTGGGCAGGAGGCGTCGTGGGGCCTCTTGGAAAGCCCCTCGGGGGTCTCTTGGAAGCCTCTTTCAAGTCTTTTGCAGATCTTGGAGGTTGCCTGGGGTAAGTAAGTAAGCATTCTGTCAAAAGTGGCAGCCATCTGGCCGTTCTGCACGATCTCATATTGTTGCTTAGAGCACGAGTCCGCGGTATCAGTTACACTCGCCGTCGAATGGCGAAAGCAGCGTCGCATCCGGGATGCAATTCATCAACAAATCGGCTGGGGCGTTTCCAGCCGACATTGCTGGATAACAACATGGGTAACATGCACCGCTTCGTCCAAGCCTCGCAGCCATCCTGCACTTTGGTATCTTCCCTGCGGTGAGCACGCGACGTCCCGTGCTCCCGAGCTCCAGGCTCCAGCGCTCCATTCTGCGGGGCTCCCCGCGCCGGGGCCGGTTTTACGAGGGTGCCGAGGCTTGGATCTGGCAGCCAGGGGTCAGACAAGTTGAGATTCTTCGCCAGCCAGATCCCGCCTCCCGCCCCGACCGCCTCGACGATTTGGAGCCGAGCTGGGAAGCAGCACGCCTCCATCTGACCACGGAGACCCGGGGGCGCAGGGGGCGCAGGGCAGGCCCTCCAGGCTCGCTGCCGCAACGGCCCCTTGGGGCTGGCGGTGGGGCCTGGGGTTCTGATCGATGCATTCCCTCGACGCCCCGACTCGTGGGTTCTCGGCATCGGCAGCTCGACTTTGTGATGGCTCGTCAGTCGTTGGTTCATGGTCCCTGGGCACGGAAATGGCCCCCCCGGGATGCGGGGGCTGGCGAAACAAATCCGTCGCGATGTTTCAGCACGCACAGTAGGTTCGCACTGCGTCGACGCGGCGCCACATCCAGCGCGAGCGTTAAAGGTTCAACGCCGATTGTTGCTCAGGATCGGCCGATATCGAGCGATTCTGCGCTACAGGAAAGCCGCGATCGTTCAAGGTTGAACGATCCACGCGGTGTCAGAAACGAACACCCACGATTTTGCATGCGAACATGCCGTAAGGACTCTGGGAATGCGATTAAGTTCGGGGCCCGTCGGATAAAAGAGGGAGCTCCTAATCTGCTGCGTGCAGCTGGTTTCGGCCCGGCCGCCAGGCGCCTTCCTCGATGCACGTGGCCGCCTCTGGCGGCCGCAGGCGCCCGGAAGACCAGCGGCGCACAGCTGACTTGCGAATCCCCTCTTGGCATCCCCTCCCTTCTCCGGGAGCGCCCGCGGGTGCTCGGGGATCATCCTGCCTCGCGCGTCGCACTTAGGGCGTCCCCAGGGGGGGGGGGGGCGGCGAGAGTGCGGGAGGAGAACCCCGCTGCGCGCACCCCTGGGCGCGGTGTGCGCAGCCAGGCGGCCCAGCTTGCGCCCGACCCGCCTGGGGCGGCGCGCGCCGGGGGGCGGCGCGAGCGGCGGTGGCCTTCGGGGAAGGCGTCGGTGGCTCCTTGCAAGTTGGAAGCCCACCCAGCCTCTGTGAGGAGCCTTCTTTCCTCCTCCTCCCCCTCCCCCTCCCCCCTCCCCCTCCTCCCCCTCCTCCTCCTCCTCCTCCTCCTCCTCCTCCTCCTCCTCCGCCCCCTCCCCTCTCCTCCTCCTCCTCCTCCTCCTCCTCCTCCTCCTCATCCTCCTCCGCCTCCTCCTCCTCCTCCTCCTCCAACTCCTCCTCCTCCTCCTCCTCCTCCTCCTCCTCCTCCTCCTCCTCCTCCTCCTCCTCCTCCTCCTCCTTGAGAGCATCCGGGCGCTGCTGAGAAGCCCCCCGCCTCGCCAAGAGGCGCCCCGCCCTCTCCGAAGCCCGCCCCCGCCTCGGTACCGCCCACTCGCGCGCGCGCGGCGGGCCGCGTAAGAGTGCCGCGGCGGGGCTCTCTGTGCCTGCCGGTGCTCTGGCGGCGGCCGCCGTGCGGCCGTCGGCCGGAGGAGATCCGGGGCTGGCGGCGGTAACCTCAAGGCGCCCGCCCCGCCCCCCCCCACCCGACGCAGTGGCCTCTCTGCAGGTTTTTGCACTGTCTCTGGCGACATGGGGCGTCGCCGGAATGGGAGGGGGCAGTGACGTTCTGTTTTGCGCCGGCGGGTGCTGGGGGATGGCCCGGAAGAGGTATTCTGTGGTCGCTCACGGACTTGTCGCACACCCGATGTTGGGGGCTATCATGCAACCCCATCTGCAGCACGTAATTCGGCACCTGGAGCCCTACAAGTTCATGCAGCACGTCCACCTCCTACTGGCATGCTCATGTTTATGTTTATATTGGACACTAAACAGAAGAAATCTTCTCGATCGGTGTGGAAATTGATTGCGGGTTCGTTGTGAAAGATAATGTAAAGCACATGAGTTCTCAATATTGGGCACATGAACGTATTAATGCTTTTCTTCTTATCCGTTCATCCAATCATGACTTCCAAACCAGGCGCTGATAGATCCCTGCTGGGCAAACCAATGAGTAGTTCGATCGAGACAGCCAGCGACGGTAAACCCATACACCCTAGTATACAAGGTTTCAAAAGTCAGCCGACTTTGACAGCGACACTATGTTTTCGATCGATTTTGCAGCAATTGCGGTTCCCAGTTCCAGGGTTATTGTTTCGATTGCCAAGGCATCGATCAGAAGATAATGAAGCACAGAGGTGGGCCGCACACGCACGTTGTCGAGGAGGCATCGTGTCTTCCTGTATTGTTCCAGCTGACGGAACGACCGAATTGTTCGAGCAATTCTGACATATCCATACAATGTTCTTGTGTCAGCCATCTTTCGTTTATCGGGGGAGCGTAAGACCAGGGTTTGCCAGGACTCGGGTTCGCCATCGTTTTTTGACGACCGCGCCTCGGATTTTGACGAGGAGGAGTTTCGTGGGATGTCTGCAGCGGGAGACCTCGTCAAAATGCACGCTCGGCCTCGTCATTTTTTTGGCGACCTCGTCGGGGATTTCCGAGTCCCCTGTCCCAGGTCTTACGTCCCCCTGAGTTTATTGTCCAACATGGGTGACAGAGATGAGTTCTCAATTCTAGACGCTTCGCGTATCCCCACCAGCCCGTCCAGAAACGACGCCTAGGCGAGTAGAGGGTCGTCCTGAGGGGCTTTTCGGCGTCTTGGGTGCCTCGGGGGGGCCTCTGTGGGCCGTTCGGGATCCTCTTTGGGGACTGGGCGCTTCTTGGGGCCATCTTTGCCCCTTGGGTGCCTCTGGGGGGTCTCTTGGGGCCTCTTGGGGGTCTCTTGGGGGCCTCCTGGGGGCCTCTTGGGGGGCCTCTTGGGGCCATCTTGGGGCCATCCTGCGGCCTTTTGGAGGACATCGGCCAAGGAAGTGGGGTTCCCTAATTACAGTCCCCCCCCAGGAGCTCCAACAATCGCTTCCTGGACCTCTCTTGGATCGCTCTTGGAGCGCTCGTGGCCGCTCTTGGAGCCATCCTGAGGCTCTCTTGGGCCCCTCTTGGAGCTATCTTGAGCCATCTTGGAGCCATCTTGACGCGTCGGATGTGCATCGCAAGCGAAAAAATGAGAACACCAAAAACATTGAGAACACCAAGAACATTGATTTTCCCTAGGGTTTTGAAGCATGTTGGCCTCTTGAATGCATCCTAATGATGCTCTTGTGGGCACTTGGAACCGTCTTGGGGAGTTCTTGGAGCGTCTTGGAACATCATGGGGACCATCTTGAGGCATCTTGCGCTATCTTGAGCCATCTTGGAGGGTATCTTGGGCTCCCTGAGGCCCTCTTGGAGCCGTCTTGGGCCATCTTGGGCGCTCCAACGCGCCGCGGAACCCCCTGTCCAGGTCAGTGGGGAGGGGGTAGGGGGAGGGGTAAACCCCTCCCCGAAGGGGAAGAAGGAGGGGTGGAAGAGGAAACGCTCTAAACCACCGACGCCCAGAGGGCTGGTGGGATTCGGTTTAGTCTTGATTACAACATGGCGATGGGCGCCACACTTTCACAGACAAATCCATTCGAGCAAGCAAGTTCGCACATATGTTGAGAAGGTGCGTCGCCTGTTTCTCATCCGAGTTCATTATCGTGGTTGTCAGCCATCATCATCAAAGACGAGTCTGAAAATGTTGAGAAACAATCGCCGTGCTTGAGAGTTTCGAGTTGCGTTTTTTCGGGCCTCGTGTTGCGTCAGCCTTCGAGTCAGGGTCGCGATGGGCGAGGCTCAATGCACATCTGGTTACTTCCCTACCTAGGCTCTGCCTAGAAGGGTTCTTATTCTCTTGGCTGAAAGGGCTGGGCAGTGGGAACCGGCCCGGGCGGTTCCCCCAGTGTCCGCCCCGCGGTTCCCCCAGTATCCGCCCCGCGGTTCCCCCAGTTACGTCCCCTTAGCTTAGCTTTGCTTATCTCATCTTAGCTTAGCTTATTTCATCTTAGCTTAGCTTAGCTTCATCTTAGCTCAGGTTTAGCTTAGCTTACCTTCATCTTAGCTTCGCTGAGCTTTAGGATAGCAGAGCACAGCATAGCATAGCATAACGTAGCATATCATAGCGCAGCATAGCATAGCATAGCATAGCTTAGCATGGCACAGCGCAGCATGGCATAGCATAGCTTAGCATAGCATAGCATATCATAACGCAGCATAGCATAGCATAGCTTAGTATAGCATGGCGCAGCATAGCATGGCATAGCATAGCATAGCATAGCAACTAATGCTGCTTTCCTAGGGGTTCCAACTTCTAGGTAGGGTCGCACTGGGGTAATTTGTGCATATTCATACACTATGTTAGCCAGCGTGGGCCCCAAAGAGTGCGGCATTACACTCTGGAGGTGGAAGCTATGCGGTGTAAGCTATGTGGTGAAAGCTATGTCGCGTAAGCTCTGTGGTGTGAGTTGCGGAGGTCTCACCTATGCGGTGTCAGTTAGAGGGGGTGCCATGTGAAACGAGCTATGCGGTGTAAACTATGCGGTGGAGGCTCTGTGGGGCGCCCACGAGGCGGCACGGGGCAGCAACGCGACGCAGCCTTGGCCTATCCGCCAAGCGCGGGGCGCCCACGAGGCGCTCACGAGGCGGCACGGGCGGCAGCGTGGCGCAATCTCGGCATACCCCCCGAAGCGCGTGGCGCCCACGGGCCGCCCACGAGGCGGCAGGGGCCCGCAGCGCGGCGCAACCTCGGCATTCCCCCCCAAGCGCGGGGCGCCCACGAGGCGCCCACGAGGCGGCACGGGCCAGCCACGTGGCGAACGCCCAGGGTACCAAAACGGATGCTCAACGAAAACAGGACAGAACCCCTAAGTGCCAGCACTGTTGGGGGGAATGTGTACGTGCAGGGCGCAGGGGTTGCAAACGGTTCAGTTCGCCACAGGCGCGTCCACGCGATGTGTTTCGGGCGGCCGCGCGTAAGCTGTAGACAGTTGGCTAGCTCGTTTGCTTTGCAACTGGCGCGTGGCATGTAAGCATGTTAATGAACTCAACGCTGTCACGTGTAGTGTGACAGTCGAATTTGCGTCTTTCAAGCTGTGGGCATCATTCATCATGTAGCAGTACATCGCTATGATGTCAAGCTTCGACCCAGGACATGTACAGCGCACCCATGCAGACACTGCGCGAGGTTCATGTGCTTGATAATGGAACAATGCATAATACTAGATCCACACACGATGCGCCATTAGCGATGGAATCGCCACTGCATTCTGGTTGGAGGGGAAACTGATATTGAATGCCAATCGTCTATCGAGCGACCTTTCCTCTGAACAGCCGCCCAGCCCCTCGCTCCGGTGGGCGGACAAAAAGTGTCCACACTTGTCGCACCAAGACAACTCGTCGTCAAATCACGTCGAACGAATATGTATACCCCCCTTTTCCCCCAACTCAAAGTTGGCGGGGTTAGGCGGCAGGCCGCGCGCCAGGGACAAAATGTGGACACTTCAACTTTGGGTTTTGGGGGGGAGGGGTGCGAGCCAAGTGCGTCATGCTGTTGCGGTTGTTATCACGTCGCAGTGTCTTGCCGCCCTGGGTGTGGACACTTTTTGTCCGGGCACCGTCGCGCCCTTCCCCCATCCTCTCGTTCCGCGTGCAGAGCGAGAGGCCCAGAGCACGCGCGCGGGAGCATCGGCAACACCCAAACATAAGTGTACAACATGGGCTTGATGAAAGTTTGCCCGAATTTTGCCACTGCGGCGCTGATCGGCACCGTGCAGTGGAATGCGTGCATACAGCAGGGGACCGGGCCCTGGGGGCGAGGGCCGGGACCTGAACCACAAGTGGGGGTACCGGGCTGCTTGGGGCCCTGCTGGAGCGCCGGGGCCTTCCAAGATCGCCCGAAGACGGCCTCGGATCGCCCGAAAGCGCGCTTCGAGACCGCCAAAGCGGCGTATGACGGCACCAGACTGCCCTCCAAGACGCTGATTGTGGCCCCAAGAAGCTCCAAAACGCCCCAAGAGGCCCCCAAGAGGCCCCGCAAGAGGGCTCCAAGAAACAACAAGCGTCCCATTCCCAGAGGAAAGGGTATTTCTTTTGGCATGTTCGCTTCCTGGGCTCTCACAGCGTCCATGACGGCCCAAGATGCTCCCGAGGCGGGCCAGGAGGCCCCCTAGAGGGCTGCAAGACGGCCCAAGAAGGGCCCAAAACGGCCCAAGAGAGCACCAGGACGGGCCCGAGAGGGGTCCAGAGAGGGAAAGCTCAGTTCAATGGCCCCATGAGCCCCCCAGGAGGCCTCAAGAGGCGCCCCAGAGGACCCAAGAGGCCCCAAGAGACCCCAAGAGGCCCTCAAAAGCACCACAAGAGGACCTCCCGGAAGCCCTCAAGAGGCACAAACGTTGCCTCAATGTTATGCCCTCGAGAGGCCTCCAAGATGCCTCTAGGACGCCCACGAAGAGGCCCCCCAAATTGCCTCCAAGATACCTCCAAAACGCTTGTTTTGACAAAGGTGTTGCAACACAACTTGTTTCTTGAATGATTTCACGCTCCCAAATGGCGCCCAAGAGGGCCACGCGAGGCCAGCTTGCTTGATGGTCCGCATCCTTGAACTTCCTGCGGTGCAAGACGCCAGAACGGGCTCCCACGACCGCCCCGAGACCTCTTCCCAGATGCCTACGTTTATTTGGCATCGCTCGGACGTGTGCATTTTTTCCTTCGGCGAGGACCATCGAGGAGCATCCTTGATCATTTGGCGAAAAAGCCACGCACGAAACCGAAAAAAGCACAGGGAATGGACGTCCGAGCGATGGCCAGTTTACACGCACATACACACACACACACGCGTGTTGCAAAAACAGTGTGGGATGTCTACATCTTCGCGCTCCCAGAGGGCGCCGAAAGGGGCCACGCGCGGCCAAGTTCCGTGATTCTCCTCCGGTGGAAGACTTGCGACGGTCTCCCTTCCTCCTGCCATCGCTCGGGCGTGTGCATTTTTTTCCTGTCGACGAGGACCAGCGAGGAGCATCCCTGATCATTCGGCGAAAAAAAAAACACGCACGAAACCAAAACAAAAAAAAACACAGGGAATGGACGTCCGAGCGATGGCCAGGACAAGACAACAACGGAGGAGGAGCGAGGAGGAGGAGGAGCGAGGAGGAGGAGGAGGAATCATTTGGCGGGAAATGGACGTTCGAGCGATGGCGGGTGCTCGAGCTCCCTGGTGTCCCGAGGCGGCCGAGGGCGGCGGCCGCACGGCGCTCCCGCGCCCGCCCCGAGGGGGCTCAACTAAACGGCCATACGTACGTGCACACGCACATGTATGCATGCATACAGAGCTACCGACCTACCTACCGACCCACATACCATCCATACAAACATACACACATACAGACACACAGACATGCAGACACACAGACATGCAGACCTACCGACCGACCTACCTGCCTACCTACATGCACACACCTACGTCCCTACTTGCCTACCTACCTACCTACCGACCTACCTACCTACATACATGCATGCATGCATGCATGCAATGCAATAAGACACTGGACTACGAGGCAACGCAAATCAATGCAATTCATACATGCATACATACAAGCATGCATGCACACCTTTACACATTCGTATGTACACATACATACATACACACATACGTACCTACATACATACACACATACATACACACATACATACATACAGACATGCATGCCTACATACGTGCATGCCTACATACACATACATACACATACATACACACATACATACATACATACATACATACATACATACATGCATGCATACATGCATGCATGCATGCATGCGTGCATGCGCACATGCATACATACATACATACATACATACATAAATACATACTTACATACTTACATACATATGTATACATTCATGCATACATACATACATACATACATCCATCCATACATGCATACATACATACATACATGCCTACATACGTGCATGCCTCCATACACATACAGACACATGCATACACATACATACATACATGCATGCATGCATGCATACATACAGACATACATACATGTGCATGCATGCGTACATACATACATACATGCATACATACATCCATACATACATATGCATACACATACATACATACATATGTACGTACATACATACATGCATGCATACATGCATACAGACATACATACATACAAACATACATACATACATACGCGCACACAGACAGACAGACTTGCAGACAGAGACAGACAGACAGGCAGACATACATACATACGCATGTATTCAATACGTAGCCCCCCCGCCAACTCCGCAATCATTTTTCGCAAATCCCGGGCACCGCGCTCGCGGGCGTACAAGAGAGTTTTGGGAGAGCTTGAAGACGGACCAGGACGTACCCGAGACAGCCCAAGAGTGCTCCACGGCCGTCAAATCTGGTCCCTCGACGGGTTTGGAAGCCCCCAAGCGCATTCAAGATCGCCGCAAGAGTCTTCCAAGAGTCCCCCATGAGCTCTGCAGAAGCCCTCGAGATGCCAAAAGCATTGAACAAACAATGGTAAATCCATGTTTTTCTGTTTTCTCGCACTTCGCCTCCGACGCACTTCCGAGGCTTGCGCAAGCCCCCCAAGAGAGCTCCAAGAGGCCTCCAGGCGGCGTCCCGAACGGCGCGAACTGCCCCCAAGAGAACAACAGAGGCCCGCCGAAGAGGGCCTTGAGAGGCCCTCAAGAGCTCCCAAGAGGCCCCCAGGAGAGCTCCAAGATGCTTCAATGAGCCGCTCGGAACGACCCTTGGGGGCATCTCAGAGCTCCCTGGAGTGCATGCGCAAGCCTCGGAAGCGTGTCGGAGGCGGACATGCGAGAACAGACAAATGGTAAGTTTCGATAGTTTTTGGAATGATGCTTGATTCTCGAGGGCTTCCCCGGAGCTCCCTGGGGACTCGTGGAGGCCTCTGGGGCGATCTTGGGTGCCCTTGGGGGCCTCCAGAGGCAACTTGAACAAACATGAATTCCTTCAAATCCCGTTTTTGTTTTCAAGTTCGCCCATCTCTATCCGTTCCTTCCTGTCCCAGGCTTTGACGTACCCTAGAGTGCGTTTCAGTTTCCCCCATCCCTCGCTGTCCGTTCCTGTTGCTCTCTCCCTCTTTTTTTTTTTCTCTCTCTCTCTCTCTCTTTCTCTCCTGCTCTTGGTTCTCCTCCGTCTCTGGTTCCACATCCTTCATCTTCCTCTCCTCCTCCTTCCTCACCGCTGCGTAATTTTCGCTCCCCCCGCTTCCTAGTCTCTCCTTCACGCCTTCCTCTCTCCGCCTCCCTCATGCGTTTCCGCCTCCCCCTCCCTCATCCTCATCTCTCCTTTGCTTCTTCCTCTCTCCGCCGCCCTCACCCAGCCTCCTGCCCCTCTGAGTGATTGGAGGCCCAGCTTGAAAAAGCAGGAACGCATCACATGGTTTCAGGCATACTTATTCCATGCGACATTTCGAGCCCAGACGTCAAGAGCTCTGGGGAGGCCCCCGCGGCGCGCCCAAGAAGTCCCAAGAGACCACCAGGAGACCCCCACCAAAAACCGAAGAGACCCCACCCCCAGAAGCCCCCAAGAGCTCTCCCAGAACTTCCCCCAGAGGCATCCAAAGAGACTCCCAGCACGGTTTCCCCAGGCTGCTAGGATTTCTCGGGCGTCCCCCATATCTAGGCCTCCTAGATGGGGTCGGAGTAGATGGGGTCGGAGGATCGCGCCGCATCGCAGATGCATCGCCGACGCATCGGCGATGCGGCTCGATGTGGGACCCGCTTTGCTCCACGTCGACATCGCCGATGCGTCGCCGACGTCGACGATGCATCGGCGATGGGGCGCGATCCTCCGACCCCATCTACTCGGACCCCATCCAGGAGGCCTCTTACGTCTGCCACTCTGGGTCCTATACGTGGCATGATGTCCATTCTCATCCAGCCTGGTAAAGTTTACTTGGGCTGCGCTAGAACCTAAGCGAGCGCGACGCGCGCGCGCGAGCACAAGACCATCCTGTGTGAACGCCACGTTGTGGTCTCAACGGGCGCACTGTACCCATCAGTCGTTGAAAGTAGGTATTTTGGGAATCCCAGGTTCCAGTCTACTGGAGGCGCCTTCCTATTTCGAGGTCCTCCTTAGGTGATGGCCGGACACCCAATCTATTTTCAACGTTTTCCTACTTCATGTTTATACCTACTTCTTCCGACCGATGGGCAACATACAGTCACAACTTACTTGAAAACAGCAGCGGCGGAGTAGCCCTGTGACTATGAGCACCCAGGCGCCCTGTGGGCACCACGGAGCCCGTGAGCGACAGGGCACATAAACACCCCAACGCCCATGACCACCGGAGCGGTTGTGATGTTGGGTATGTTATGTTTGTTTGTGATTGGGAGTTTTGTTTGGTTGAACCGGTTTTTGTTTCCTTGTTGATAATCCCGTCGCGCTCCCAGACTCTTGTGCATCCTGAAACACGGCCGATAATGCACAAGTCGGTCTCGCCGTTGTCGTTGTCCCCATCCCCAGTGGTGTCGATATTCTATTGACTTCGATGCATTGCCTTGCAATGCCTGTGGCTCCAGAGGGGCACGTAACCATCCTGAGTGGACAACGCGCTGTTGCATCAGTGGATGGTGTCGTTTTCGTTGTTGTCACGTGGCGCAGGTTGGGTCAACATACACGCAACCCTGGTTGAGCCCAAAATTGCCTGAACACCACAGTTACTGCGAGCATTGGGGCGCCAGTGGACATCGCACCAACTGTGAGCACCAGAGCCTATGAGAAACACAAAATATCAGACCACATCAGGAACAATCAGCACCCGATCCGTACCCTAACCTCCCTCCCACCTCCTCCAACCATCCATCCCCAATCACTCCTTCCACCCTTGCATCCCTCACCCTGCCACCCGTCTTCCCTCCATTCCAACGAGTCCTTCTGAATCCCCAATGTTCCGCCCGTCTGTACTTTCCTTTTCCTCCCCTGTTTCCCATCCCTCGTCATCAAGTCGTCTATTCACCCATCTTTCCTCGCACATCCTGCCTTCCTCCATCCGTCCGTCCCTCCATCCCCCCTTTCCTTCCGTGCATCCCCCCTCGTCATTCAAATCGCATTCCTCATCCTCATATTCTTCCGCCTGCACCTTCCTCCTCCTCCTCTTCCATCCCGCCCCTCCCCCGATTCCTTCTCCCCGGAATGATCCGCGAAGACACGTGCGGTTGAGTCTTGGACTGCACGCACCACATGTT
>CAUYUJ010000081.1:20000-102500 GCA_963575745.1 Prorocentrum cordatum | reverse complement strand
AAAAGGGGAAGAGGCAGGAGGTGAACGCAGACGAATCTAAGATCGAGGTCGCACTCGAGCGCAAGTGGGGTTGCCACATTTTGCGATGTGTGTACCAGGGCCCCCCAGGAAACCTCAGGAGGCCCGACTTGGATACCGGAAGAGGCTCCAGGAGGCCCCGGGATTGTGAGTGTTGTGTGTGTGATGTGTGCTCTGTGTTGTGCGTGTTTTCTGTGCGTTGTAGGTGTTGTGTGTGTGTTATGTTTGTCTAGCGTGTGATGTGTTGGGTGTGATTCGTGTCTCTGTGTGTGCATGTAGTTCTGAGGCCCCAGGAGGCCCCAGGCGGCCTCAGGAGGCCCCAGAAGACCCCAGGAGGCTCCAGGAGGCCCCAAGAGGCTCCAGGAGGCCGCAGGAGGCCCCAGGAGGTTCCAGGAGACCCCCAGGAGGCTCCGAGGCGGGGTCTGGGGTACCAGAAGGTACAGAAAACCCCAGGAGACCCCAGGAGGTTCCAGGAGGCTCCCAAGAGGCTCCGAGGCGGGGTCTGGGGTACCAGAAGGTACTTCGGGGCTCGATTTTGGGAGGATGTCTCAGGCGAAATCGTCATTTTCTGAGAATCGGGGTCAAAATCATTGAAATGACAATTTGTTTTTGAATGTTTGATGTTAGAATGTTGAAATTTCCATGTGTTTTTTTTACCCTGGCGTCACGATCTGCGTGAGGGGTGCCACCGATGTTCAGAATTTTGAGGATGTCCCTGGCGAAGCGGCCAGAAAAATCGCGGACGCGGCGCCCCGCGTACGCACTAATCGCCTCTGAGTTCTTCTCCTTTGGAGAGGTGCCTATGAGAATATATATATATATAATATATAATATATATATATATATATATATATATATATATATATATATATATATATGTATATATATATATTATATATATTACTATATAACACAAGATTTGAAGCTCGCCGCGCTTCGCTTGGAGGTCTTGGCACGACGCGCTGGCGTGCAGTGTGCGAGTGAAGTGCGACTATGCGGGCTGAAGCGTCGGCGATGGGCAGGGGCGGGGATGGGAAGGTCACGGGCGCATGGGCGTCGGCCCATGGAGTGCGCGCGCGCCGTGCGCGCGCGCCGAGTTGGCAAGGGGCGACGCGCGCGACGGTCATCGGCGATGAGATTAGGCGGGGATGCAACGCCGAGGGCAGGGGAAGGGAGAGGTGTGGTAAATGCGGGGCATTCGGGACAACTTCAGGATTCGGGGGCCCTATTGGGGAAGACGGAGGGGTCGGAATCCTTCTTGGCGGGTGCGACACAGGGGGTTGGCGAGGTCAGGGGCAGCGCCTGTGGACAGGGTGTTTAACATGGCGGTGACCACGATGATGATGACGTGGTTGTGGCGACGACGGAAGTGGCATGCGCAGGGGGCGGGAGGGGCAGGGGCTCGCCAGCCTGGTTCGAAGGGGCGGCCCGAAACCGGGACCCCCCCCCTCAGCCCGACGTGGCCTTTCTCTCGGCGTCTTGACTGTGCGCTCGGATCTGCAAATCTACACGCGACAGACCCGTGCCAGCGAAGCGGTCTGGACGGCTGCTTGCCCGCGCGCTTCCTTCCCTGTCCGTCTGCGCGCGCGGCCGCTGTTTCATCGGCCTGCGCGCGCGTGGCTTGCGTTGTCGTGCCCCCCTGTCTTGCTGCAAAGAGAAAATAGTTACACTGCCCCATGCCTGCAGTCCGCGGAGCACCTGGTCGCGTCCAGGCGTGTCGAAGCACATCAACGTTTTGGGTCTCGTGGGCCCTCTTCGGAGGCCTCTCGGAGGCCTCTTGGGCGGTATTGGGGGCCTTTTGGGCCGTCGTCACGTAAGTCATCATAGGCGTCCTGGGCAGATTATTAGGCGATTTCGGGCCCTTTGGACCGTCTTGGGAAGCCCAACTGGCGGGCCAGAGAACGCCCAAGGGACACCTGGGGCCTCCGGGGACTGGCCAGAGAGAGCCCCGCGGGCCCCTGGGGCCGCCAGATTCTATTAGGGGGGGGGTGCCGCCCATCCCCGGGGATCTCCTGATGTGAGATAATAAAGATAGGAATATATATATATATATATATATATATATATATATATATACACACACGCACGCTTTCATATAAATCCGTGGGAAGCCTGGCTGGTTTGGAGGGACCCCCGGTTCCCCGAGCGCCCTGGGGAGCCCGAAACTGCACAGGAGGGGCCCCGGAGGGCCCCGAAAGGGCACCGAGCTCCCGAGACGAGCCCCGAGACGGCCCAAAGGAGCACCGAGACGACCAAAGACTGCCCCGGTTTGCCCCTAGACGGCCCTCCGACGGCCCAAGATGCTCCCGAGACGGCCCCATGCATGGCCCGCCTAGACGCCCCGAGACGGCTCCGAGAGGACACCCTCGAGGGCCCCACGAGGCCGAAGTCGTAGATTTCCGATGGGTTTCCTACGGATTCTGGCATTCTCGCGCTGTCGACCGCATGGGCCCCAAAGACTGCCCAAGAGGCCTCCAGGATCGCTCCGAGACGGCCCAAGGGGCGCCCAAGAGAGCCCCAAGACAACCATCCGCAGATTTCGGACGCCCCGAGGCGGTGCGATGACCGCACTGTCAGGTGAGGCAAGGCGGCTTCGGGGTGGCCACACCGCTGCTCGCACGGCTGTGGGGTTTGGGTCGGTCTCCGAGGGTGTGTTGGGTGATTGGGGCTTGCAGGGTCCGACAAACGTATTGTGATTTGAAGAAGAAAGAACACCATAAACATAATTTGTTGGCGCTACGCGCGGATTTCCTGCATCCGCGCTGGGGCCTCCTGGCGGCGCCTCTGGCGCCGCCCCCCGCGCGCCAGGGAGGGGGGTCCAGAGCAGATTCAAGAAATCCTGCCGGAGCGCCAGAAGTTATGTTTATGGCGTTTTTTGTTTTTCTAGTGACGCAGCGTGAGGTGGGGTCTTTGTGGATTTCGAGGTCACCGCACGGTCTGTCACGGCACTCTTCTGGGACCCCCAACTGTTACAGGAGGTCCGCGTCGCGTCGACGCGACGGCGACCCAAGTGTCGGCGTGCGAGATCAAGCGTTCGCAGTGGCACGAAATCGGCCGACACCGACGATCCACACTGTCGGGAAGCCGTGATCATTCGAGGCCGAACGGTCCACGCAGTGTTGTAAAGACCGGCGCACGAGTCGTCACGACACGAGCTTGCGGCAATGTTACGTTTTCCGCCGCCTCCAGGGGCAGCAACAGCAGCCCGCACCGCAGGCCCGCCGCTTCGAGGAGGCGGAGCGGAAGTTCGGTCTGGCGGGCGCCAGGCTGAAGGCGCCCCCTCGGCGCCGCGCGGCCGGGGAGAGTCCACCGGGCTTGTCTGGGTCGGGGCGGGTCGGGCCCGGGCGATGCGGGAAGGGGCGGCGTATTCATTGGAGGTTCGGGGGTGTTGAGGTGTGGATAGTGGAACAAAACGTTGCATAAACATAAAAACTCGGAGGTTCCCGCGGATTCCTCGGATCGGCGCTGGGGCCCCCTGGCGGCACCTCCAGCACCGCCCCTGGCGCGCTCCGCGCGCCAGGGAGGGGGGGTCCAGCGCCGATCCGAGAAGTCCGCGCGGACCTCCGAGTTCTTATGTGTATGTCACTTTTTGTTCCCCCAGAGGAGGTGTGCGAGCAGACGCCTTTTCCAGGGCGTCGGGATTCCAGTGGTATCTGCGTCTGCTGGTGGCCAGGAGACGCAGCATAAGAAAGGTCAAACTTCTGGTCGACTCCGCTCGGAGTGCCCGAGTGCTGCTTGAGCGTAAGTGATTATGAGTGCGAGGCTGAGTGTGAATGTTGGTGAAGGCGTGGGTTTGGTGCAACGTTACCTTCGTGGGGAGTGGGTGTGAGCCTTTCTTGCTGTATTGTGCCTCTCTCTCTTTGCTGAAAGTTTGTGGATCCGCTCCTCCATGCACCTGCAGCTGTTCTCCGTTGCAGATCGCATCCCGCAAGTTGCTGGCCGTACTCCAGTTGCGCTTGCGTGAGCGGTCCTTCCCGTTTCACAATCTAGATGTTCGGCTTGAGTCTTGCCAAGACGTGTTGCCTCGTGCCATGCCCGCGCCTTGCATGTGGGCTTGGGCGGACAGCACTTTCTGGCTCTTGCCGTCTCCAGTAAACCCATGAAGTGCGCGTCCCACAGCCAATAGTCAGTAAGAGTCTGTCAGCAACGGTTTCTTGTGTACGTTCGATGTGTTGTCTGATCTCCCGCATCGTGCAGGGTTCTGAGACGCGCGCTTCTCGTGGGTAGGTTTTCTTTTTTGTGTGTGTATGTGCATTTGAGAGCGAGCTCGAATGTGAGAGCGAGTGCGGGTGCGAGTGTAAGACTGAGTGTGAGTGCGAGCGCGAGCGCGAGCGTGAGGGTTGGTTCGCCTGAGAGTGCGGGCGTGGGTGTGAGTGCGAGTGCGGTTACGAGTAGATATTAGTAGGTCCGAGTATTTCTAATCGAGCGAGCGCGATGCGTCATAGACAGCGGGAAGGAACGAGATGCGAGGCTTGCCAATTCTACACATCCCAATCCGATCCGATTATCCGATTCGATTATGATTTTCCCTCGTGATCATCGACAGTATCTCAGTATCTCATTCCCTCTGCTCGTGAGCATGTCCCTTGTGTCCCTCGAGGAGGTGCTCGACACGGACGACAAGCCCTCCCGCGTTATGCAGGAGCCGAGGGTAAGGGTGGAGCAGGAGCAGGACGAGGCGGAGGTGGAAGAGGAGGCGGCGGCGGAGGAGGAGGGGGAGCGGGGGGACGAGGGGGAGGCGGAGGCACGAGCCACGAGCCACGAGCTAGCCCACGACATGGTGGCGAGGTGCTGCGGGCGCCGGCTGCGCGGTCCGGGAGGAGCAGAGGAGGGAGGGGGGGGGGGGGCGAGGAGCAGGAGGAGCGGGAGGAGGAAAGGGGAGGAAGCAGGGCAGGGTGCCGCGAGGGGAGGGGCGCCGCAGGGGGATGGCGAGGGGGAAGCGGCGGCGGCAGAGGAGGGGGGGGCAGAAGGAGGAGCACACCCTCTCAAGCGAGGAAACACCACCCCGACCTCCATAACTGGCGCTTCCTAGACGGCCCTGGGCGCTTGCTGAACAGCCCTGCCCTGTTTGATGTCTGCACACGGTGCGTGCACTGAACGGCTTCCCTTGTCGGGGTGCTTATTCTGAGAGTGGTTTTCTTGCTCTCTGATCGTTATCCTCTGCTGTTGAAGTCAGGCGATCGCAAATATTGATCACGGGGGCGTGGATTAGCGACGGGTTTCGTTTCCATGGGAAATCGCGGATTTCCACCGACGAACGAGACGGCACCAGGCGCCTTTTTGAGAGGGCACCTCCCCCGATCCATGGATCTGGCGACCGCGCGCCAAATCCATGGATCGCTAAGCCATGTTTGCGCGCCCCTCGATTATTACGGGAGTGGCTCTCCTGCTCTCTTCTCGCCATCCTCCCTTGCTGCGGGTGAGAGAGCGGCACAGACGCTCCCTTTCGGCCTTCGGAGGTCCGCGCGGGGGCGGGGCCTGCGGGGGCCCGGGCCCGGGCCTCCGTCGACGCGCTCGCGCCCCGCCGCGGCGCTCCTCCTGCGCGTCGGCCACCTGGGGCCATCGGGAGTCGCCCCTGGGCCAGGGAGCCAGAGACCCAGACCCCCTCGCGTTGCGAAAAAGACACGGCGGGGTGCCTTTCGATCGTTTCGGCTCTCGGGGGCCCTTGCCAGGCCTCGGGGCCGTGAAAGAGCAGCTCAGGATGGAAAGCCAGTCCCTGGAGAGAGGTCCAGGCCTCTGGGGTCGACGTCGACCTCTGTATGAAAAACGCCGCTCCTTTTCCTCTCACTTCCCCTGCCCTCCCCCTCCACAATTACACAATATGAAAATACTCTCCCACTTCCCCTGATGGCGTCCCGAAGATATCCGACCCCCCCCCGCGTACTGTTTTTTTACACAGGATTCCCGGGAAACGGGTTTCCGCCTGCCTTTTTTTCCAAGATGCTGCTCTCGCTGAGGCGCCGGCCTCATTTCTGCTCCCGAATCGTTCCGAATCGTGCTCCCGCTGCAGCGTGGGCCTCATTTTCGGATCGGTGTTTGGCCTCCGTCGTTCAGGATGGCGTTCTCGCCCCAGCGCGGGCCTCTTTCTCGCGCGCCCATCCGCCCGCCACCACCGCGCCGCACCACCACCACCACCACCACCACCACCACCACCACAACCAGCACCAGCACCAGCACCAGCACCCACCACCACCACACCAGCACCACCACCACCACCACCACACCACCACCACCACCACCACCACCACCACCACCACCACCACCACCACCACCACCACCACCACCACCACCACGCACACACGCACGCACGCACGCACGCGCACCACCACCCACTACGCACGCGCGCGCGGAGCCACAGGTCCGCTACGACACGCGTCCGCGGATAGAGAAAATCAGCGCCATGGTAAGGGATGGGAGGGAGGGGTAGGACGTCAGATATGACGCGAGCGCACCTAGCTTGCCTCCTCCCCCTCCTCTCCCTCCCCTCCCTCCCCCTTCCCCGGCTTGACAGAACCCCTCCCCCTTGCCCTTTCCCCGGCTTGACGGAGCCCCTCCCCTCCCTCCCCCCTTCCCTTATGGTCTGCACGGCGCCTTCGGCAACGATGCCCTCCAGCATCTTTTCGCAGACCGCCGAGTTCCGAGTTCCCCCTTCCCCTTCCCTCCCCCTTCCCCTGCGCTCCTCCTGTGTGTCGGCCACGCGGGAATCGGGGGACGGCCCTGGGAAGCACAATTTGTTCCGCGGAGGTGGTTCGAAGGTTCGCGGGCGAAGAACGGTGTACAGTACGCTTTGGCGCCGACGGGGAGGCCTGCCCCCTGGGCAGCTGCAAAGCTCCTGTTATGCCGTTCCTCGCCCGCTCATCGACCTCCGTGGCCTCGCGTCGAACACACCTCACCGTCGGATGTCTGGGGGCTCGTGGGCAAGAGAGAGAGAGAGAGTCCAGGCATCCCAAGTGGGGCCGGAGCAGGTGGCGTCGGAGGAGCGTGCCGCACCGCCGATGCATCCGGGAGGAGGAGGAGGAGGAGGAGGAGGAGGAGGAGGAGGAGGAGGAGGAGGGGGAGGAGGGGAGGAGGGGGAGGAGGAGGGGGAGGAGGGGGAGGAGGAGGAGGAGGAGGAGGAGGAGGAGGAGGGAGGAGGAGGAGGAGGAGGAGGAGGAGAAGGGGCCACTGCACCGCCGCCGGTGCATCGCCGGTGCACCGCGCCACGACCGCCGGTGCCCCGCTCGTGAGGGCGCCTCGTGCCCGGAGAGATTGTTGCTGTTGGCGGCGCTGCAGGTGCCCAGCGACGGCCTTCATGAAGCCCCAGGTGGCGAGGCAAGAGCGGCGCGGCGCGGTTCCTCCTCCTCCTCCTCCTCCTCCTCCTCCTCCTCCTCCTCCTCCTCCTCCTCCTCCTCCTCCTCCTGTTCGAGTCGCCCGTGATTTGAGCCTCCCGACAGCCATCGGGAGTCCCCCCTGGAGGTGTCTGGGCGTTCCCAGGAGTTCGAGGAGGAGACGGCATCCATACCTATACCCTCCCCTCGTTTTCCTCTTTTTGGGGCCCCCTGGGCCTCCGTCGTCGCCGCCGCTGGATTCGCCTCGAAATCCTGGTCAGAACGCACCCCAGGAGAGGTCCAGGGAGTAGCGGTATCGGTGCCTTTTGGCTTCCCCAAGAAGGCCTCCAGTGGTCCACGGAGGCCCGTAAACGTTGTATAGCAATGTGCGAACCGCTCAAGGCGTCCAGAGCGACGAGAGAGGCATCGGGCGCGTTGTCTTTGATGGAGTGTCAAAGGTCTGGGGGTTGGGGGCGGATATCGATGTAGGAAATGAAGCACAAGCCTAGGCGCGGCGGTGATTGATTACGACCATGGCGAACACGACGGCCACGGCGAAGACAAAGAAGTCGGCATCAAATCACGACGACCACAACCACGGCGAAGACGACGCCCACGGCGAGCACGACGAGGCGAGCGGCGATCGCGACGACGGCCACGGCGACCACGACCACCACGAAGACAAGGGGCGAACGACGAGCGGCGAGCGGCGGCGGCGGCCGCGGGCGAGGAGCGCTGCCGGGAGTACCTGAGGCGCGGCGCCGCCCCGCCCGAGCGCCACTCCTCCCACGGCCAGCCGGAGCTGCTGCGCCGCGAGTCGCGTCTCCGCCGTCGTCGTCGTCGTCGTTGTTGTCGTCCTCGTCGTGGTCTTGGTCGTCCTCGTCGTCGTCCTCGTCGTGGTCTTGGTCGTCTTGGTCGTGGTCGTGGTCGCCGTGGTCGTTGTCGTTGACCTCCTCCCTCTTCCCAGTTGCTGCTCATCCTTCCTCCTGATGCTCCTGCTCCTCCTCCAGCCATGTCTGGGATGTCGTCTGGCAGACGAGCTCCCGAAAAGACCGCCGAACTCGCCCCTGAGCCCCTCAAAGGTCTCGGTTCCGAGGCTCCAGTCGCCTCTTTCCTTTTCCTCTTCTTCTGCATGATATGTCGTCGGTGGGACAGTTTGGGCCCAAAGTACGACCTCGTTAGGGCCTCCTCTGTTATAGCCTCTCTGCTTTTGTGAGGTAGGGGATCCATTGGGTGGCGAGAGGAGGAAGGGGATAGGAAGTTGAGGGAGGTAGGGGGACAGGGGGGCGGAGGATGGACAAAGGGTGGAAGGGGTGGGATGGGGAATCGAGGATGGACGAGGGGTGGATGGCGGAAGAGTATGGAAGGAGAGAAAGAGATGCAGTAGGAGGGAGGGAGTGAAAGAGAGAGAGAGGGAGAGATAGAGGGCAGAAGGAGGAAAAGGAGAACGGAGGACGAGGGGAACATGAGGGAGGAAGGGAAAGATAAAAGAAGACGCAGAAAGTTGCATCAACGCCTTCCCGGCCGCTTTTGGTGTCGGCGTCGGAGTCGTCGGAGTTGTAGGAATCGACATCGAAGTCGGAGTCGCAGTCAGAGCCGTCAGAGTCGTCGTCGTCGTGTTTGAGTGTGTCTGGCGTGTGTCTGGTTGTTTCTGGGCGTGTCTGGGCGTGTCTGGGTTGTCTGGGGTGTGTCCGCGGTGCGTGTTGGTGAGTCTGGGGTGTATCTGGCTTGTGTCTGGGTGTGTCTGTCGTGTGCCTGGCGTGCGTGTTGGCCTGTGTCTGCGGTATCGGGCGTGTGTGTGTGTGTGGCGTGTGTCTGAGGTGCGTGTGGAGTGCGTGCCGGGTTGTGTTTGAGGTGTGTCTGGGTGAATATATATATATATATATATAAATATAAATATATGTGTGTGCGTGTGTGTGAATGTGAATGTATGTATGTATACATATGTATAGATGTGCGTATTTATTTTAACCAGCGTGGGCCCCAAACAGTATGGCCCAAGTGGCTCAACGACTGCCCTGACTCAAGCTTGCGCCGCCTGCCCCGATGAGTTGAGTAGCCATGTGCCGCCTCCCAGTTGGAGCAGCCTTGTGCCCACCTTCACGGGCGGCTCGCCGACGCGCGAAGCTCTGGCGCACAGCGATGCACCAGTACAGTCGGGGCGCGCATCAAGAAACCATGTGCTTTTCGTCAGAGTATCCTGGGTTTCTTCGCCCCGCCCGCTGCGCGGTGACTTCCCGCACTGGTTGAAGAAGCTGCTGCGTTCAGGGCGCTCCCGGATTCCCCTCAGGCGCACCTCGCGCGCGGGTTTTCAGTGTTGGGTTTCTTGCGAGGGTTTCTTGCGGCCGCGCCCTCGCTGTATCACAGCAGCAGGAACGATTGCAACGACCAGTACGAGTCGACAGTGCACATTGGCCGCTGTCTGAGGGGCGACTTGCCTACAGCCGTGAGGGCGTCCTCCGCGCACGAGGTTCGGTGCTCGAGGGGCGGCCTGCAGATTACTGCAAGGACCGCCGCCACGATCTCTTTGCCGAGCTTCCAGCAGCAGCAAGACCATCGTGAAGCCTCTCCTCCCCGACGAGGTGCTGCATCTGAGAGACGTCCTCGCGAAGACCCTTTCCGAGGGTTTTGTCGGGCCTGTCCTTCTACAGGAGGAATATTCAAAAACAAACAATGTAAAAATAGTCAGGGGACGATTGTTTTACTGTTGCTGATTATTTTTGACTTTTGGTCTGACTATTTGTTCCTCTCGCCCAAAATTCGCTTGTAGGAGGACATGCCCGACCTAATCCGAATGCGAGGTGCCAAACACATGGGGTGGCATGCGGCACCTCGCGACGGCCTTCTTCACGAACGATGCGCCGACTCTGACGGGCGATGTGCCGATCTTCGCGACGGCCCACCTCTTCGGACGCGGGGCCAAACGGGACCAGCTGCGCGCAGCTCTTCGCGACAGCTTTGTAACCGTTTTCTTATTCTTTGTTTTGCCGATCGATGCGGGCCCTCACACACACACACACACGCACGCACACGCACACGCACACGCACACGCGCACACACGCACACACAAACACACAAACACACAAACACACAAACACACAAACACACAAACACACAACCACACACGCGCACGCGCACGCACACGCGCACGCGCACGCGCACACGCACACGCACACGCACACGCACACACGCACACCCCCACACGCCCACGCACACACGCACACGCACACGCACGCGCACACGCACACGCAGACGCAGACGCACACGCAGACGCAGACGCAGACGCACACACACACTCCATAGAGTAGTAGATCGTGGTTGTTGTTGGCGCCTGTTTCGAGCAGGTGGAGTCTCTCCCATAGGACGCACGGTGCCAAACAGTCGCACTAAGCAGAGGTCCAGGGCCAGACCCCCTCCTTTCGCCCAGTATCGACACGCCGAACAAGAAAACGTTATTTTTCTTCGGGGGTGGAGTTCTGAACCTGATCAGGCGGTACGTTAATTCTCGCGGCAATTCCCTACGCTGACGAGGCGCGGGGTTTCATCGGTGGTGCGCCGATTCTCGCGACGGCCCTCTTCACGGACGATGTGCTGACGCTGCCGCAAGGCATGCAGGTCTTCGCGGGGGGCAGGGTGGGCTACCAGTGAAGATCTCTCTGCTCGAGAGCTTGGTTGTCGCTGCCAGGGTCGGCCGCGCGCACGCGGTCCCCCATGCGCCGCGACAGCTGCCCCCAAGCGTGGCAGCGACCACCGAGAAGGAGCGCAGAAGGCATTTATAGAGGGCCCGCAGCCTACAGACCACTGAGGCCGCCTGCAACCCAATCATCAATGCCATCCGGGAAGTCCACGCAGGCATCCGCGGCGGTAGTATCAGGGGATCCCTTGCGCAAAGGGTCGTTGGCCAGCTGGATGATGCGGCTGCAGGCGAGGCCGGAGCTCGACGGGCTGAAGGGCACCTCGGTTGCTTCTGATGAGGGCAACTGTCGATGGCAAGTGCGCGTTTGGAACGGGGCGACGCTGCTTCGTAAGCCTGGGAATTTCCTCGGTCTGGCGACGTCCGCGGAGGTGCATATCGATCTGATCACGTCCCAGATGCAATGCTCGCGGGACGACGCCATGGAGGCATTCAGCGCAGACAACCATCTAGATGCGCAGGCCTGCGCGGTGATTATGGAGCATGATCCGCATATGAATTGGGCGCTTCGTTGCATGACTAGTCGCGAGCCTTCTCGCGGTCCGTCTGCACCTAGTGGATGGGCCCAGGTCCTGGGCGCAGGCCACCTCGCGGCCCGTCTGCCCAGGCGCGGCCAGATGCATTCGCGGCGCTGGCCTCATTGAGGTCCGCCGGTGCCCGGCCTGGCGCCATCGCCCCCATGCGATATGACAGCCTTGGCTTCGCCGTCGGCACGCATGGCTAATCGCGGGGGTGAACGCCGCGCCGCCAAGATTGAAGTGGGACTTATCGATTACTTGAAATGGATTGCTTCGATATGTGACGCGCCATGCCCCCGCGCCTCGATGCTACGCCTGGCGGCGTGCTCAGACTGCATCCGCCCTCTTGCCCTCGCGCCAGCTTGGGCGCGCGCGCGCCGCGGCGCGCGGCGCCGCGGATCAGATGGAGGCGCGCCACAAAAACAAGGGCGGGTAGATTCTTAGCTTCTTCTTCTGAAGAGGGCTTACAGGCCCTCGTGATCTAGCTCGCATGAGGTGGGGCAAAGTGCGTTTCCAGCAATCGATGCCGTGAAATCTACATGGCAGTAGCTGCGGTGTTCTCTACGCGGCGCAATGCGCCAGGCCGAACTCGCATGTGCCAGCTCTACTGCTCGCGAAACCTTCCCGCCCGCCCATTCGCGATTTGGTCTGCTAGACCCATGCGGCGGCGAGTGCGGCGACTGCTGGAAACTGGCTGGCGCGTCGCCGCAGCCGCGCTGAGGCGCGCAGGCTCGCGCGCAGAGTGGCCAGTTATACCGGCGCGACCGACGCGGCCGCGGTGGCGCTGACCGCCTGGCTATCCCGGCGCGTCTCGCAGGCCGCGCTTGCGCGATGACACTTCGGCGGCGGTCTCGGCATCACGGCAACGCCGACGACGGCAGACGCGACGATGACAGTTGCGGCCGGGGTGGCGACGACGGCGATGACGGCGGCAGGGCCAATGGCGGCCCCGACGCTGATCACGCCGATGACGATGATGATGTCCGTGCGTCGGCGACGGATGCTTTGGGGGTTTCGACGCGCGCGCGGCCGACGCGCGAGAGCGGGCCGCGCGGCGTCATTCGGCAAGGATCACTCCCCCCCCCCCCCCCCAGCACGCGCGAAAGGGCGCTCGGATAATTCCGACATGCTCGCACGACAAACCCGTTTGGGCACAGTTGATGAGAATTTGGGGGAAAACCTCAGTTCCCATCTGAATTCACAACAGCGCGCGCGTGTATTTTTTTGAAACATCACGTTGGAAAGCTATGCGCGTCTACACGTTTCCGGGTCGCTCGATTTTGAAATCTTCGCGACGCCCGAGGTCGTGAAAGGTTTTCGGCCTGGGCTCGCCAGCGACGCGCGCGCACTTTGTCTTTTGTCCAGCAATGGATTCTCGCGCGCTGATGATTTGTTTTGGGGCTCGCGCGCGCGCGAATCATGTGTATTTGACGAGGGTGATGGGGGGTGTCGATGCCGAATTGGCCGGGGTGCTATGAGAGCAATATCAGAATGAACCATGGGGCAACATCGCACGTAACTTGCCCGATTTGGAGTCGTCAGTTCCCTGTGCCCGCGCAATCGCCCCACCCGCCCATCCCCAAGTTGGTTTTCAAACCAACGCGGCGGCGACTGCGATGTTTGCTCGGCTCTCGACGTCGCATCGCCGCGGCCGCGTCGGCGCGCGGGCTTGCGCGCGCAGCGGCCGGCTGGTCCGACGCGACCGACGCGGCCGCGGCGGCGCTGACCGCTGGGGGCCCCCCAGCGCGTCTGTCAGGCCGCGCTGGCGAGCGGGCACTTCAGATCGCGACGGCGACCCGGGCTTGCGCGGCACCACGGCGACGTCGACGACGGTAAACGCGATGATGGCCGCAGCGGTGCCGGTGACAATGCTCGCAATCACGACGGCAAGTGCAATGGCGGCGCCGATGCTGATCGCGCCAGCGACGACGATGGCATCTTCGCGTCGGCGAAGATGATGGCGATGGGGACTTCGACGAGCGCGCGGCCGACGCGCGCGAGCGGCCGGCGTGGCATTATCTGACAGGGGTCGTTCCCAAGCCCCCTCCCGCCCAGCACGCGCGCAAGGGCGCGCGAATGACTTGGCCATGCTCGCGCGCCCGCGTGGTCGCATTTGATGGAAAATGTTTGAACGCCGTTGCTTTTTTTGAGAGTAGACGAAGGAGCGAGCGCAGGCCGCGTGGCAAACCCCGGCGCTCGACGTTGACTTCCTTGCGGGGCCTGGGGCTTTCGGAGGAGTTCGCCGCGCGCGCGCGGCGACGCGCGCGCGCTCTTGCCCTTGTTTATGTCCCATGGGATGCCCGCGGCGACGCGCGCGCAGGGGCGTTCGAACGGCGGCGACGCGCGCGCGAGAGGCCCTTTGGTCGCATTCGATGGGTGCCCAGACTTGGCCCCAGCCGGGCAGCGCCCCCTCCCCCCGAGGCGTTTTCTGAACATCTCGAGGTTGGCGCCGCGTTGGCAATGACTCGGCATTGCGCTGGTTCTCGAGAGGCTGGATCAAGATATACTGGGGATTGCGCCGGGCGACTGGGCCTTTTTCGGCGGCGGGGCCGGGCGCGGGCAGGGTGGCTGGGGGCCGCGGAAGACCGGGCCAGGAGTTCAAATTTTCTGGCAACATCCCCAGCGCAAGCAGGATGACTTCCCGACGGATGCATCGGAGCGTCGGGGGCAGAGGCGCGCGGCGGAGGCACCGTCGGCCTCGCGCCAGGCGGCCCCCGGCAGATTCGGCCTTGGGGGGCGGGGCGGCCGGCTCTCAGGCTGCGCCGCCCCTCCCAAAGAAGCGCGGCTAGGC
Organism: Prorocentrum cordatum; assembly: GCA_963575745.1. Taxonomy (NCBI): domain Eukaryota; class Dinophyceae; order Prorocentrales; family Prorocentraceae; genus Prorocentrum; species Prorocentrum cordatum. The sequence goes on along the minus strand of CAUYUJ010000081.1, from coordinate 88,172 downwards.
GCGCCGAGTCTCCCAGGGCGCGAAGATGGAGGAATGGCGGAGGAAGCAGATTGGGCGCGGTGGGTGTCCAGCCCCGAGGGGGCAGCCGTTGCCTCCTAGCGCCCGCGACGACCATGACCTCGCGGCCCCTGTCAGACGGGGGGCTCGCGCAAGCGAAGACCCACCGGCGCCTCGCCCGCGCGGGGCGCGCAAAATTTTGTCACCGCGGTTTCGCCCCACGCCGCTGGCGTCGCAGCGAGGTGGCGGCGCGCGGCAAAAGTTATCGGGTCGGCTCTGTGGGGCTCGGCGCCGCGCGCAATGTATTTAGCGCGCGCAGAAGGGGGCGGCGGGGTGCGGGGTGGCTTAGAAGCACCCCCTTCTTAGAGGGCGCTGGCGCGTTATCTGAGAGGCTTGCGGCGGCGTCTTAGAAGCTGCTCCTGGCGTGCATCTGAGAATCAGATGGCGTGATTATAAGGAGCTGCTCCTTCTTCCAAGAAGCAGTTCCGCGCTTCTCAGAAGATGCTGGGGCGCCTCCTGCCAGCGTCGCGCCCCCGGCTTCTGAGACGGGTGGCCCGCGCCGACTCAGAGGCAGCCGCGTTCTCGGAAGCCCCCCCCATCCTTCTACCCCCGCGAGCGCCGCCAATTTGCGACGCCCGGGTGGAACGAGAGGGAGGGTTTCACTTTGGGAAGGCGGCTTATTTCCCGACCCGCGCTGGCGCGGACGTGCGGTTTGCCTGCGGCGGGGGGTGGCTGCTGGGATCGCCTGTGGCGCGTCGTGGAGATTCAGGGCCGCGCGTCGCCCCCCCTGCGCTTTCTGTTTGAGGGGCAATGGGGATGACTTCTGTAGCGGCCTATGCGATTCTATAAATGTTTCTGCCAACCAGCACGCGTTTGACCGAGGCGCTCTCGCGCGCGCGCGGCGAGTCGAGGACGCGTCGGGCGTCTATCGACGACGCGCAAGAGTGGCCCTTCGGAGGAGTGACCTTTGGCGCGGGCCCATCGGGGCCCCCCCGAATTGTTGTCATTCTCGCCTGGGGTCCAGGGCCACACTCGCGCGTAGCCGAGTCTCGCCTGGCGGCGCGTGCGGCGCATCTGTTCGACCGCGCCATGAGGGTCGGGGTGAGTGGGCGACCCCTTCGCGGTTCGCATGTCCCAGGCTACTTTGAAGCATCGACGCAATCAAACGCAGCTGCGATTTGCGTCGACGGGGCGCGTTGGCAGCGGCCTGCGTTGAGTCGCGGGGCCCGCGGCGCGCTTATGCATGTCTTCGCGCGTTCGCCGTCGGCCTTGACGAAGTCGCGCCGGCGGGCGCCCGGGTAAATTTTGCGCGGCGCATTGGTAGTTCGAGCAGAACAATGATCAAGGGAACAGACGATTCGGCACCGCTAGAACGCATGGAAACAGGAGTCCCTCATCGCGCCCAGTCAGCATGGGCGCGCTTCTCGCCGCTTCCTCCGCGCCGAGAAGCAACTGCACGGGGCGGTCAATGACCGAGCCTGGCGCCTCGGTCCTGTCGCGGCCCCGCGCGGCGCGGCGTCGCGCGAGATCGGGCGAAGGTTGCGGGGCCACGGCCGGCGCCGGCGCGCAGGCGGCCTCTCCCTAGCTCGGTCGAGGTTCGGGTTCGCAGGTGGGCCGCGCGTCCGCCCAGGGCCAGGGGCCCCGCTAACCGTGCTCAGATATCCTGCTGATTGTTCGGCTCGACCCCTGCAAGCCCGGGCCCCCGCGGTCGCCGCTTGCGGGGCGCCCTGCTGTTCATGCATCTACGTGGCAGGGCAGTTGCGCGATGGCGACGCGGCGGCGGCCTCGTCTGACAGGTCGGCCGACGACCTCTCGATCGCAAGGGGGGCGCGGGGCGGGGGCGCTGGAGCCTCTAAGTTGACAGCCCGCGCGCATTCGATCGAGGCGCTGCCCGAAGGTCACCCTAGATGAGCCCGGCTAACGCCGCGGCTCCAGGAGGTGCGGCACCAGCGGCGGCGAGCATGTTCGTCTGTGGGTTGTCTGGGAAGACGTCGCTGGACACGCGGTGTTCCGCCGCGCTCAACGGGGCTCGATGAATCGCGCTTTTCGGGGGCTTGGGGCGCAGGCTCTACGCCGCCAGCTCGCCCCGCGCAGCGCGCGCGCGCGCCCATTGCGATCGCGTTCGCGGCCATTCGGCCAGAGGGCGTTGCGCGGCCAGGCGGGCGTCTGCAATGGGCGCGCAGGGCGCTTCCCCGGCACCCCATGCCCGCCCCCTTCGCGCGGGGCTGGGCCTCGCGGGGTTGCGCGACGACGTGGGCTCTCGCAGTCTGCGTCCGACGCCTGCGTTGCTTCGCGGCGGGACTGGCCGCCGCGGAGGGCGGCGGCGGCGCGGGCCCCCAGGGCGCGATTGCGGCCGCGCCGTTGCGGCGGCCCGGCATAAGCGCGGTCGGAGGTGGCGGCGCCGAAGCCGAAGGGCGTCGCGAGAAAGAGGCCCGCTCGGGCGGCTCGTGCGCGGCCGCGGCCCGCCCCGTCGCCGCGCCTGGGCCGCGGGCGCGAAGCTTCTCGGGTGCTTTTGGGAGGCAGTTTCGGCGACTCGAGAGCTGCGCCGGGGCCTCTCGGTCTTCTCCTGGGGGGGCCTCCCGGGGGGGCTTCCGACGGGGGCCTCGCGGGGGCCCCCCCGGAGCCTCCCGGGCACCTCCTGGGGCTTCGGGGCAGAAGGCTCGGGTCACCTTGGGTCGTCGGTTCACGTTCCTTGTGGGGGGCCTCTTTTGAAACCTCTTGGGGCCCTCTTGGGGCGTTCTGGGTGCCGCTCGGGCCGTCTTGGGGCCGCGCTTCTCGGGGCCTTCTCGGGCCGTCTCGGTGCTGCTCGGGTGGCCTCTAGGGCCGCGTGGGGGCGTCGGGGGGCCGAAGGGGCGAGAACGCCAAAATTTTTCAAACGCATCAGCAGAATCAATGCTTGCGCCCGCTGGGGGCTTGCTGGGGCGGTTTCGGTTTCTTGGGGGCTTCTTCGGGCTCCTTGGAGGCCCCTCGGGCCGTCTGGGGGGGCCGCCCGGAGCATCTGGGAGGGCTTCGGGGGGCTCTCCCAGGCGCGGAAAATTTACTAGGGAACGCTCGGGGTGGCCCGGGGGAACCGCGCCGCGCCCCGGGAGATTTGTGGCGAGGGGCTCCGAGCTTTTTTACAGACTCACCGGGGGCGAGGATTGGGGCTTCGGCGAGGACATGCCTCAGCCTCCGGGCTGGGGCTGCCCCCTCTGGGAGTCGTGACCGGGGGGGATTCTCCACCCGCCTCCATGGTCTGAGCGGGCCCGCGCGATGGCGGCCTGCGGATTTGTTCGGGGACCTTCAGGCACTGATTGGCGTTTCCGCCGAGCCAAAGCCGAATGCCCTCCCCGCGCCCAGCGGCGCGGTGGCGCATGGACAGAGGCGCCGGCCCAAGCTCGTCGCGCACGCTTCGGCCCCGCTGCGAGCCGAACGAGACGACGCGGCAGTTCTGCTTGCGTACGCAGGAACCGCGCTGTCAAGCAGGTGGCGGGCGGTTGACAAGTCATGTTGTCCATGCCTGGCTTGGCTCGCACATTCGCAGCGACGCCCGGATTGCTTGGCAACCAGAGCGGCACGCGAGCAATACCACGACTGGATCAACTCGCAGAGGTGCACCTGGGCGTCAGCGGCAAACAAGTCTTCGACGATCTTGTCCAGAATAAGGCGTGGCGAGATCCGCCGCGGGGGCCAGTCCTGCTGGACTCCTCGTTATACTCCGACGGGGGCGCGGGACCCTACAATCTTTTTTTGGAAATTGGCACGCGAATTCCTTCGCAGCATTGGCTGCGAAAACATAGTCGGGGAAACATGCTGTTGAGTAGCTGTGGCATCTGGGAGGCTCCGCCTCCGTCGGGCGCACCATCATCAAAGGGGCGCACCCTCCGGGATAACAATGTCGGAGCTGATACTTGGCTCCAACACAGGCTGCCCTGGAAACTCGCAAGCGGAAGAATATGCATGTATACCCGTCAGCAAGATGAGAAGTCGCGCGCGCGTGCTCAGCGCTCCCACGCACGCGACCCCAAGACGCCCCATGGCCACCACATGCTTCAAGGAGGGCCTCAGGCCACGGACGATAACGCCCAGACGACCCCAGGATGATGCCACCCCAACGCGATCCCGCCATGAATTCTGGACCGTCTCAGGCCGACTCGCAGATGAGGAAGCACATGAGTAACGTGTGACGCCGAGATGGCCCGATGGCAACAAGATGGATCCAAGCGCGCCGAAGGTGGCCCCATAATGATCATGCGACGACTGCGTGATCCAAACGCGACCGGGAGATGATCTCAATATGACTTCAAGACGGCCCCAACACGGTAAGGATATTGCAATGTATGCCCCCCTTTACCTCGATCCGATATCAGCATGGCGGGATCCTTGAACGAACCGGGATTTTATTCTACCAAACTTTTAATGGGTGGGATTTTCATCGTCCTGAACTAAACTTATAATATTAAAACGGAATAAGCCATGCGGGATCCCGCCCGGCCCACGGAAGAAGACTACGTTGCTAGGCTTCTACGGGGGTAGGGGGGTTCGGAAGGGGAGTCGTTTACTTCCGACGGCATCCGCAAGCTTTCCGACGGCCTTCCCCCGTCTTCCGCCTCGTTTTACTTCCGTCCACTTCCGCCGGCCAGCGTCGTGATCAAAATTCAAGGAATTTCATCGAGCCGATGTAAAGCGGATGGCCATTATCGTGGACACGGTGCGCGACCACTAGATCGCGAGGTGTCGTCGCCGACCGGAAACGATCGCAGGCCGAGGCATAATTTTTCCGAGTGTTCGGAACCCTTTAAATTCCGCTCGGACATTTTTCGGTTGAAATTTTTCGGTTGACGCCAACTCTGTCATTCGCAGTTCGCCCGCCTCGTTTAGGAGGCTTCTGCCAGTGAGGAGGACTGGTGTCGTCCAGTTGCCAAAAAAGGTCGGAGGGTCAGGGAAGGGGGGGGGGGCATCCCAGAAGGCCGCCCCGCAGGACTGCTTGCCCGAATACAGGCGCGATGCCAGGGCCAGCGCTGCGGCGTCGGGTTCACGAAGTGTCCGGCAATGGTGGTATATAGTGCGTATCGGAATCCAGCCCGCGCTCGTTTTCACGATGTTTCGCCAAGGTTCGCCGTTTCCACGGATTCCCAGAGATCCAGTCAAGTCTTGTCTTCCTCCTTTTCCCTATTCCTCCTCATTTCCTTCCCCCCCTTTTCGTCGCAGTCGTCGTCGTCGTCGTCGCCGTCGCCGTCCTATTCTCAGTCGCCGTCGTCCTCGTCGTCTGGTGGCGCGTCGGCGCCCCCCCCCCGGCATCGGCCTCGTTCCGCCGCCCGGCCCCGGCGAGGCAGCCGCCAGGCCCGGGCTGGAAGGGCGTGTGGGACGGCGCGTAGGAGGCGGCCCAAGGCGACGCGGCGCCCCGCCTGGGCAACCTTCGCTCTTCGGGCGATGTGAGGGGAGATATTTCATTCGACGAAGAAAAAGCCATGAACATAAACTTTTGACGTTCCGCGCGGATTTCGCAGTCCGCACTGGGCCCCCCCGGGCACCGCCCCCGGCGCCGCCCCTGGTGCGCCCCGCGCGCCAGGAAGGGGGGCCCAGCGCAGATCCAAGAAATCCCCGCGGGCCTCCAAAAGTTGTTGTTTATGTAGTTGTTTCTTCCTCTATTGTGAAGGCCTTGCGGCCAGCGCCGCCGACACAGAAGGACGACGACGACGACCACCACGGCGACAACGACAACGACGAGCTGATGACCCTGCCACAGGCTCGGGACATCGGGCGGGCGGTGGAGGGAGGGCGGAAGGAGGAGGAAGAGGAGGAGGAGGAGAAGGAGGACAAGGAGGGTGAAAGGAGGAGGAATAGGAGGAGGAGGAGGAGGAAGAGGAGGAGGAGGAGGAGGACGACGACGAGGACGAGGAGGCTGTTTTTTTATTCCTCTGTTCAGCGGGAGGGGTACATCGCCGAGAGGGGCGCGGGTGCCCCACCCTACCCGATCCATCGGCGACGCGTCGCTTTTCCGGGGGCGGTGGCTCGCTCCCGAGCCAGACCCCCCTCTCGTTAGGTCGGGCATGTCCCCCATACAGGCGGATTTAGGAAGAGGAGTCACACCATGCGGAAAGCATAGTCCACGAATAGTCGAAAAATCGTCCTGGGACCAATGTTTTGACTGTAATTGTGAATCTGCCTCCTGTAGAGGGACACGCCCGACTTTACCCTATCGTTTCCCCCCCCCTCCCGCCCTTGATGGGCCTGTTTTCCACCACCACAACCATAAGTTGGAGGGGGAGGGGGTCCTCCTCCTCCTCCTCCTCCTCCTCCTCCTCCTCCTCATCTTCGTCCTCCTCCTCAACCTCCTCTTCGTCCTCCTCCTCAACCTCCTCGTCCTCCTCCTCCTCCCCCCCTCCAACTCATGGTGGTGGTGGTGGTGGTTGTGGTGGAACACGGGCCCATCAGCCCTTGGGGGGCTGCTGCCTTGCGGTCTCGCGTCTCGCGAACCGAGCCGCCGCGATCGCCCTCGCAGTCGCGATCGCCGTGAGCCGCCCGCGCGCCCCCCCCCGCGGGCGGAGCTCGCGGCGAGCCCCCGCGGGGCTCGCAGCACCGCGGAGGCGAGCCCCGCGGGCCACGGCGGCGAGCGGATGTCGCTGGCAATCCGATCGGTCGCCCCCCTGGCCTTGCGTCTGAGTCGGGCCTGTGCCTCTGCAGAGCGGACAGTCAAGAATAGTCAGCAAATAGTTCGGGGACGATTTCTGGACCACGTTTGACAATGTTCAGGTATTTGTTTACTATTTTTAATTGTTCGTCCAAAATCGGCCTGTAGGGGGACAGGCCCGACTTAACCTTAAGTCGGGCTTGTCCCTCGACAGAAGAAGTATTCAAATGTATTTTAAAACATACGTAGTCTCGGGACGATGTTTCGACTATTGTTTATGATTTGTTGATTCTGTTTTGACAAGTTTCCACTGTTCGTCCAAAATCCGCCTGTAGGAGGACATGCCCCACCTAACAATATATATATATATATATATATATATATATATGTATATAGATATGTGTATATATATATATATATATATATATATATAAATGTGTGTGTGTGTATGATCGGTCCCCCTCTGGCCAGCGCCAGAAACGAGGAGGAACCTTCAGGCCGGCTGAAGCGAAGATGGAGGAAAGCCTCGACCCGCATTCCCCGACGCTGGCTTCCTCCCTCACCAGCGAGTCTCGAAGTCAGAGCTTCCCCCCCGCTCGTTCTCTGGGACCCCAGGTCGCCACGGTTGGATCCGCTGTGAGATCGTGATCGGAATGTGCCCCAGAACAGGTCCGGAGGCCAACAGATTGGCCCTTCGGACCTGGACGCCTTCGCACCGTGCGAAAAAAAAGGCACGGGACACGTTTTGGGGCCCTTCTCGGCCCGGAACACGCATCGTGGTGCAAGCGCCGGTCCTGGGGAAGCGGTCCAGATTTGTGGGGGCGCCGTTGTGTAGAAAGGGGTCTTTGGTGGAGGAGGGCAGAGGGGCGGGCGGGGCTGGGGAAGGAGGGGAGGGGACTGGTCCGTACGATCGAAATGGGGTCGGCACGAATTGGCGCGGTAGTCAACAGCAGCTCTTGCCCACCTTGAAAAGGACTTGCTGGCGGGGTGAAGGATTAAGAGCGTGTGTTCTTTCGGGGTGTTAAGGCTTTGTTCTTTTGGGATTAGAACAGGATGTTCAGAGTCAGGAAATTTGTTCCAGGGCATGCCGAGTGACACATTTCAGAAACGCCCAAAAGTGTTGCCTGGCTGGCTGGTCGGTTGGTTGGCTGGCTGCCGGGTCCAAACAATTTATTTCCGGAGTGGTTAGCTGGTTGGCTGGCAAGCTGGCTGCTAGGTCAAACAGTCTGATCCGAGCCCCGCGGTGTGGGACATCCTCAAGTCTGCCACGGGAAGAACTGGTTGGTTCGTTGGTTGATTGGTAGGTTGGCTGGCTGGCTGTGGTTGGATTCTTGGTTGGTAGGTCAGTTGGCTGGTTTGTTGGTTGATCAGTTGGCTGGTTGGCCACTTTGGCGCGTGTTGGTGGTCAACTCGTATTCGATTTGTCTGTAAGCGAAATCTCGTGCAAGTGCGAGTGCAATGCAACACAATACGCTGCACTGCGATGCGGTGCAAGCACGATTCAATGCCAATGCAGTCCAACGCAATGCAATGCAGTATCAATGTTTCGCAGCGGAAACGAAACATCCTACCCGTCAGGTGCTAACTTTTCGGGGCGGAGCTAATGTGGTTCCGCTCTTTTCGCCACGTGGCAACTCCTGGAGGGCGAATATGATTAGATTATTATTCCATTCGTATTCGGCATGTCACAGCACCCCTTGGGTCGAACGAACAAACGATTTCACTCCACTCGCCACGTGGCAGCGCCTGTGGGTGGTGAAGAAAAAATGCTGATGTTATGGAGTTGTAACATGCAGTGTGTCATAGTCACTTACTGCCGCCACTCGCTGCCGTGGATCAGGGCGCCCTTTTGCCATGGGCTGAAAAGTCATAAAACGCATTGAAAAGTCAGAAAATGCACTGGCAGCGGAGCTGCGACACGATCCCGTATCGTACCACTGCGTGCTCATTCCCTTGTAGGGAAAGTGATCGTGTTCTTCACACATATTCGCGAGCAGTCACATTTGCGAGGGGATTGATTCACCACACCGGCAGCAGCCACGGCACTCCTTTTCCTTTCGATACCGGTCAATCGCCGACGCGTTGACATTTTCGGATACGTAGCGTGGGTCCTACATATATGATGGTTCGGTGAACAAGTTTCACGAATGGGAATTCCGCACGGAGGTGCGCATGACGGCCGCGTTGGCCTCTGCAGATTCCGAGGGGGAACCCAACCAATAGAGCATCACAGCAGCCAGCTGTCAACAAGATCGTAGAGGGCTTCACAGGCGATGCGTTCGATATGGCGATGGGTACCGATAAAAAGCACGCTTCCATCTTCGAACAGAATAGACCAGTTGATAACGACGATTCGATCGGCATTCTTCCCCATCGAAGCCCAAAAAGCCAAAGTCCTGTTCCAGGTCGGCCAGAGACCTTACGGGCAAATGTCACGAGTTCCGTATATATGACGTCGGAAGAGGTCGTGGAAACTTGTCTCGAAGCTGGGCCTCGGGCTTGTTTGAGCAACGATTTGTTCGGCCCACTTCTCTTTGAATGCGCAGGCCTTGCACTTCAGAAGAACCGGAGGGTACTCGCATGCGCGGGCAACCAGACCAGCATTGACAATCTCAGAGACGTTCTGATCCCCCAGCGCGGTCGCATCCGTTTCGCCACAGGGGCGAAGGATATCCCGTGGGCAAGGCTCCGCTGGGACGACAGGCCCAGCTACCCTGGCAGGGGCAGGGGCAGGGGCCAGGCGAGGCACCAGGCCTACCATGCCGTCGACCACGCCTGGCAGGAGCCAGAGCTTCACCAAGAGGAGCAGAGCCCATGCTGATACTACGCGTCCGGCTACACGCACGAGCACGGTTGGGGCAACAGCTATTGGGCTGACGCGAGCTGGGGCGACAGCTGGCACGACGAGGATGCCCGCGCACGCTGATCGTCGGCCCCCCATGCCTGGAGGTCCCCGACAGGATCAGCTCGTCGACGCGATCGACGAGATGGCCGAGGGCGGGCGCGCCGAGGAGGAGGCCGCCGAGTTTGCCCAGGAGAACTTGGTAGCCAGTCTGGGCACCAATCGGAAATGCACGGGCGAGCGCGCGCCGCGGCGCCACGCCCCTCGGCCTGGGATGGGCGGACAGAAAGGCGCGCCTTCTCTTGCAGATCGCAAGCGCGGCCACCGGGGAATCGAGGCACGTTCGAGGTGGAAAGCCTGCAACTGAGGGGCCACTGGCCCGGCGACCTCGAGAACGTGGGCAAGCCGCAAACGGCGAGGCGATCGCGCCCGATGCATGGGCGACGATGACAACGCAAGCGGCGAACATCAGTTCTCGCTTATTTTATCGGCTGCAGCTTCGCCTTCTACTCACGGCATCAATCACGCAGATAGGAAGAGGACGAACTACGATAGGAAGTATCGATTGCGTGCTCCTTTCCCTTCGAGCGTCGCTCCGCGTCGCACAGCCTGATTGGGCGAGGAGGAGGGGCGCGGCGGGAAGGCAGCCCCGCTCGGGCTTTCGCCGCGCGCGGAAAACAGGCCGCATGTGTTGCTCAGCGCCCGAAGCAATTTGGGCCCCAGCTGCGGGGCGCCCCGCCGCCGCGAGCGCCGACCGCAGGCCGCGCTGCCGGACTCCTCCAGGGCCGCGCTGGCGGGGGGCCGGCCCGCGCCCGCAGACCCCGTTCGGGGCTGGCGGAGGGCATTTCGGCTCCGCGACGGCGCGCTCCAAAAGGGGCCGAGCGCCATTGGTTCTCGGGTGCCCAAGACGAGGAATGCGAGATGGCGTCGGCCGCGCCTTCGAATGCTCCTGAAGTTCCTGCGCCCGCGTGTTATCGTCCGTCGCGCGCCGAAGGCATCGGCTCGAGCGTTGCTTCCAGCTCCGAGCGGCGCGAGGATTGCGGGTCCCATTCTCTTCCCGGCTTTAGCAGTTCGCCTTGTTTCGCCGCGCGCACGCGCGAGCGCTGCGGTCGCAAAAGCAGACGCGAGCGCCGCGGGCAGGCGTGCGATCCATCGGCGCGCAAGTATGAGAAGACCAACAATCGCGACCAACGCCGTTCGCGAGCACGTTTCAGCCGCCAATGATGATCGACGCGCGCTCGCGAGGGGCCGCGCCAAACGCGGGCCGAGAAGCGTTCGATTGGGGGGGGGGGGGGTCGAGATCAGCGGCGACTCTCACGCGGATGCGATTTCCAAGCTCGCGCAAACAGATCGCAATCTTGAAGCCGAGGAGACGCAGATTGTTCGCGAGGGAGAAGTTCCGCCGCAAAGTCGCGTCAGTTTCTGGCGACGTCGGGGCAATCAAGTTTTCTGAGATACTCCGTGCACTCCGCGGCAGCGCGGTGGAAGTCACGGAGAGCGTAGTCGCGCTCATGGCTCCGATCGCCCCCCTATGCGCGCCGCGGCTTCGTCGCTGCTTCGCCCGGGGGACATCGACGTCTACGGGGGCCTCTATGCGCGGGCCACGCCCGATGAGGATCCACGGGGGATTAAGTCAGGAAGTTTTTAGGCATTGGTTGAAAGATACATCGACAAGAAGATGCCATGGCCAACGTAACAGCCGAGGAAAATACTGAGACAATCGATTCGATGCGTCACCCGAGCGACAGTCCGCTGACCAGGAATTAGAAATATTGTGAAACGCCCCCACTCAGACTTTGTTACCTGGGCACTATCTTGGGCACCTTCGCCGCGCGAGTTGCCTGTAGACGGGCGCGAACCGCGCCGAGTTGCGCGCCGTGAAGAAGCCAACGAAGTGCACGAAGACGCAGTACAAACTGCAGACAGGGTCTAGCGCTCAAGGGAGGTGCCGTCGATTGGGCCAAGAATGCGATGGCACTCGCAATCGCCGATGCGAGCTGGCCCCCGGGAAGCGACGCAGTAAAAAGGAGCTTGGAACCATTGATGCCCCAGCAGGCAAGGTTCAATGGACTCGCCGGCCCGGGCCTTGTTGATGGAAGCGTAGACAATGTGCGCCCCGTGTGTCCATCATGCAAGGTGATTCGTCGCGCGTGTAAGGCGGCGTTGCATGCTGAGACCGTGGCTTGTTCGCGGCGGGCCGAACCTGGCGCGCGCGTCAGAGCCGCGATCGCAGGCGCGCGAGGATTAGGCAATGGACGTAAACTTGGCCCCAATTGAGAAGAAGCAGTCACCGCTGCCACGCGACACGCGTGGCCGACCGATTTCAGAAGCATTGAAGAACAACTAGCGGCTTCGACCATGGGTCAATCGGAAGACGGGCGCCTATCTGTTAGGCTCGAGAGATCAATTTATAATGAGGTGATCTCTCGAGCCTAAGGCAAGATGTGGACGCCGGGAGGCGGGGGGGTCGAGATTCTCCATCCGACCCAATTATGTGATCAGATCCGCTGGATAGGGCCTAGCATTATGGGAGTTGGTTGCTTGGCGATTTGCATGCCTGCTGACTGCTCGCACTGTATATTCCGCAATTGTGCGCGCGAAATCACGCCCGATCTTGGTTCGACCCCGCGCAAGGCGAAGAAGCAAGCCTCTCGGGCCAAGGATGCCGCCCATGCTGGGCGGTGGGGTTCATATCTCATATGAAGAGCTGAGACCGCTGCTGGCCGTTACCTTGTTCAACCCTTGTTGGGATGTCTGCTGCGCCTTCAGCGCCCGAGACCAGGTGGAGCGACCTCCAAACTGAAGCGCCTGCAGCTCGTGCCTGAGTTTCACGGGTGTGATATGGAGTTGTTGCGCGCAGTGTGTCATAGTCAGGTATTGCCGCCAGTCGCTGCCGTCCGGATCAGGACGCAATTTTTGCCATGCCGCATTCTATTTGTCCGCGACGTGGCAACGCCGCTGGGGGCGAGAAAACTACAGTTCTACTCTTTTTGCCACCTGGCAGCTGTTGGGAACCAACTAATACTATTCCGCTATAGTCTTCACGTGGCAACGCCGAGGGGCGGAAAAATACACGTCTTCCCCACTCGCCACGTGGAACAGAGCGCGCTCTGTGGACGCTGGGAAAGGGGGGGGAGGGTCCTTGCTGCCGAGCCGGGCCGCCCCGCCCGAGACGCAAAGAAGGGGGTTCGAATTGAGGGGGGCACCGACTCGGGGGCAACCCCCCCTGCTGAGTTGCAGGCAAGGGGTGGGGAAGGATTCGGACCAGGAGGGGGCCCTCCTCCCCTCTGTCCAGGGGGGGCAGGGGTTCGAACCAGGGGGGCTCCTCCCCCCTCTGGTCCATCGGGGGGGGAGTTCGAACCACCGGGGGTTGCAGGTGGGGCGGGGGTTTCGAACCAGGGGGGGACCCCCACCATTGGGTTGCAACGGGCGGGCGGGCCCTTCGCAGACGACGATGGCAAGCGCCAGCGCTGGCGCCGGCGCCTTTCAGCAGCGACGACGAGGGAGGCCCCACCCTCCAGCAAACGACGACGGCGAGCGCCAGCGCCGGCACCGGCGCCGTCGGGCAGCGACGACGACGACGGCAATGACGACGGCGAGACGGCGAGACGGCGAGACGGCGAGACGGCGACGGCCACGGCGACGGCGGCGGCGACGGCGACGGCGGCGGCGGCGACAACAACGGCGACGGCGACGGCGACGGCGACGGCGACGACGACGACGACGACGACGACGACGACGACGACGACGACGACGGCGACGACGTTGACGACAACAATGACGACGTTGACGGCGACGGCGACGGCGTCGACGACGGCGACGGCGACGGCGACGGCGACGGCGACGGCGACGGCGGCGGCGGCGGCGTCGGCGACGGCGACGGCGACGGCGACGGCGATGGCGACGGCGATGGCGACGGCGGCGACGGCGACGGCGACGGCGACAACGTGCACAGGGCTACCCCCCTGCAACCGACGACGGCGAGCGCGCGCCGGTGCCGTCGTGCAGCGACGACGACGGTGACGGCGACGGCGACGGCGTCGGCGACAACGTGCACAGGGCTACCCCCCCTGCAACCGACGACGGCGAGCACGCGCCAGTGCCGTCGTGCAGCGACGACGACGGTGACGGCGACGGCGATAGCGACGGCGACAGAGACGGCGACGGCGGCGGCGGCGACGACGACGACGACCATGGCGACGGCGGTGACGTCGACGGCGACGGCGACGGCGACGGCAACCGCGACGGCGATGACGACGACGGCGACGGCGACGGCGACGGCGACGGCAACGACGATGACGACGACGACGACGACGCCGACGACGAATACGACGACGACGATGCCGACGACGACGACGTTGACGACGAAAACGGCGACGACGAAAACAACAACGACGACAACGGAATGGAAAGGGATGGGATACAATGGGATGCGATGCGATGCGATGGAGTGGAATGGAATGGAGTCGAATGGAATCTAATGGGTTGAGATGGATTGGACTGAAACGAAACGGAACGGAGCCACCGCCGCCCGTCGGTGTTTTTACTCTCGTTCTGTCCCGTTCTGTTCCAACACATTCCGTCGCATCTTATCTCACATGCCATCCCGCATCCATCCCAGTTCAATCCAATCCAATACAGTCGATCCTATTCCATCCCATCGTCGTTGTCGCTTTCGTCGTCGTCGTCCTCGTCGCCGTCGTCGTCGTCATCGTCGTCGTCGTTGTCGTCGTCGTCCATTTGCCCAGTCAACTAGACTTGTTCTGGGTTGATTGAGCGGTGGGTTGGTTAGTTGGCTGTTTGCCTTGTTGGTTGGCCAGTTGGTTACTTGGTTGGTTGGTTGCCTAGTGGGTCTGTTGGCCACTGCTGACACCCCTCTCACGCAGATCGCGCCTCCGGAGATGGGAACACATTTATTTGTTCACAGGATGTACGTTTTCAACCCCAGTTTGGGATCATTCTGTATAGTTAAAAAATAGTATGGGATCATTTTCTTGACCCACATTTGTTGTTTTTTTATCACAGGATGTGCGTTTTCAACCCCATCGAATACACGCTTCGCCGTGCGAGCGCCCCCAGCAGGGCGCCCGCACGGAGAAAAAAAACGCCCCGGGACCCAGGCGGTGTCGCCGCGACGCTGTCCATTCGGGACAGTCGCCGCCTGCCCACCGGCGGCCTGTGCCAGTTTTGGACCACAAAAGTTGTATGGTACCGGTTTCGGCTCTATCCGACACCATGACTCCGCCCCCATCGTCCCCGAGTTGGGCCCATTGTGTCGCTGCCACGCAGCTGAAAATCAGGTTTTCTCAAATTTGTGTTGTTGTTTTGTTTTCTTTGTTTTTGTTTCTCTCTCTCTCTCTCGCCCTCTCTCTCTCTCTCTCTCGCTCACTCTTTTTTATTCTCCCTATGTACAGATGTGTGTGTGTCTCTCTCTCTCTCTCTCTCTCTCTCTCTCTCTCTATATATATATATATATCTCTCCTCGCTTGACTCTCTCATGTGCTTGTGTTCTCTGTCTCTCTCTCTCTCTCTCTTTCTCTTTCTATTATATGTCTCTCTCTTTCTCTCTCTCTCTCTCTTCACCTCTCTGTCTTCTTCGCTTATCGAGCAGTGGTGTGCCCTCTTCGCGGTGCCGAACTCTGTCCGCTCATCCCAGACTGGCCCTGGTGCGTTGCCCAGAGGCCCCACAGCCTCCCCCTGCCACGAGGCGACTACAGCCAGGTCTGCCAGGACCGCGACGTCGCACTGGTTGGACGTGCCCTGATCGGCCAAGGGCTGTGCATGTGATTGTCCCTGCCCTGTCTGGACGGTTTGGGCTCAGAGGCTGTGGCGTTTGGGCCGATCCTGGACTCCTGTCCATGCCCGCCGTGTCCAGGAAAGCCCCGTCCCTCATGGTAGCACGATGGCTCCAGCGCCACGAGCACAGATCTCGCTGCATCTTCGAGGCCAGAGTGGCTCGTGGTACCAGGCCCCTCCCACCCCCCACCCCGTCGGAGACCCCGCACGACCGCCCCTGGGGCGTTCTGCCCCGCCCCGCGCTTCATAGCCTGGGAGGGGTGGGCGCGCTGGGCAGGCAGGGTGATCGCGGCGAGCTCCTGCCGCGAAGAGTTCTGCATTGGCTTCCGACAAGCTCGCGCGGATCGCTCAGCACGGAGCGGTCGCGGCCTTCCGATTGGCGCCGGTCGTTCGAGGTCGGCCGAGTCCGGGCCCACGGCGGCGTTCAGCCTCGAACGCCCGCGCTGGGGTCGCCGCCGCGTCGGCACGACGCAAACCTGCCGTACGTCAAGTCCCTTGCGAACGGGCTTCGCGCCTTCGGCCAGAAGACAAACGGCACCACCCCACCTGCGGCCCTCCACGTTGCGCTACGGCCCATCGGGGGCCGTAGCGCATACCATGCAAAACCCGCGCCAGACTCCGAGACCTGAAATCCTTCACATCACTAATTTTGGGTCTCGGAGCCCACAGGGCGGTTTTTCATGTTTTCCATTCGACGTTCCATGAAGCCCGATGTCATTCCGAGGCCGCGCGTCGAACGTTTTCGATGGCGCGTCGCGTTATGCGATGTCACGTGCGTTGGGGTCGTCAAAGGCTTGCGTGCTTGTTGCGGATCGGTTGATGTGGGTGGGGGTTTCTCAGGATTGTACATTTGCTTCGCGCTGGGGCGGTTTCGACCCCCATCCCTGGCAGATCCACCCCACGGGTAACGTCGCAGGAAGAGTTCGAACATTTCGTTCGTAGTGCCAGCGATGCTGTCGCGGACATTGACCGCGCCACGGGGGGGGGTCGTCCAGAAATGTCCTACCATATTGCAGTGTTGGTTCTTCGTTTTGAAGAGACACCGCCCCGCGTCATTCCTTCCGGCCTCCTCCCTCGTCCTCCCTCTTCGCGTATTTGCCCCTGCTCTCCGCGTGTCCCCGTCGTCATCGTCTATCGTCATCGTCGTCATCACCATCATTATCAGCATTATCAGCATTCTCGTCGTCTCCATCATCAATACCACCACCATCCTCATCAACATCATCAAAACACCCCCTTGTTCCCCCGCGTCTCTGCTTCGCCACACCCCCCGCAAGTCTCGTGGCCTTGTGAGGTGCTCCACCGAAGGCCCCATCGGCAGGGTCCTTAGTGCGCCGCCCAGCCCATGTCGGCACGCCCCTCAGACGCTTCGTGTCCCCATGAGGAGCTCATCGGAGGTCCCGGCGGCAAGGTCCACATGCCGTCGCCCAGGCCACATTGACACACCCTCAAACACATCGTACCTCCATAGGCAGCTCCACCAAAAAAAGGTCCCAGCGGCAGGCTTCCCAGGCCGCCGCCCAGCATGTTTCGGCATACGTTTCACATGTTTCGTGGCCCCACGGGGAGCTGCACCGACGGCCCCACAGGCAGGGCCCACAGGCCGCCGCCCAGCCCATTCCGTCATACGCTCACACGCTTCGTGGCCCCATTGGGGAGCAACCCCGATGGCCCAAGCGACAGGGTCCACATGCCGTCGCCCAGCCCATGTCGTCCACGAGTGGCGCCCAGCACGGCTCCAAGAGCGCCCCAAGAGGCGCCGAATAAGTTGCACCCTCGTGCAAATCGTTTTTGTCACTTGTGGGGGTCCTCTTGGGGCCCTCTTGGAGCATTCTTGGGGCCCTCTGGGAGCGTTCTTGGGGCCTTCCCGGGGCCCCAGTGGGCCCCCGAAGGGCCCCAAGGACGTTCCCCGAGGGCCCCAAGAGGGACCCCCCAAAGTGGTACAAAAAGAATTCGCGCGAACGTGCAATCTGTTGTAGGCCTTTCGGGGCCCTCTGGGAGCTCTCTTGGGGCCCCCTTGGTGGCGCTTTGGGGCCTTGGGATGGCTCCAAGAGGCTTCGGGATTGCCCCAGACCGCCACAAGACAGCTCCGAGACGGCCGTCGAGCACCACGGGTGAAAGCAAGTGAGGCTAGGGAACAGGGCCCCTGGTAAGCCGCCACTGCGCCCCCTGGACTACCCAGACAGCGAGGGGACCTGAAACGCCCTGGGGCTCCAGGGGCCCCAGATTTGTGAAGTGAAGGTTTTTGCCATGCCAAACACCCCGAAATTCTTCACTTCACTAAACCGGACCCAGGACGAACTCGCTACGCTCCAGTCCCGCGGGAGATCCGAGACTCCCGCCGCCGCCCAGGGACGTTGCTGCATTGCGGTGCTCTGGTCACTGTTAATGGCTTCCGCGGGCTGCAGCGGCTCACTTCCATGACTACCCCGACTCACGAATCCAGTGGTTGGTCTGGCTCTATGGGTTGGTTTCGTTGTGTCGGTTGATTTTATGCTTGGTTGGCGGTCGGTGGATTTCGCGTTGTTCATTGGTGTCGTGAAGTGATTTGTCGTTTGGTTGGTCAGTGCCGTTTTGTTGATTCGTGCCGTTTTGTTGGTTGGTGTCGTTTCGTTGGTTGGTGTCGTTTTGTTGCTTGGTGTCGTTTTGTTGCTTGGTGTCCTTTTGTTGGCCGGTGTCGATTTGTTGGTTTGTTGGTTGGTGTCGGTTTGTTGGTTGGTGTCGTTTTGTTGCTTGGCGTCGTCCTGGCGGCGTGGCCGATAATCGGCGGCCTGCAATGGCGCCAGGATTTGTTTCGGGCCAGCCTTGATCGCCCTCATCATTCTCATATTCGTCAGCGTCAGCACTCGTCGCCCCCATCCGCGCACACATGCGGCCCTGGTACGGCTCTCACGCGGCCCTGCGAAGGCCTTCACTGTGCTCCCCAAAGCTTTCTGAGGGGCCCCCCAGAGGCCCCAAGAGGGCACTGGAAATTGTCGCTTCCAACTCCGCCAGGCGGAGGTCAACAAGGGTCTCACTGGTGCACTTCCAGGACTCGTCGTTCGATCCTCTTGGGGCCCTCCTGGGGCCTTCTGGAGCCGTCTTGGAAGCTCCGAGCGGCTCCATGAAGGCGCCGGGCGATATCGCTTCCAATTCCGCCAGGTGGAATTAGACCAGGGGCTCACTGAGGCCCCTTTTTGCGCCCTCCTCTGCCTTTGAAAAAGCCCCCATGAGGTTCTTCAGTGCCGTCTTAGGGCCCCTAAGAGGCCTCCACTAGGGTATTGAAGTTATCGCTTCCAACTCCCCCACGCGGAGTTGAACCCAGGGCGGCTCTCTGCGGCCCTTTCGGGGCTTTCTTAGAGCTTTTCTGAGGCCCTAAGTGGGCCCTGGGAGGTGTCATTTTCACGGGCGTTGAAAGTGACACCGCGGAGGGCCCTCTTGGGCCTCTCTTGGGGCATCTCTTGGGTCCCTCTGGGAGCCCTCTTGGTGCCGCCCTGGTGCCTTCTCGGGGCCTTCTTGGAGCCTTTCTGGTGCTCTTTAAGTGGGCCCTGGGAGGTGTCACTTTCACGGGCGCTGAAAGTGACACCTCGAAGGGCCCGCTTTCCCTCGTAGCGCTGCCCGTGGCCGGGGCATTGTGCAGCGCATCCCTCGTCGAACGCATTTTGTCGGACGCGTGGTCGAATTCCGCCAGTTCGGTCGAGATGGTGGTCAAGCGGTTCGGTTGCAATGTAGCCATGCGGATCTGAGCTTACCATTTCTTGTCATTTGTTTGCGGGGGCTCGCATGAGCGTTTGTGTTGTGATCAACTGTGCTCGATATATCCAGCGGCAGCGTTTCATCCCAATGTATTATTTTGGAAAAAGTCAGCAGGGGCCAAATTGGTGATGTGAAGCAACATAGGTCTCGTACAGACGTCCTGGTATACGCTACGGCCCGTGGGGCCGTAGGTGGGGTGGTGCCGTTTGTTTTCTGGTCGAAGTGCGACATGAGGGTTAAGAGCAACCCTTGCTTTGGAGGGCCGAGGGGTATCCTCGCGTTCTTCTTGGCCGAGTTTTCTGTGGTGTTTCTCCGTGGGGCCCAGGGCCTTCGGCGAAGCGGCTCTTGCCTCTTAGTACCTGCGTTCTTGTGGCAGCGTTCCGACTGTTAGTGGCCACCCTTTTTGTTCGCAGATGAGATTGCATGCTCCTACCACGGCCGACGCGCGTGTGTGCTGACGTCTGCCCCATGAGCGGCCTGCTCTCCCTCCCCCCCCCCCGGCCGCCCTGTCTGTTCTTTCCCCGCTCTTGCACGCTGGCCAATTCGCTTCTCGGTGCCCCCGTTTAGCTCTACCGCTGGTGCAGCCAACTCTGCCTCGCCGCCGACGGAAAAAGTGCGCTGGGGTGTGAGCGGCAGCAGCAATTCACACATACACACACACACACACCTCACATCGCGCTCGCAAGTGTTATTGCCGCCTCTCCAACCTGCGATTATTGCGTCACTTATTCGTGTCAGTTCATATGGTGACTTCCTTGTTCACGTCTGAATGCTGTTCAGGCTCTCCAGCTGCCCGCGTCAAGTCCCGCCACCGTGCCAGCCCAGCATGCGGGGTGGCGATTGTTCGAGGGCGCACGGGAGGTCGTCATGTTTGACATATCGTGTTTTCAGCTTGGGGGAGCCGTGGTGATGGGTGGCATGATGATGTTGATGATGATGACGACGACGGAGACGACGAGGAGGACGAGGACGAGGATGAAGAGGATAACGAGGGTGATGAAGAGGAAGGCCGTCACACGTGGCATCTATCGTCTTCACTGTTGGTGCTTTCATAAAGCTCATTCGGGCCGTATCGGGGCTGTCTTGGCCTCGTATTAGGCAGTCTTGAGGGTCCCGTGCGGCCCTCTTAGGCCATCTCGGGGGCCCCTTAGCCTCAGAGCCCCTGCGGGGGAATGGGTCCCAGTCCGCCGATAAACCCGCGAAACAAACATGCTCCCATTTGGGGGGGGGGCCTCTTGGGGGCTTGGCCGCCTTGGGCTTCCGTGGCCGTATGGTAGGGTGTCGGGGGGCCGTCATGGCAACGTCGAGGGGCCGTCGCAGGGCCCCTCTGAGGCCGTCTTGGGCCCCTCTCGGGCCGTCTTCGGAGCGTCTTGGATGCCTCTCGGGACCTCACGGGGTCCGGGCCCTCGTGAGGGCCTCTTGGGCCGTCTTAGGGCCATCGTGGAGGCGTCGTGGGCCGCCTTACGTTGTCGGAAGCCCGAAGAGGCAGGGATGCGGAGATCATCCCGCAACCCGAGGGAGACGAATCGTGTTGACTTGTTCAGACCGTGCTGGAGGTCCTCGTGTGGCCATCTTGGTGCTTTTGGTTGCCCGCATGCGCCGTCTTGGAAGCGCGGGACGCGGACCCATTGTTCGTAGGTTGGGATCCTGGCCTCGGGAGCGCGGATCCCTTGTTTCTCTCGGGGGGGTCGTGGCCTCGGGAAGGGATGGGCGCACGCAACACCCCTCGGGGGGACACCTCTTGTTGGCAAGCTGAAGCCAAGGCCTGCCAAACAGCACTGGGCGTTCTACCACGCCTCAGCGTGCCAGGGGGCGCGGTGGCGGATGATCCCCCCATGCTGCTGCATGATGGCCGCCAGTCGTTCGTAGTGTCATGAGGGAGAAAACCACACAGACACAATTAATGGTCGATTCCCAGGAAAATATGGGAGAGTATGGAAAGTGGGGGGAAGACAACAATTTAGAAAATATAGGAAAATATGGGGAATCCTGTTATTTGTGTGTATTTATTTGTGTGTCCCAGGGCCCCTTCAGTAGTGATCCGTAAGGGGGTCCGCCCTCTTCTTCTGGCCCCCTCTCCTGCCAGAGTGTAGCATGCAGGAGCTGTGGCGGGACGCCTGGGCGCTGCCGTGAAGCAGCACCGAAGCCTCGTGCGCGGACGATGAGCTGTCGTCAAGACACAGTGGGATTCGCATGATGGTGTTGAACTCCGAGTTGCCTTTTCTCGAACTTCCCCTCATGCTGTGTCTCCGAGGCCCTCGTGGAACGACTGTGGGCTGCTTGAGGCTATGTTAGGTCACATCGCACGGCTTGGACGATCTTTGGATTCCTCGGCGTTTTTGTTCCAACCTTCCTTTGAGGGGTTCTCGTGCATCCCCCCCGCCCTCTGTCCCGCTCTCGCCTGCCTACACGTACTTGCTGAGGGATCGCGCAGTGGAGCCCCACGCAGACCCAAACGAAACCTCGCCATCCTTGGGGGGCTGCGAAGTGTGAAACCGTCGCCGCTTTCGAGGGCATTCGCACAGACAAACACACAGACACGCAAAGACACACAGGCGCCCACACACACACAGTTGCATTGGCACTCACACAAACAGACATACACACAGACACACACACACACACACTGACACACACATACAGACCCACACACACACAGACACACACACACACAGACACACAGACACACAGACACACAATAACAAATACACAGACACACACCGCCACACATAGACACACAATTACACAAAGTGACACATACACACACTGAAATGCACACAAACACTCACAGACACACGCACACACACACACAGGCGCACACACAACAACAAACGCACACACACAAACACACACACACACACCACACAGACACACACAATTACAAACACACGCACAGACAGACAGACAGACAGACAGACAGACAGACAGACAGACAGACAGACAGACAGGCAGGCAGGCAGGCAGGCAGGCAGGCAGGCAGGCAGACAAACAGACACACACAGCCGCACACAGACAGGACCTCTTCTTGAGGGCTTTCTGGGGCCGCCTGGGGCTTCCTGGGGGCCTCCTGGGGCTTGCGGGGGCCTCCTTGGGGGGGTCTCGGCGCCATAACACCGTTTGATTTTGAAAGAACAGGCACCCGATTTTACCCACTTCGGCTGGTGTTATGGTGACCCTTGGGCTTTCGGTGCCCGCGACGCTTTGTGGACCCTGCGGTCCTCCTGGGACCTCCTGGGGCGTCCTGGGGCCTCATGGTGTCCCCTGCGGCCTCTCGATGACGTCCTGCGGGCCTCCTGGAGCGTGCTGGGCTCTCCTAGGGCCTAGGGGGGTCTCGGCCGAGGCAGGGCTGTTCCAAACCGAACGGGTCTTCCCAAACCAGATGCTGCGGGACAGGACGACCAGGTCTTCCCAAACCAAACCCTGCCAACCGCCCGGGTCTTCCCAAACCAACCGGGTCAACCGGGTCTTCCCAAAACAACCGGGTTTTCCCAAACCAATTTCCCGGATCTTCCCAAACGACCCGGGTCTTCCCAAACCACTCCCCCGGGTCTTCACAAACCAATCCCAGGGTTTTCTCACACCAATCGGGTCTTCGTCTCGTTCTCTTTCCCACTTTCGTTTTCGCTTTCGTGTTCGCCTTCGTTTCTGCCTTCGTTCCCGCCTTCGTTCGTTCTCGCCTTCGTTCGCCTTCGTTGCCGCTTTTGTTCTCGTTTTCGTTCTCGCCCTCGTTCCCGCCTTCATTCTCGCCTTCGTTCCCGCCTTCTTTTCTCGCCTTCGTTCCCGCTTTCGTTGTCGCCTTCCGTTGTCGCCTTCGTTTCCGCCTTCGTTCCCGCCTTCGTCCCTGTTTTGGTATCGTTATGTGTCAGCCCTCGTTCCCGCCTTCATTCTCGCGTTCGTTCTCGCCTTCCTTCCAACCTACGTTCTCGCCTTCATTCTCTCCTTTGTTCTCGCCTTCGTTCTCGCCTTCGTTCCCGCCTTCGTTCCTGCCTTCGTTCTAGCCTTCGTTCTCGCTTTCGTTCTAGCCTTCGTTCTCGCTTTCGTTTTTGCCTTCGTTATTGCATCTTCCCTCGTTCCCGCCTTTGTTCCCGCCTTCGTTCTCTAAGTTGTTTTCGCCTCCGTTCTCGCCTTCGTTTCCGCATTGGATCTCGCCTTAGTTCTCGCATTCGTTCTCGCCTCTATTTTTGCAGTCGTCCCCGCCTTCGTTTCGAGCCGTGTTCTCGTTGTTGTGTCCGCTCTCGTTCCCGTTCTCTTTTCCGCCCTCGTTCCCGCCGTCGCATCCGCCCTCGTGTTCGCTTTCGTTCCCGCCTTCGTTCCCGCCGTTGCTCCCCTTTTCGTTTCCGCCCTCGTTTCCGCTCTCGTGCCCGCCGTCGTTCTCGCTCTCGCTTCCGTCTTGTTCCGCTCTAATAGGGGGCGACCTGCCAATCGCCTGCTCCGCCCGGGAGTCGAGGAGCGGCGACGCGGCAGCGACCGCAGCGCAGGCGCTCAAGGTTCAGGTGTTCTCGCCACCGTTCCGTCTTTGTTTCGTCCTTCTTCGCGCCCTCGTTGCAGCCTTCGTTTCCGCATTCGTTCTCGCCTTGGATCTCACCTTCGTTCTCGCCTTCGTTCCCGCCTTCGTTTTCGCCTTCGTTCTAGCCTTCGTTCTCGCCCTCGTTCTCGCCTTCGTCTCGCCCTCGTTTTCGCCTTCGTTCCCGCCTTCGTTCTCGCCTGCTTTCCCGCCTGTGTTTCTGCCTTCGTTATCCCATTTGTTCTCTTTTCCGATCTCGCTTTCGTTCCTGCCTTCGTTCTCGCCTTCGTACTCGCCTTCGTTCTCGCATTCGTTTTCGCCTTCGTTCTCGCCTTCGTTCCCGCCCTCGTTCCCGCCATCGTTCCCGCCCTCGTTCCCGCCTTCCCTATCACCTTCGTTCTCGCTCTCGTTCCCGCCTTCCTTGCTGCCGTCGTTGTCGCCTACAGTCTCTCCGTCGTTCGCCTCCGTTCTCGCCTTCGTTCCCGCCTTCGTTCTCGACTTCGTTCTCGCCTTCGTTTCCGCCTTCGCTCTCGCCTGCGTTCTCGCCTTTGTTTTCTCGTTGTTCTCGCCAACGTTCTCGCCTTCGTTCCCGCTTTAGTTCTCGCCTTCGTTGTCGCCTGCGTTGTCGCCTTCATTCCCGCCCTCGCTCTTGTCAACCGGGCGTTCCCAAATCACGCGGGGTTTTGCCAGCCGGGTTTTGCCAAACCACGCGCCTGGGCCTTCCCGAACCAAGCTTCCGGGTCTTGCTAAAGCAACGGGCCTTCCCAAACCAATTGGGTCATCCCAAACTTCCGTCCGGGTCTTCCCAAAACAACCGGGTCTTCCCAAACAAACCGGGTCTTCCGAAATTTAGCCCAAGCCTCCGGGTCTTCCCAAACCAACCAGGTCTTCCCAAACCACGCCCAAGGTCTTCCCAAACCAATTGGGTCATCCCAAACCAACCAGGAGTTCCCAGACCAAGCTCCTTGTCACCCTTGGTTTCGGCGCCATAACACCGATCGATGTTGGAAGGGTACGACGTCGATGTCGCCAGTGTTATGCCGCCCCTGGACTTTCGCGCGCCGTTTGTGAGTATCACGCGAGGTTCTGCAGACCCTGAGCCTTCCTGGGGCCTCCTGGGGCCTCCTGGGGCCTCCTGGGGGGCCTCCTGGGGCTTCCCGGGGGGCCTCCGTCGGGCTTCCTGGGTGCCCTCGGCCCCCAAGGAATTCTGAGACCCCCTCTGGGGGGCTTGTTCAAAAGCTGGTTTGGGGTTCCATCCATCTGCGCGGACAGTCAGAGTTTACATTAGGAAGTAGAAAGTAAAATTACAGCATGGGAGACTTGAGACTGGAATTGGAGCGAGGAACAGGAAGCCTAGCCCACGCAGCCTAATGGCCCCACAAGGGGGGCTGTCGGATTCATTCCGCGTGTTTTTTTTACATGGGACTCTCGGCACCCGATGCTTGGCGAGTACCTATTGTTGCATTATGTCTAATAATTTGTCTCTGCAGCCCGCGTGCATCTACTCCGTTGGCCGCACACTCGTATCACCCTGTCTGCGGCGTACTGACCCGCCGCTATTTCCACTGCGATTTGTGAAACGACAATCCAGTACTAGTATCTTCGGGGGGGTGCCAACTGTACGCCTGAATTGATCTTGGCCAGGCCCGTCCTGGGCCAAGGATCGGTGTGTACGCTTTCCGAGCCACGCCAGGGGGGCGTATACACAGATCTTGTTCCCCGGATCGGTGGGGCCAGGATCGGTGTATGTGTATACTTGGTTTCTTCCGACATGTGTTTCAACCATCTTGTGCAAGTGTCGATGTACACAGGTTCGTGAGCAATCTTGGACCGAGCCGAATTACACTTCAATGTTTGAGCTGTGTACTTCATATTGGGCGCTCCGCGTACTCCATCGACCCAAGCTAAGGGTACGTGCCGCAATGCAGACATACGGTATTGGAGAATCGCACAATTAGGCGAGCGCATCGATGTCGTCAAATTTCGGAGCAGAAACCAAGCTCATCGAGTGCACGTGCACCAGTTGCCCAATGACATGCTTTGCGTGATTCGTGCATGCATCATTTTGTGTGGAATTCGCGGAAAGCGATTTTGTGTCAAGTCTTGGTTGGCCGAGAGTGTAGAATTGGTGTTGTCTTGCTGTGTGCGTGTGGTGACGTCTGCGGATGGTGCCTTTTGCGTGTGATGCCGCCTGGTTGCGGTAGCGTTTGCATGTTGTGCCATGTGCCCGTGGTACCTGAAGCCGCCTTGGGTTTGTTCGGAGCCATTTTGGGTCGGTCTTGGGATTCGGCCGAATTGGGGCGGCGGCTCTCGTGATTGCGGCATGGCTTTTTGTGGGAGGCCCCCTGTGGCACAAATATCGGCTGTCCCAAAACATATGACTCCGACGGACAACCCAACATGATGATCTTCTTATTGCGCATGAGGGTCGCCATCATCGACGACGAGCGACTGCGATCATGCTAGGATGCCCGGATATCAGGATGCGACCTGTGGGGCCAATGAGATTTATGGGGCCGATCGGATTCGTGGGAGCTTTGAGACCTTCGGGGCGACAAGTGCGACCTGTGGGACCTGTGCGACCTGCGTGGCCTGTGCGACCTGTGGGGCCTGTGGGACCTGTGGCCCCCGTGCGGCCCGCAGGACATGTGGGGCCCACGGGACCTGGTGGACCTGGGGGACTTGCTCGACCTGTGGGGCATGTGGGACCTGCGAGCCCTGCGAGCCCTGCGGGTCGCGTCTCTCCTCGTGTGTCTTGCGCCTCTCCTTCCTTCTGGCTTGGGCACGCAAGTCGGTTGTCCTTGGCGCCGTCGCCGCCGCGGCCGGCAGGGGCGTGCTCTCCGATTGCCAGATCCCGAAACCGTTGGGGCAACCCGCGGGCCAGGCCGTTGGGAGCAAGCCGTTGGGACAACCCCGCGCAGGCCTTGAACTGCTCGCGGCCGCACGTAGGCGGGAGGCCGCGCAAGGCACAGCTCTGCCGTGAGCTGCTCCGCCTCAGCCCTGGAGTTCGCCGCTGTCTTTTCGAACTCCGTGAACGCCTCCCGCAAGGACGCCGGCGGCCCGCGCCCCAGGAAGGCCCGCGCCCCATGAAATCTCTCGCGGGCGGCCGGAGGATCAGCATGCTCCGTGGTCACGTGGCGGAAGGATTTCCTCCATACGCAAGCTCGAAGAGGCGGTTCCGACGACCACTCGGATGAATCACGCGAGCTGCGGGCCCCAGGGAGACGGGGGGTCCCGCTTGAGATTTCCTCGCAAGTTACTTTCAGGCGGGGCTCATTGGGGTGCTCAAGTTATATGCCTGCTACGGTGCGCCGATGACCCGCCTCAGATTTGAACGTGAAGCGCGGGGTCGTTAGGGTGGGGGTTGCCGCTCGAGACACCTTCACCATTCATTCACATGCTCGGCTCTTTACGGCGCTCGAGAGCTAAGCCTGCCATGGTGCGCCGATGACCCGCTTCAGATCGAACGCGAAGCGCGGGGCCCTTATGGAAGGGGGTCCCGCTCGAGACTTCCTTCATAACTCACTTACAGGCGAGGAAATTTGGGGCGTTTAAAAGACTCAACTGTTATGGCTGCTCCGGTGCGCCGATGACCTGCCTCGGATTTGACATTGAAGCGCGGGGCCCTTAGGGAAAGGGGCTCCTGTTCGAGATTTCATCACAATCCACTGACAGACCAGCCTCGTTGGGGTGGTCAAGTGTGATGCCTGCTATGGTACGGCGATGACCCAGTTCAGGTTCGAACGTAAGCTGTGGGCCGTGAGGATGGGGGCTCCCGTTCTAGACTTCTTCGCAAATCACTCAACGACGAGGCTTTTGGGGTGCTCGAATGTCGTGGTTGCTAGGGTGCGCCGATGGCCCGCCTCGGATTCGAACATGGAGCGCTGGGCCGTGTGGGTGGGGTTCCCTCTCAAGACACTTTAATCATTTCACCCATCTCGCAGACCCAGCTCGCTACGGCGCTCGAGTGCCATGCCTGCTATGGCACGCCAATGATTTGCGTCGGATTCAAACATAACGCTTGGGACCCTTAGGGAGGGGGTTCCTGGTCGAGACTTCGTCACAGTTCACTTCGGCCGAATGCCGATGATCATCATGGCATGGTGATAGGGATGATGGTGATAACGTTGATGGCGATGGTGGTAGTTTTAGTGATGATGAGAGTTGCGTGATCACCAATAGTGTTATGATTATGATGATGGTGGTGATGATGGTGACGAGCGTGATCAGGATGATGGTGATGACGATGATGATCATGGCGATGAGGGGGAGGAGATGGCGTAACATCTCCCATGCGAGGGGGCCCAGATACAACAAGAAACCCAATTCGGATGTTGGGAATACTGATGATGCTGTTGCTGCTGATGCTGATGATGCTGATGATGCTGCTGATGATGATGATGATATGATGATGATTATGATGATGATGATGATGATGATGATGATGATGATGATGATGATGATGATGATGATGATGATGATGATGATGATGATGATGAGGTGATGATGAGGTGATGATGAGGTGATGATGAAGGCGGTGGGATGGTAATGAAAAGAGGAGAGGGGCGGTGTGTGAGGTTTCCACGCGGGGGGTGCGCAGAGAAAACAAGAACCATTGTTTGGATGTGGGAATATACAACAACGTGAATATATATATATATATATATATATATAGACGTTCGTATTCTGGTGTCTCGTGGTCAGCCACTTCTTCGGAAGGTTCCTGGGACCTTCTTTGGGGCTTGCTGAGGACATGTGTGGGCCTAGACCTGCGGCCATATCGGAATTTCCCGAGGACAGCTGCGTAGAGCCTGGCAGTTATTCAGGCCCAACAGGGGGGGGCATCCCGTTAGGAGTCGTCCAGGGCCAGAGTTTGGCCATGCTGCGGCAGTCTTGGGCAAGCCCTGTTTCCGCGTGTGACGGACTCACCTGGCGACGCGCTGCGGTGGCGAGGATCGAGGCGGCCCTCCGGCGCGCTGCTCAAGCACAGTGTGATAGCGCAGACTCTTCGGCGCGGCGGCCGCCGATGTCAGGGATTCGCGCCGGGGGGGCGCCAAGCGACGGACTGCCACGCCCGGGGCGCCCGCGGGGCCGGCGAGTTTGCAGGTCCGTGCCGGGTGGCTGGAGGCCACCGTCGGGCAGCAGGGGGCACGGGGCCCGCCGCCCGTGGGTGGGCACCTGGCCGGCGCCAGCAGGAGGAGCAGGGCGAGGGCCGCAGGAGGGAGCGGAGGACGAGGCGGGAGGACGGAGCTGGCGAGGAGGCAAGATCGGGGGTTGCACAGGAGGGGGAGGGGGTGGGAGGCGCGAGGTCGGGAGGGGTGCGAGAACGAGGAAGGGGGGGGTCTACAGGAGGAGGAAAAGGAGGAGGAGGAGGAGGAGGAGGACGAGGAGGGGGAGGAGGAGGAGGAGGTCGACGATGATGACGGGAGCGCGGGGCAGCTTCTGTTATTTGAGGTGCGTTTCCGGCTGCGACGGCTCCGTGGCCTCCAGCACGCACAGCGGCGCGCGGAGGCCGAGGCTCGACCGGTCGTCGCCGTCGCAGGGACTTTGGCAGCACTGAGCTCCGCCGAGGCGGGCAGCGCGGCGTGGGCGCCAGCCCTGGGGGCCATCACTCGGGCCGGACGAAAGGGGGGGATTGGGAAAATCACCACCCACCAAACCACCCCGACCCAACCCGAAGGCCCAAATTTACCCTCGATTTCCAGTGGGGGGGGTCGGGAAACATCGAAAAAACACGTGTGGAACCCTTACCCCCCCCAACCCGAAATTCGGGTCTTCGGGTTGGGTTGGGGTGGTCTGGTAGGTAGTCAAAAAGGGGGGGGGGGCGAAATCTGCCGATACATAGCCGCCTCCAGCGCCGGGAGGCGCCAGGAAATTCAGCTGCGTGAGCTGATTCTCCCCCCCCTTTGCTATCCGCCCCTTCGCCCGGCTCGAGTCACCCTTGCGGATGGGGTGGCGCGGTGCACGCGTGATCGCGCAGAGGAGGATCGGCGGCAGGCCAGCGCTGCCTGCGGCGCGGGCTCGGCGGCGCGCGGCTGGGCGACGGCTGATCGAGGCCTGCTTGGCGAACCAGCTGGGCAGGCCGTGCCGTTGGATCCGAGGCGGCGGGGCTTTGGATTTTGGACGCGGAGCTCGTGCCCGACCCATCCATCGTGGCTGGGGCGCCCAGCCTGCCGGTGGGCAGCAGGGCGTGGCTGGTTGCGCTCCAGGGCAGCCCACCAGCTCGGCGACGCTGCTTCGAGGGGCCTTGGCGGGCGCTCTGGCAGAGGTGGGCGCGGACGAGCGTCGGGGAGGAGTGGTGCAGAAGCTGGACGGGCCGCCGCCCTTCCCAGAGCGCGTGCCCTTGACCGCCGACCTCGCGACAGGACTGTTCAGGCGGGTGCGCAAAAAGAAAACCCAGGGTTGGACGGCTGCAGGACGGCTTCCCCTCCAGAACTGCACGGTTATATATAGGAGGAGTCGGCTTGCAGGGGGGGGCGGGCGCGGGGGGGGCGCCAACGACCGCGCCGATTCCATCGCGGCCCGCTGCCCCTTCCCGGGACTCTCGGGAATCCTCTGGGCCCAGTCGGCCTCGCAGTCGGCGCCGGCGTCGCGCCGCCCGCGAGCGCCAGCCGGCGGGCGGGCCGACGTTGTTGCGCATGTTTGGCGCGAGAGACCCGCGCGGGCCTCGCGCTGTGCTCGCGCCCCAGGGCGACGGCCCAAGCCCTTGTAGGCCCCCGCGCTGACGCGATTGCCTTGCGCGCGGCGCTGGAGCGGGCGCCGCCGACCGTTCGGTTCGGTTCCGCGCACTTCTCATGCGCGAACGCAAAGCCCCCGATGCTGCTCGCGCGCTTTGCGCGCTGAGCAGCATGGGGGGCGACGGCCGCGCGTTCAATGGGAAACCGCAACGCAAGTTTCCATTCCCGCGCGCGGGGCGGGGTATGAATTTACAGAGGCGCCGGCGGTCGAGAACTCGCGCGCGCGCCCGCGCCTGCCATGTTGGGCGTGCGCACTGGGCCCTGAAATCTGCGGCTCGGCCGCCCGATGCGCCCCCAAAATCCCCCCCCTTTCCCCCCCCCGCCCCCCTCCCCGTCAAAACTCGTCCGCGCTCATGGAAAAACCATGCCGCCGAGGCGGGGGCTCGGGCCGCGGCCTGATGGTCCCCGGGCACAGGGGAATCAAAGGAATCAGTGCGGAATCAGTACAGAATCAAAACAGAATCGGCACAACTGCGACCCCTGCTTCTAGCGAAATCAAAAGAATCAGCACGGAATCAATACGGAATCAATGGAGGAATCGGCGATGGAACCAGAATCGGCCAGAACGGGGAAGTAGGCCAGAATCGGTGCCAGAACCCATGGAGAGAGGCCTTTTTCACGCGAGTTCATTGCGGCGGGTCCGCGACGCGGGCGCTCCGCGCGACTTCGCTGGTTCAGCGAGGCGCGCAGTCGGCGTTCAGAGTGAACAGGTTGTTTTCACGGCTATATTCTGGCGGCGCGCTGGCGCCATGCGCATTTGCGTATTCCTGGCGGGCTGTTTGAGGGCGACCCGGCAGCGTCGGCCGAATGGCCCGCAAATACCGCGCGGCCGATCGCGCGCCCCGCGCGGTCACGTCGACCGCCGTGTGCCGCGACGGCCGCGCGCCCCAGACCGCGCCATTGCCGCGTTGGATTGGACGGCGCAGCGCCCGTCCTCCAAAAGTCGTTACACGCATATCGCGCGTGTCGAGCCAGCAGCAATCGTTTCCCAGAAGCAGCCTTGACAGGCGCCCCATGCCCGTTGTCGCCCGCTTCCGATCCAAATCATAGTTTCTTAGGATGCGCTTGCGCGAATGTGAGCGCGCGGGCAAGTAGCGCGCGCTTGGCGCAGCCTGGGAATTCCAACATGGAGCCCCCCGCGGGCGCGGGGCGCCGGCGACGCCTCCGCCCGCCTCCCGCGCGCCCGACCCCCCCCGCAATCCGACTCCTCCTAGTTATATAAGAACCTCCCCCCCCCGAAGAAAGCTGAGGCGACAGGCGAGTGGCCCCGTGAGCTCGTCGAGCCAGAAAGCCTGCTGCTCCCGAAGCCGGACGGCGGGGCTGGGCTCGACCGGCGGTCAGTCTGGTTGTTGTCCATATTGTGTCGCGTATGTATGGGCCGCCCGACGGGCGCGCATCTTCGCGCAGTGGTTGCAAAGCTGGGGCGACGCAGACATCCGCGTGGCGCGGCGGAGCTCGCCTTGGAATTCGCCCTGGAGCTGGAAGCGGCTGAAGCCTGCACTGGATTGGCGCATCGCCTAGCATCCTGCGCTTCGCTGGCGTGCCGCGATGGGTGGTGGCGCTGGCCACGGCGGCGTACCCAGCGCAGCGGCGGGTTCGCGTCGGGCGCGCCGTCGGCGACCCTTGGATGCCGTCCTGTGGCATTATGCCTGGCTGTGCCTTGGCGGTGTTCTTGTTTTGCGCACGCGGTTTTGGCAGCGCCGCGTGGTTGACGATCGTTTCTAGCAGTGGGTCTACGTGGATAATTTTCTGTTTTGGGCGCGCGGGCCTGCGCTGGAGGCCGGCGATCTTGCAGAAACAGTCCGCGAGGCGTTACAAGTGACGACCGAGTTCGAGGCCGCCGTGGACGCGGCGCTTCATTCGCCACAAAAGCCGCCAGTTCGCAAATTCGGCCGACCTTCTGCGATGGTTGGCCGCGCAGACTCCGGGTGTCTCGGCGGCGCGCAACGTCCGCGACCTTGGGGTCACCGCCGCGGCCGTGCGATGACGCCGCCGCGCGGTCACGGGCGCGCGCGCGGGCAGCCGCCGGGCGCGTTGTGCGCATCGGGCGGCTCCTGGTGGACTTCCAGCAGCGGTGTTTGTTGGGCGCGGCGGCTAGCGCGTCCGCTGGCGTGCGCGGCGCGCCCTGCGGGCGCCCCCAAGACCGCGGTTTGGCGAGCCTTCGGACGGCCGCGCGGCAAGCGGTCTGCCGGGAAGGGCTGCGCGCTGCGGCCGAGGGCGTTCTCTGCGTCTTCGGCCCCAGCTGGCGCCTTGACCCGGCCGCGGCGGCCGCGATTGCCCCGCCGTGGTAGGCGGTCATGGCAGATCTGCCCCGTCGCATTCAGGAGGGGCGCCGCGGTGGCCGTCGCCGCTGGGCACGGGCGCGGGCAGGGCCCGCTGGCAGCCGCGCTCGCGAGCATGGCCGAACTGCGCCGGGGGGCGACGTCCGGGCACCCTGCGCCCCTGACGGCTGAGGCCCCGCTGACCAACCCTTCCAGGAGACTCGCGCGGCGCTGCTGGACGGCGCGGGGCCGCCCGAACCAGGGGGCGGCGCGCCCCCGGCCTTGAGGCGGCGAACGCTTGGACGTTCGAGATATCCCGCGCTCCGTTTTGCGACCACCAGACCGCCGGGGGGGGCCGAATCCGCGACCAGCCAAGGGGGCGCACAAACCAGAAGGGTATAAGAAGACAATATCTTCGCGGAGGTCACTGGCGCGCGCGTCCGCCCCCTCCGCCGCCGGGCGAGGGCGCGGGCGTTCGGGGGCCAGGCCGGCCGAGGCGTGTATCCGAAGATGCGCGACTTGCCACGCATCCAGGAAGTGCTTGAACACGCGGGGGCGACCATCCACCAGGGGCCCCTGCCAGCCTGGGGGCCATCTTCGGGCGGCCCCATCGAGGGCCAAGTTCTGCCGGGAGAAGCGTTGGCTGCTCGTCTCCACGCGCGCGCTGCCTATAGGGCAAGCTCTCGCGACCCTGCCCGGGGCGTTCCGGGGCGCGCCGGCGCGGGGAAGTCCAGGGGGCCCTTCCTCGGGGCGGCGCTCGCGCGCGCCCGGGGGGCCGCCTAATGCGCTCTTTATCCGCACGGGCCATGGCCCTCGCCGCGCGCGAGGCGGAGCGAAACCCGCCCGCCCGACCCCGACGCGCCGCGCGAAAGAAGGGGGGGGGCGGGCCCGGACAGGCCCGTTTGTGTCCAGTGCGGTGCGCCGACTAGCGGCGCACCGTTGGCCCTTCTCGGAATGCCTGGCCCGCGTCGGGCTGCCGAACGGGAGGATGGTAGCTTCCTGGCAGGTGGCCAGCGGATTACCCATTTGCGCTCAGCGTTGCCAGGAATACCTTATCCGTCGGGCGAATTGGACAGTGGGCGGCGGGCGCCCCTCTTGGCGATCGCTCATGGGCGCCCCAGGCTTTAGCATGGGCGGCCCCGGCGAGGGAGTTACCTACGACCCAGTCGCAGGCCAACCCTGGGAGAAATTCGCTGGGGCCGCGTCCGCTCGCGTCTTATTTAGCGTGAGTGAGTGCCCTGCAGGCCGCGGACTACTTGACACACATCGGGGGGGTGGTATTCGGCGTCTGGCCGTCGGTTCCCCAACCGCGTTGGCCTGGGGCACGAGTTGGGCTCTTGGTGCCTTTGTGGGCGGGCGGCGGACCGCGGAACGGCTGGACCCCACTTGGCGCCACACTGGGTGTAACAGTTCTCCTCTCGTCTCCCTTTGTGAACCGCGGGGTCCCTTTGCGGGGAATCGGTTCTTGCTGGGGCTCGTCCCCACCTCAGGATTCCCCGTTGTGGCCTGCCCGTTTCTTCCTCTTCCCCCCCTTCTTCTTGCAGCCGTCTGGCCTTGAGCTGGTTGCGTGCCGCGCACTCCCTCCCACCCGACATCCCCGCTCCTGCCGCGAGCGGGGCGGCGGGCCGGGGAGCGACTGGACCCCCGTGGGCGCCACGCTTCGTGCAGAAGTGCTCCTCCCGTCTCCCCCCGCAAGCCGCGGGGCCCTCCACCGGGAATCAGTACGCCCAGTTCGGGCTGTGCTTCGCTGGGCTTGCCAGTGTTGGGGTGCGTATGCGTGCCGACGTCTCGCCCGGCGCCCGATGGGCGGCCGCCTGTAATCGCCCGGCGGGCGTCCCCTGGGCGCTGGGTGGGCGTGCCGACGTTTCGCCTGAAGGGAGGAGGAGGAGGAGGAGGAGGAGGAGGAGGAGGCCTCAGAGAAGGCACGAAGAAGTCGGATGTCGTCCCTCGAGCTCCTCGCTCGGGGTGTGTGAAGCGGCTCGGACGCATTGTGGTGCGCAAAGTCGCGCAAAAAAAGAGTCGGAACGCCCCGCGCGAACGCGCAGCGCCCCCGTTCCGGGGCCCCCTTTCGGGGGCAAGGCCAGGGGGTTTCATCAGTCGTGCCTTGCCGAGAGCGTACTGAGTATGCCAGGGTCGGAATCGTCCCGATCAGCCGCTGGAGGTCCGAGTTATGGTCCGACGCCGACAAGTGGTCAACGCCATCTCAGGGGCAACGGCATGAAAACGAATTGCCCAGGGGGGAGGCATGTATCCCAAGTCGCCCATTCATCGCCAATCGGGGCTTCGCCCCCCCCCCCATCCCAGCCCAGGAAAGCTCGGTTTCGCCATCGGCGGCCTGTCAGTGATGCATCGGCGGTGCGTCGCGGATTCCAGGCGCATCTCCCCGATCGGAGGTGGCCTGGCCAGTTTCTCCTGGGACAGTATCGGAGCTTGGGGTTGCGAGCTGCCGCGCGCGAAGGGGTCCGGTCAATTTTGCGTCTTAGCTAAAGTTATGATGTTCCAATCTAGTTTAGCCTTGACCACCAGAAAGACTTTCGACCACCGAGAAAGTACCGACACTGGAGGGTTTTCACGTGTCGGGCCCTGGGAGGCGATACTCGTTCGACACTGTTTCGATACTTGTCTGGGTGCTCGAAACTATTTCTGGGATGTCGTCCTTAAGTACGATGGGAGCAACATGCAGCTAATATTGTTCTGATCACACAGTGGGACCATCCGCTCTACGATGCCACGTGACTAAGAGCCACCTCGGACCACGCGCGCGCAGGGCCGCGAAGGGTTTCGCCACAGGGCAGATCATCCGACGAAAAAGAGCTATAGACCAGACTATCGGGAGGCAGGGCTTCAGCATTCAAAGGAGGAGCGAACGTATCATCGCTCCTTCTGGATACCCATCGGTCGTTCAAAGTAGTTACGTTTGGAGACCCAGATTCCAATCTACTTTCAGCGCCTTCCTACTTCAATGATCGAGTGGCTTTCCCTCTTCCCTCCTCTTTAGGGGGCGGGTGGAGACCCTATCTACTTTCCACGCCTTCTTACTTCATGGTTCTACCTACAGCTTCCGACCGATGGGTAATGTCCAACAGATGGATGAGGTCAAGCCACGCAGATAGAGATGCAGCAATTGCCAATACGAAGAACGATTGCAAAAGCCCCGGCGTCTGCGCCGCCTGTTGCAATGTAGGACATGTTCTCGGGTAGTGCAGCCAGCCAAATCAGTCATGCATTTTGCTGAGGACGCGCCGGGGTCAGACTTACGATCGGAATTGACATTGAAAACTAGAGAGGAGGAAATGCAGCAGTTTCGAACCATTGGCTTTACCAACACCTAGGGAGGAAGTGCGTTGAACCGTTACTGTAAAGGCTCCGATTGGAACGAGATAGGTCGACATCAACCAAGGCGACGAAGTTATCCCAGAGTTCCGTTCGGGGCTACTAGCGCAGCGCGTGAAACGCAATGTAAAGTAGAGCAGCATCTTCGCAGACACGGCGCCACTCGAAGCACGGAAATTGTTCTCTCAGGCAGTTGTTGAAGGCATCGGATTCCGGGCACGGGAACATGATCAAGTTGTTAGTTCGATATTTCTATCGACGTTTGTGTATGATTTAACCAGGAATGAAGTTTGTGTCGGGGTACCAACCGGTGGATTGCGAGTTGGGCACGTGCGGGATATGGTAAAACCTATGTGAGGAACGAGATATGCAGAGGTAATTGGGAGGATTGTTGCATGGCTTGGTTTCAAGAGTGGGTCAGCTTCGGCACGCGTGTTCGGGCCATTCCAGGATATTGCGATTAACGATGCATGGCGACGATTTGGCATCGGCGGGAAGCGATGATGGTATTAATGGGTTGGGGGAAATACCAAGGAGGAGCTCGAGCTTAAGGCGCGAGGTTTTGGATAGGACCAGGACTTCACGACACGAATTCTATACTAGTCCTAGAAACAAAGATCTAGAATGGATCACCGAAGGGTTATGGTATGAATGCGACCAGAGACACGCGGAAATCTGTGTAACAGTGGTAGATCTCATTCGAAGTCGGGTCAAAATAGAGGTATGGGGAGAGAAATCCACTTGCGACGAGCATGAACCTCCACGTTTTCAGCAGGGTGTCAGGAAGTACCAGGTGTTCATGGCAAGAGCGAACCAGTTGGCACAATGCAGTCCATACTCCCAGTTCTTTGCGAGATAACTTGCAAGATCGATGTCGGACCCTACAGAAGGGATCCGTCAAATTTGGGGTATACATACCTTAGGTCTCACGGTTGGTCTAAGTTTGGGATAGTGTTTTGGACCAGCACCGATTTTAGTAGATGTAACGGGCCGCGCACGTTGACCAGCGGAGGAGTCGTTATGTGGGGCTAATGTTTCAGAATGTTCTGAAGTGCCTCTCAGAGCGTTATTGCGTAATCTTTTGGGAACGTTGAGTATTGTTGAATTGTGAGAGGAGGATATGTAGGGTTGGGTCTGCAGCTAGTGTTAAAATGTGTTGAAGTTGTTTGCGGTATGGCTTTACAGAGTGATGCCGCTGCCGCGGTCGCAACTTCCAGGAGACCAGGATTAGGTTAGGGCCGACCTATGGGCTAACCTACTACAACATAGGAGGTGCAGACCATCATTCAGTCCCATTCTGCACAGAGTCTGGTGAGGGTGCCACTTGATACGAGACACGTGATATGCACGCGGCACATTTACGCCGGGATACCTTAGCCGCGTAAACAGGCACTCTATGTATTAACACACACTTGGTCAACGGCGAACGTAAGTTTGCATGAGAAGTGTATTACAGTTTCACGGGCATGATCTGTAATGTATAGATGTAGTGTTAGCGCTCCGACGGCATATTTTGCGTCTGGATCTTTGCCGAGGGGCGTTGTTCAATATTAGGACCCCGTGCGTGTCGGAGAGCAACCTACGTTGGCTCCCGCATTGTCCGTTTCATCTCTGCCAATTGTGACCGTTAAATTTGCGCTGTTTGGTTCAGAGGGGGAGGCTTTGTGTACACCGTCATTTGTCGCCGTTGGAATGCTCTTACCGAGCGTCCCCCTCCAGAGCTTGCAGGGGGAGGAGGAGGAGGAGGAGGAGGAGAAGGCGAGAGGAACGAGGAACGAACGGGCAACAGGACGGGCAGGGGGAGCTGGGGGTCGGGGACGGGGAGGGCAGGGGGAGGGACGGGAGGGGGGCGGAGGCGCCTGCGCCCCGGTGCCCGCGCCCGCAGGGCCGCCCCGGCCCCCCCCCCCCCTGCGCGCGGGGCCGCCGCCGCCGTCCGCGCCTGGGGGGGCTCTCCCGTGCAGCGGGGCCCGCCTTTGAGGGAAGAAACACGACGACCACGACCAGCATGTTTTCAGAAAAGAAGGGGAAACCATGGAAAGTGGAGGGGGGGAAGGCGAAAACTCAGAAAATATGTGAAAATATGGGGAGTCCTGGGAGTTGTGTCTATTTATTTGTGTGTCCTAGGGCCCTCTGCAATGTTTCGGGATTTTGTCGAAGCAGGTCCTGGTCACGGTGCCTGCCAGTGGTCGCCGAGTCGCGTGGGTGATCTAGGAGTTGACGAATGGCCAAGATGGACGTCGACGAAGACCGACACCGATGTCTCCGCGTTCAGTCTCGGTCATGGTCACAGTTTTTTTTCCCGCCACGCCCGGCTCGGAGATGGAGGGGGAGGACTGCCGGGTCGAGGGGTGGGAAGTCGGGGGCAATGATCGGGGGGATTGGTTCAGGCGGGGTGAGTGCATCGACCTCCAAAACGCTCATGCATCGCCGCAAGGAGTTTGATAGCCCGCCCCGCCCATGACCGTGCGGTTTCGCCATCGGGGGGTTATCGCCGATCTATTGGTGATGTGCTGATCCCAGGTCGATGTTTCCCCCTCTGAGCCAGTCCCCCCGTATCGTTCCCTCTCATGGGAAACCCGGGGAGACATAACTAGGGGGAACAAAAAGTGCATAAAAACATACAAACTCGGAGGTCCGCGCGGATTTCTCGGAACGGCGCAGGAATGGTGACGAAGACCGACAGCAGTTCGCGTTCCGTTTGAGCATGATTCGCTGTCGGTGTCGCCGCGGAAGTTGTCCATTTGAGTCAAATGCCTCCCCTGGCAAGCACTTCGCCTGCCCATCAGCGGCCGCTGTCGGTTTGCGGTAAAACATGCCGTCGGGCATCGGGCCCATAGTTCCCATAGATTTTCGGCGGCGCGTGACGCCCGTGTCGCGTGTTAGCTGCACCTGTCTTGCGTGGGTGGATCGCCTCCGCGCAGCGATGCTTCGTGCGGCGTGATTGCGCCGATGTTGTACGACTGCACGCTCGTTCGTGCGGGCAGAGCGCCTCCGCGTGACGACGCCTCCTGTAGCGTTCGGGCATGCCGCCGAGTCTGTTCCCTCTCGGCGCCAGGGGCCCCCGCCCCCCCCTTCCCTTCTGGGCGGCGCGCCAATCTTTTGGAGCGTCGTTCCGTTTTGTTCGTCCAGCGGTTGCGCTTGCCACGCTTTTCTTCTTGTTGGGGCGTTCTTGATTGGTTGTTCGCCTTTCGCCCGACCCTTTCCGGTTTTGCCCTCGCCTTTCCCTCCTTGCGCCTCGCCTTTTTTGTTCACTGCTCGCGTCACAAATGTGGAGAGCCCGGTCGGCCCGTGACAAATCATGCGAATTGCGATTGCGCGTCGAGGATCCGGCGTGTTCGTTATGCCGAGTTGTTCGCGGCAAGTCTTGCGCACCGCGATTGCGCAATTTTCGGCGCTTCTAGTTCTCGAGCACCACCGAAAGCTGCACCCCGCGACAAATCGTCGCCCGCACCCGTGCAATGGCCGCAGCAAGTGACGCGCTCATCCGCGTCGTTTCGGGGCGTACTCCTTCGTCTTTGAAGGGGCCCTGGGGCACACAAATAAATACACACAAATAACAGGATTCCCAATCTTTTCCTATATTTTCTGGGTTTTTGTCTTCCCCCCCACTGCCCATATTTCCCCATATTTTCTGAGGAATGGACGATTAATTGTGTCTGTGTGTTTTTTCTCCCTCCTGAGTCTTCTTCGTCGCCTCTCCTCTCCCTCCGTTCCCTTGTCGTCACTCACCCCCCTCTTCCACGTCGTTATCTGTCCGTTCTTCTGGCCTCCAATGGGTCTATCGCGTGGCACTCGTGGGACGTATTGGTAGTATCCTGGGGTACTGTTGGGTTGTCAGGGGGGCTTTTTGGGGCACTTTTGGGTCGTCTCGGGGCTGTCAGGGACACTTCGGGGCCATCGTTGGCCGTCGTGTGTTGCCCCGGGGGTATGTTATTCTCCATGGAGGTGGATTTTGCCGGTAGCTTCACTTACGAATTCGCTGTCGAACGCAGAGGTCACCAACACGTTCACGACGTCGTGGATGAAAGTGCCCTCCTTGGCGAACGCTTTGACAAACAAGGAAGCTAAGTTTCAAACATGCGTTTCCGACAAGCCCCAGGAGATATAACATTTTGTTAGTATCGTCACCTCCTCCAAACGCGCGGCCGTGTTATCCCACGCATCTGCTTTGGAGCTAGTCCCCAGCTACTTCGGCAGTGTTTGGATGTGAATCTTCGCACTTCACGGCCGACCTCCTGCAAGAAGTGCAGCAGTGGGAGTACAAGCGACTTCGTTAAATGCTTCGCCTGCACAGGCGACCAGACCAGGGCCCTGAATCTTCCAACCGGAGGTCGGCGAATCTTATGCGCAAATGGTTCGAAGATGCCAGCGTCAAGTTCTGTGCCCACCGCATCTCGCGCGCTATCCGCGCTGCAGCTTGGGACGAACAATGCGCTGTTTTAACATCTGGGCATAACCCTTTACTTTCAGCACGGGAGCACTGGAGCCAAGTCTGGTGGCGGACTGTAGTGGCATCGTGCATTCTCGCCTTGGGCACCGTGCTGCATGGGAATACCAATTGCAAAATTTGCGGGTCGGAGTGGCGCTGTGCGCGGCGACGTTGCGGCCCCCGCTCCGAATGGTGACGCGGTTCCGAAAGTTTTGTTAACGCTCCCGCCCTGCATGATATCTGCCCTCCACCAGAACGAGCTCCACATACATGTCGTCCTCCTGTCGATCGCGTTTCGGCCATTCTCCTGGGTCAGCCGCCACATCCTGGCGATGCTTGTTGGGGCGCGCAAC
This sequence comes from Prorocentrum cordatum, assembly GCA_963575745.1. Lineage (NCBI taxonomy): Eukaryota > Dinophyceae > Prorocentrales > Prorocentraceae > Prorocentrum > Prorocentrum cordatum. The sequence goes on along the minus strand of CAUYUJ010000081.1, from coordinate 47,572 downwards.
AAGACGTTTGTGGATCCAGGTTGATTGTTTGGGCGTTGCGCAGGTGGTCAACGGCGAGGCCGTTGGCCTTGCACCCCAGTTCGAGCCGCTCTTCAGACGGATCGGTCGCCCTGGAAACCCCGGATGGACATCGACCCGCACGTAGACCCCGGATCGACCAACACTACAGTTGATCACATTGTCAATTTGGCAGTGTACTCGAAAGCTCACGTTGGCTCCCTGGACCCCGTGGGAATCTGCGAACATGCGCGCGCAGGTGGGGCATTCAAAGTTTGCGTTGACGGTGGCTTGCGGGAAACGTGGGATTCGGACGGCAACCAGTTGGCTGCAACCAGGATGGTGGTCTACGGCTCCCAGAAGGATGCTTCTGCTGGGGTGCAATATCGTTGCTGCGGGCTCATCGCCGAGAAGGTCACCAAATTGAACTCGGCCTTCCAGTGTGAGGCCACAGCTTTAGATTGGGCATTGGATAGAATTTCCCAGCACCTAGTATAGCTCATGTTGTACTCAGGGCTTCCTCTCTGCCCTCCCCTTCCCTCTTCTGCCCGGTGCCTGATGTCTGCTATGCGTAACAGCATGCCGACGATAAGAAAGCACCCACCCCCTTAATCCCTGAGTCATGGTTATCCATGGGGTACTCATATTCGGCCGGCGGAGCGGCGAGGCCGAATATCATTACCGCAAAGGAAAGCACGAATCGTACAGTGAATCATTACATAATTTGCATCCTTTGTACCATCAGCATTCTGTCATCATCATCGCTTCTGGTAACCTGGTAACCCCTCACATGGTACGTGGCCCCATGTGGTGCCTTAGCGGCACGTTTGCTATATCTCGGTGGGCATAGGATTCATTAAACAAAAGAAGCTACCGCCGCTCATCGCCGTTCTCGCCGAACGCGCCCCAGGTGAATTTATCGATCGCCCTCATTGGTTATCACACCCAGTGTGCAGCCACGACAAGAAGAAACCACCAAGACACTTCTCAGCTTTACATCTGTAACTTGACAGGTCCGACAGTTGAACTCTCCGGAGTTATCCTCATCATCATCTTCTTTTGGCAGGCGAGCCCCCTAATAGTGGCCACTGCGTCATGTTTCCATCGTTTGTTTTTTCAGGATTCGTGGTCGCCCAATTCCATCTAACAAACTCCAGGGGAAGGCTTTTCCAGATCAGCTGAAAGGTCTGTCAAGACCCATCCATACATTCTCTAAACACAAATTATTCAATCGCTTCACTCATTCCGCCAGCCCGTACTGTGCCATCGCAGGCGTTTGCCTACGCGTTCGTGGCCTATTGGGGCTTCTTGGGGTCCGTTTTGGGGCCTTTGGGAGCTTCTTTTTCGGCCTCTTGGGGGTCTCGTGGGGCCTCCAGGGAACCTCCTGGGCTCTCTTGGGGGTCTCTTGGGGCCTCCTGGGGGCTTCCTGGGGCGGAAAGCTCGAATTGGTGGTTCGTGTTCCCCCTTTTGGGGCCGTCTTTGAGCCCTCTTTGGCGATCATGGGCGCCGCTGGGCCCCTTTTGGGGTCGTCTTGGACCGTCTGGGGGCCTCTCCGGGCCTTCTTGGGGCTCTCTTGGGAGGCCTCTTGGTGGCCTCTTCGGGGGTCTTGTGCGCGTCGCGGGACGTCTGGAAGCCATCGTGGGTGTTTCGGACCGATCGTTCGACGATTCGGAGCCATCTTGGACCGTCGTATGCTCCTTTGGGGGTCCTCTTGGATCGCTTTCGGGCGCCCAGGAGGAAAACCATCTCTGGCCCGACCCTGCCGGGGATGTGGCCGGGGTGTTTCGCGTCCGGGGACCCCTAGGGGCCGCCCCGCGCGCGCGAGGTAGAAATATTGTGAAACAGTCGCCGGGGATCTTAGCGCGCCTCTGGCCCGGTGGGTCGGCGAATTATCATCCCGGGGCCCACCCCGAAATATATGATCCACATGGTGTGATTATCAACGGCACAGGGTTAGTCAGGCGTGCGTCGGCAGGTTCTCAAGTTGTTACATGGTACGCACCCGGCCCTCGGGGCCATCATGAACTTAAGGGTGTCATCGTTTCTTTTTTCCACATGAGTTGGTAAACGCCACGCTGTTGCGAACCTCCTAGCCACTCGCAATTTGGTTTGCAGAACCCATGCGGCGGCGATTATGATGAGTGCTTGGCGTTGGCTAGTGCATCAGCGCGGCGACGCTAGCCCGCGCATGCTCGCGCGCACAGAGGCCAGCTAATTTGGCGCGACCGACGCGGCCGCGGTGGCGTTGACCGCTGGGCACTTCCAGCGGGCACCGCAGTGCGACTCGGTGACTTGGGCGGGCGCGGTATCATGGCGACGCCGACCACGGTAGACACGAGTATGACAGTAGCGATGATGGTGACGATGGTGGCGACGACGACAGCAAGGCCAATGACGGCGCCGATGCTGATCGCGCCCGCCGATGTCGATGATGACGTCATCGCGTCGGCCATGCACGCGCGGCCGATGCGCCGAGTGGCCCGCGTGGTGTTATTTGACACGCATGGCGCCCCCCCCAGCACGCGCGCAAGGGCTTTCGAATGATCCCGACATGCAATTACATGGTGCGCACCCAGCCCCCAGGGTGTCATAATTGCTTTCGCCATTTTCCAGCACGCGTGCGGATTGCACCAACGGCCGTACGAAAGAAAGAAACATCGCCAAGGGGGGGACGCACTACGCATAGTTGATCGCCCGGGTGACCCCGTTGAAATACGCGACCCATCGCGAAGCGCATGACAAGAAAGGAAGAAAAGAAAGGCGGGGGGCCATCTTTCGGCACTCGCGCCCCCGGCCCCTCACGGGGCCGCGGTATCGCTACCGCCACCAGCCCCGACCCACCACCGAGGCACAAGCCGACAACCGACACCCCGCCCGCCCCAGGTGATCGAAGACCAGATACGCAAACGTGCGCTTGGGCCGCCCTGTTATATTAGAATCTAGCTACTGGGGACCACTTCGGGTTTTTGTTCGGGCCACTTTTGCGGTCCAGGTCGCGGGACCCATGCGTGGCCAAGGCTCCCGGTGGCCAGAAGAGCCCCCATTTGTTTTTTGTTCGGCGCGTCTGAAAGTTTATTGGTAGCAGGAGGAGCTGCCCTTGCCGCTGTCTCACATGCTGCGGTTTGGTGTCCAACAGTTACACAGATGGAGGCGGGCCCTCGTCACTATCGCACCGCTCGACACTTCCAGGAAGGGCCTGGTTTGGTACATACGATTCGGGCCGGCTCGGCAGAGGGCGCATTTCGGTGTCGGCGGCTGGCCAGTTCTCAGGAGTTTGATCTGTCGGTCGGGTTTGTTTGGCCGTTTCGGTTCGGCGGCCACACCGCGGTCCCGTTTTTTGGCAGGCCGGTTCGGCGGCGACGAGTGCTGCAATGCTCGCCAGTGCTTCGCCGCTCCTTATTCCCAACCATCCTGTGGTGTTGGGTCCTCGTTTTGAAGAGACAGCGCCCCGCGTCCACTCCTCCCGCTGCCCCCTTCCTCCTCTTCATCCCTGCGTTTCACCCACCGCTTCGTGGCCCCATAGGGAGCTCCACCGAAGGCCCCACTGGCAGGGTTCGCATGGCGGCCTCGGGCCATTTCGGCACACCCCTCACGAAGATCGTGGCCCCATAGGGAGCTCCACCGAAGGCTCCAGTGGCAGGGTTCGCATGGCGGCCTCGGGCCATTTCGGCACACCCCTCACGAGGATCGTGGCCCCATAGGGAGCTCCACCGAAGGCGCCAGTGGCAGGGTTCGCATGGCGGCCTCGGGCCATTTCGGCACACCCCTCACGAGGATCGTGGCCCCATAGGGAGCCCCGCCGAAGGCGCCAGTGGCAGGGTTCGCATGGCGGCCTCGGGCCATTTCGGCACACCCCTCACGAGGATCGTGGCCACATAGGGAGCTCCACCGAAGGCCCCAGTGGCAGGGTTCGCATGGCGGCCTCGGGCCATTTCGGCACACCCCTCACGAGGATCGTGGCCCCATAGGGAGCTCCACCGAAGGCGCCAGTGGCAGGGTTCGCATGGCGGCCTCGGGCCATTTCGGCACACCCCTCACGAGGATCGTGGCCCCATAGGGAGCTCCACCGAAGGCGCCAGTGGCAGGGTTCGCATGGCGGCCTCGGGCCATTTCGGCACACCCCTCACGAGGATCGTGGCCCCATAGGGAGCTCCACCGAAGGCGCCAGTGGCAGGGTTCGCATGGCGGCCTCGGGCCATTTCGGCACACCCCTCACGAGGATCGTGGCCCCATAGGGAGCTCCACCGAAGGCCCCAGTGGCAGGGTTCGCATGGCGGCCTCGGGCCATTTCGGCACACCCCTCACGAGGATCGTGGCCCCATAGGGAGCCCCGCCGAAGGCGCCAGTGGCAGGGTTCGCATGGCGGCCTCGGGCCATTTCGGCACACCCCTCATCAGGATCGTGGCCCCATAGGGAGCTCCACCGAAGGCGCCAGTGGCAGGGTTCGCATGGCGGCCTCGGGCCATTTCGGCACACCCCTCACGAGGATCGTGGCCCCATAGGGAGCTCCACCGAAGGCGCCAGTGGCAGGGTTCGCATGGCGGCCTCGGGCCATTTCGGCACACCCCTCACGAGGATCGTGGCCCCATAGGGAGCTCCACCGAAGGCCCCAGTGGCAGGGTTCGCATGGCGGCCTCGGGCCATTTCGGCACACCCCTCACGAGGATCGTGGCCCCATAGGGAGCTCCACGAAGGCGCCAGTGGCAGGGTTCGCATGGCGGCCTCGGGCCATTTCGGCACACCCCTCACGAGGATCGTGGCCCCATAGGGAGCTCCACCGAAGGCGCCAGTGGCAGGGTTCGCATGGCGGCCTCGGGCCATTTCGGCACACCCCTCACGAGGATCGTGGCCCTATGGGGAGCTCCACCGAAGGCCCCAGTGGCAGGGTTCGCATGGCGGCCTCGGGCCATTTCGGCTCACGAGGACCGTGGCCCCACTGGAGCTCCACCGAAGGCGCCAGTGGCAGGGTTCGCATGGCGGCCCCGGGCCATAGCGGCACATCCCTCACGAGGATCGTGGCCCCATAGTTGCGCTGCTTCAACAACCGCGCATGGGCGTCGTACTCCGCCTTGTCGACGTGCAACGCCACCTCCTCCCTCATGGCTCTCAAGGCCTTCTCCTGCTTCTGCTCCTCGGTGAGAGGGACGCCGTCCTTGTCGTCGTCGGCGCCCGCGAAGACGGCCACGAACGTGTCCCTGAGCATGTCGGGCTCCGGCGGGAAGCCGTGGCCACATAGGGAGCGCAGGCGAAGATGGCATTCACAATTGCGGCATTCACAACTGCATATGGTTGGGTCCTTCGCCAGGATAATTTTCTCCTGCCGCCCACCCCAGGCGCCAGCGCCGATCCGAGAAACCCGCACGGACCTCTGAGTTGTTATGTTTATGCCACTCGTTGTTCCCCTGATTATTGTCTTCCTCCGCCTCCTCCTGCCCCATTCCCTCCTCCTCCCCCTCCCCGCTGCTTCCCCCGGCCCTGCTGCTCCCTCCGGGGGCGGCCGAGCGGCTCCGCTCCCCCAACCTCCGGGGGTCTGTCAGGAGGGGAAGAACCACACAGACACAAGTAATCGTCCACTCCCAGGAAAATGTTGGAACATATGGGAAGTGGAGGGGAAGACAAAAACCCAGAAAATAGGAAGATATGGGGAATCCTTCTATTTGTGCGTGTATGTACTTGTGTGTCCCAGGGCCCCTTCAGTCTGGGAGGGACCCCCTGACCCCCGTGCCCCATGCGCAGGAACCTGTCGTTGGCATCGCTCATCGAGTCCCCATCCCCACCCCATCCCCTTCGAGACCCCCACCAAATTACCACCCCAGTTGGCGATGCACCCCTCGAAACCCGAAGGGAGCGACCTATGTCCTCATCTAGGGGGGTAAATCGGCCAGTGGGGCCCAGGCCACGCTGCTGGGGATGGGGATCGGTTAAACGATACTCATGTAATCCGAAGCAGCAGGGAGGGTGGTGGAGGGTGCGGGAGGGATGTTGGATGTAGTGGACGCGTCCAGGGTTCTCGTAGCAAGAGTTTGACTGCACGGAGGGATGAATGGACCACTTCCGCGTGACGGACTTTTCATCCAGAGTCATCTTTGGCAGTCTTGGCTCGTGGTAAGGGCCGTTGAAATCCGAGACTCACCTGACGAAGAGCCTTCTGTCGTGATTTTGCTGACGACGCGGGTGGGCACTGGTGGGTGGGTGGAGAGTCAGGGGGATGGACGGGGCATTTGCAGCACGCTCGACGAACCAGGGCAAGCAGGATCAACCAACAAACGTGCATGTACGTACACGCAGGTATCTGTCAGTGAATCGCTTCGCTCATTCCGCCGGCCCACAATGTGGACTTGCTGGCTTTTGCCCGCGCGTCGTTTCCCATGTTGCATTGCTTGGCGGTGGTCGTTTTCCGGCGGCATTACGTCTGCAGTTTTGGAGGTGAAGCAGTTCTTGTGTAGTTTCTGGAGAGCTTGTTGGGGGTCGTCATGGGTATGTGGCACCATCGTGAGTTGGGCTTGTCACCCATGGAGCGGGGCTTGTTACCTATGGAGTTACGCTGTTGGGCCACACGTTGTTTGTTTGGGGTCCGTTTGCGGCTATGACGGAATTTCGGGGGGGGGGGCGCGTTAATTCGTGCGAGGATGTTGGACTTCATTCGGCCCCAATATGGTCCACCTGTTGGAGCCGTCTTGGGGGCCTCTTGGGCTGTTTGGGAGGCTTCTTGGGCAGTCTTGGAGCCCTCTTGGGCCGTTTTGGTGCCAGGTTTACGGCATAGTGGGCCGTTTTGGGGCAATCTTGGGCCGTCTTGGAGCGCCGGGAAGCCGAAGAGGCGATAAGGCCCACATTCTTCGAAAGCCACCGGTTGGGACGCTTTTTTGAGTCTTCTTCGGGCGTCTTGGAGGCGTCTTCGGCTGTCTGAAAACCATCTTGGGCGTCTTGGACGGATCGGTCGGCGACTCGGAGCCCTCTTGGACCGTCTTGGGGAACTCTTGGGGTCCTCTTGGAGCGCTTTGGGGCGCCTGACAGGCCGCACCCAGGAGGAAAGCCATCTCTGAACGGATTTGACCGGGCTTCTCCCGCCCGTTGGGCCGGCGACTAACTGCTTCAAAGCCAACAAGGCAGGGGCAGCCAAGGGCTGGGCTGTCACGAGCATGTCAGGTACAGCTGACACGAGGTTTGATACTACTCTTGCAGTTGAGGAGGGGAGCCCTTGTGTTCTTCACGCTAAAGCTCCCCGCCTTGGACTGCCCTTCGTCTTGGACGCCCCCACGGGGCCTGGGGACTTCGGCGAAGGGCTCGTGCTCCAGATGCACGCTCTCGTGGCCAAGCGTCGGGAAACCTCCGGAATCTGACGAAAACTATGTTTGTTTGAGACGTTGGTCTGGAACCCGCCAAGTGGGCACGGAAAGACTGGGCACGAAGACCGAGGGCAGTTTTTGTTCAGTTTGACTCGGATTCGCTGCCAGTGTCGCCGCGGACGTTGCCCATTGGGTACGGAAGGCCGCCTGCCCAAGAGCGGCCACTGTTGGTTTTGGACAACGTTTGTTGTTGGGTTCCGTGTCCATTTCGGGCGTCCAACGTCGGATGTTTGGGTTCTCTTCGCCGTGGGGAGCGAAGACGGGCGCCCTCCCGCCAGCTGGAAAGCGGCGCGGGGGGGTGGGGGGGGCACCCGCCTGTCGCTCGCGCGCGCAACTCCCGCGAGAGGACCGCGACGGCTGCGTCCTCGAGGCCGCCCCTGGGCGGGCGGGGCGGCGGGGTGGGGGCTGCGAGGGTTTTTCCTCCCGCTCATGCTGCTCCTCCTGCTCCTCCTCCTCCTCCTCCTCCTCCTCCTCCTCCTCCTCCTCCTCCTCCCCCTCCTCCTCCTCCTCTTGCTCCTCGTGCTCATCTTCCTCCCATCCTGGCTGGAGTGAATGACTGTGTGAATGAGTTGACAGGGACAGAGACGGTCAGAACAAGGAACTTCAAGAACTGCGTGCAGCTGATGGTCATTCATCGGCTGCCAGTGGTTGTATTTTTTGGGGGGAGGGTCTTCGATATCGGCACGAGCTTAGCCCAACGGCCAACGGCCCAAAACGGGGCCGTGGTGTCGACCAGATCTGCGACAGCAATCCCACGTTCAGCGTTGTGGGAACGCTTCCATGGCTAGTCCTACAGCGGACTCGCGAGGTCCACTGGCGCCAACTTCAGCATCGTTTCCGTAACCGCGTCAACGACGGCGCCACGCCAGCGCTCCATCCAGCCAGCCAGAGGTATTCCATCGAATTCGAGTTTGCATTGGTGGCCCGTGGGTTCATACCTTTTACAACATGTGGGCATGCTCTGGGTGGGCCCCAGGGACCAGGCGCAGCACCCACTGCGCATCTGCGCGGACTTGCCCTATGATGTCCGTCAATCGAAGTGTAGTTTCCACCGCCTGTTCGGAAAAGGGAAAGATATGTGCCAGAGTTGTGACCGATGGGATCCTTCGATTCGTCTTGCCGCGGATGGTTTCACTGGCTTGTTCCGCATCTCGGCCGATGAGGACGCGTGGTGGAGAGATGATCAGCCTCACCGTGCGAGGCCGTGAAAGGAGCCGTTCTGGAGTGAGGGAGACGCACCAGTTGAGTATGGGAGCTTTTCAGGGTAGTGAGCGTTTTCTTTCGTTGCGGCTCAAGGCAGTATCCCAGACCTTTACCAAAGTTAGCGGTTTTCGTACGTATGCGAGTCCAAGTCCTCCCCTTGTTCCCTTAGTTGTGGCTCCTCAGCAGGCTCCACATCGAGGGAAAGGCAGTAACAAGGGCCGCGGATCCAGTCGTGGGTCGGTTTCCTATGTGGTCCCCTCGTGTACGCCTGCGCGGCGTCTGAGGGTTCGCCACGGTTCGCGTGCAGTGTTGGTCCAGCCAGGGCGGGTCACCGCACCTCGCTTCTTGAAGGATAACCCGCTTCCGCTTGATTGGGTTGCGCAGAGTTCTTTGCCAGTTTAGTAGTATGTGGTTGAGGAGCGCATGTGAAGTCCCCGCGCACTGCTCATTGCTCATTGCTCCTCCTCCTCTTCCTCTTCCTCCTCCTCCTCCTCCTCCTCCTCCTCCTCCTCCTCCTCTTCCTCCTCTCTGCACTGCGCTGTTGCCTTGCACGCGCCCGCCGGTCTGGCAACGCGAAGGCGGCCAGGAGCAGCCCGCAGAGGCGCGTTTCCTTTTCGGTTTGGGTTAGGGGCTGCGGCCCGCAGGCCGGAGGGCTTCTCGAGCAAAGCTCGAGGAAACACTTGCGCAATCAAAACAGACGTTCGGAGGTCCGCGCAGATGTTTGGATTTGCGTTGGCCCCCATGGGCGGCGCCTCCATGGCCACCGTTGGCGAGTTCCGTGCGCCAATGGGGGTCAACCAGCGCCGATCCAAGAAATCGGCGCGGACCACGAAACCGTATGTTCATGTTCCACCTCCGTGGTCGGCTGAGGACCGCTCGGCCGCCCGCCCCCGCACCCTGGTGCGCTGATCTGCTACTCCTGCTCCTCCTCGTCCTCGTCCTCCTCCTCCTCCTCCTCCTCCTCCTCCTCCTCCTCCTCCTCCTCCTCCTCCTCCTCTTCCTCTTTCCAGATTCAGGAATCCCGCAGGTCAAGGGCTCGAAGACAACCCTTGTGCCGCCAGGTGGCGGGTTCGCACGTTCGATCCAGCGGTAGGGGCGCCGGGCGGGTGTCTCACCCAGGGAGAAGCATGTGTTGTCTTTGCCCAGAGAAAAGCAAGGTGCCCTGGGTTTCTCGGGTTTTGATGGTTTTGCCATGGAGAGCGTGACGTTCCCATACCAGAAATGAATGGACGTCCTGGGGTCTCAGGGGTTGGGTTTCTTGCTGAAGGTCTCTTGTTGACTGGCCTCCAGTGTAGCCACACACTGCCGTTCCCTAGACTGGGAGGGTTTGACAGGATTGCCTTCTCCTCCCCAGAGAGGGCGGCGCGAGAGCGCGGGGACGACCGCACGCGGCGCAGCGCTGGGCGCGGAGTTGCGTGCTCTCAGATCTGCGCGATGGAAATTGGTACAGAGCGCACGGGGGCGAGTACCAGCAGTCGTTCCGGACCAGTTGAGGAGGGTTCGGTGCCGGGTGTCGGTTCGGACGTTGGCCATTTGAGACCAGAAGCCACTTGCCCATGCGTGGCCGCTGTTCGCTTGGGCACGACTTGCTGTCAGGCATCGCCCTGATGTTTTCCGCACCGACCTCGGGCGTGCAGGCCAGAGGGCGAGCATCCGCGGAGGCGCAGCCTCGAGCCCTGGGGGTCTCTTAGAGGCCTTCCGTAGGCTTCTTGAACCCAGGCCTCCCGGCTTGGATCCGAGCAGGTGGGGTTGGAGGATCGCGCCACATCGCCGATGCATCGGCGATGCGGGTCGATGTGGAGCTCGATTTTCTCCACGTCGACGTCGCCGATGCATCGCCGATGTATCGCCGATGTATCGCCGATGCGTCGCAGTTGCGTCTAAGAGGCATGGGAAATGCGACGGCTCGGGCGGCCCCAGGTTGCACTGCTGGCCCGTTGGCCCGCCGAGGCCGAAAGGGTACGTGAGGGGGGGGAGAAGCGCTACAGGGTCAGCCCGAGGGCAGTAGCCGCACCAGCGGAGATGTGAGCAGCATCGCATATCGCCTGACGAGAGGCGGTGCCACCAAGTAGGCGCCCTGTTCTTGAACGGCACCGCCCTCACACATTCGAGACGTTGGAACATCGTCGTCTTTGGCGTCGGAAGGGGCCCGATAATCCTTGGATGATTGCATGGGTCTTCCTTTGGCGCTCCTCGTGCATGTGGGCACAATGGAGACCAAAGGGGGCGGCTTATTGTCTGATCCACATTTCCTCGCGACGCACACACACACACACACGCACACTCTTTGGCTGTAGTCTCACAGCCGTGGAGAGCGGCAGAGATCCGGGGCGACTCTAGCTTTCCGTCGAGACGTGGCCCCCCCGGACCTCTCGACCACTCCTCCTCCTCCCCCTCCTCCCCCTCCTCCTCTTCCTCCTCCTCCTCCTCCTCCTCCTCCTCGTCCTCCTCCTCCTCCTCCCCCGTGGCTGGCTCTGCATGCCGGGTCGTCTCTGCCTGCCCCAGGGGCCCCAGATGGGCCCACTGCTGCCGAGCGCGGCGCCAGCCTGCCGCCGTGGCTTCTCCGCAGCAGCTCGGGCCTCTGGCGGCCGCCGGGCACGATGCAGGCATCTCCCCCAGGGGCGCCCCCGTCGAGGCGCGGCCCGCCGCCCGCCCGACCCGACCCGATGCTCCTCGATGGCGAAGCAGCAACGCACACCCGCGCCCATAGGGGGGTGGCAGAGGGCTGTGGGCGCGCGTCGTCGGAGGGGGGCCGCCGCTCGAACCGATGGGCTTGTTTTCCACCACCACCACCGCCATGAGTTGGAGGGAGGGGGTCCTCTTCCTCCTCCTCCTCCTCCTCCTCCTCCTCCTCCTCCTCCTCCTCCTCCTCCTCCTCTTCGTCCTCCTCCTCGTCCTCCACCTCCTTCCCCCTCCAACTTACGGTGGTGGTGGTGGAAGACAGGCCCATCACGAACGGAGGCGTTCCCCGGGGCCCGACAACCCGCACCCATGCCCATAGCCGGCCCTCCTCCCAACGATCCCCCCCCCGCTATGGGCGTGGGCGTGCGCGCTGTTCCTTGGGCGCTGTCGAGGCCCTGCCGGCGGCCCGGGGCCGGCCCCCAGGCGGACCTGGACGCCGGCGAGGCGGGCCCCGGCGGCCCGGCGCGGCGGCGGCCCTCCGAGGACGGCGAGCTGCGGATCGAGCGGCACGCCGCCCCGCGCCGCCCGGCGCCCCGGCATAGGGCGGGCACGCCTCGCGAAAGTCGGGGGCCCCCAAACGGGGCGGTGGCCACACCGCGCGGTGAGTCGGTGGGGATTCGGGGTCACCGCACGGTTTTGGGGCTCGGGTCGTTCTCCGAGGACGTCTCGGGCGACAGGGGCCTCCAGGGTCCCAAGACCGTGCGGTGACGGACCGTGCGGTGAGGTCTTGGGGGATTTCGAGGTCACCGCACGGTGTGTCACCGCACCGTTTCGGGACTCCAAAGGAAGCTTGGCGGAGGAGTCCAAAGTCAAGCAGTGGCGAAGCGTCCTGGCGTGCCTATAGGCCTACCAAACAGTGTTCTAAGAACCTTTTATGTGGTCTGCACGAATGATTCCTTAGAACGTTTCTGGCTGGGACCGTCTTGTTTTAACACATCGGGCTTATGTTCTAAGAGCATTGTTTCTGTTTTGAGAACGCTTCTGGGCTCAAGGAACATATCGTGGTAGGGCTAAAGAAATGCCTGGACGGTCAGGGTTTTTTGGGGGAGGGGGTTTGCCAAGAGGGGTCCCCCAGGGGCTTCGCACCCCCGCTTTTGACGAGGTTCCGAGGCTCCTGGGGGGGAGGGGGCTCTCTGGAAAACCCCCTCCCCCAAACCCCTCTTTGGAACCCTCTCAGAAGCTGGGCGAGGGCTGGAGCTCGGCGCACCAAATAGTAAACGGGCCGCTTCCCGGAGGAAAAGGGAAACACGGGTTTGCCAGCCGTCGCCCGGCTTCCGAGCTTCAGGGGCAACGATAGGGGGGGATAGGGCGTAGGAGGGGATGCATCGACCCCCAATGCCCACTCCTCGCCGAGAGGGGCCCGATGTCCCCAACCTGCCCAGGAGGGTGCGGATTCGCGATCGGAGGCCTGGCCAATCCATCGGCGATGTGTCGCCGATTCCAGGTCGATGCATCCCCCCCTTGTGCCGGACCCCCACTGTCGTTGCTCCTCCATGCCGTGGGAGGAGCGGAGGCGTCCTCGCCTTGCTTTGCAGCACTTCGCAGGAGCCCGCGCCGCAGCACGCCGCCACCAGACCAGCGCGGTCTGAGGGAGCAGCATTCCTGTTCCTCTCCCCCACGGCCGCCGCTTGCGTCTTCCTCGCCCCTCCTGTGTTCTAGGGCTCCTGGATGGGGTCGGAGTAGATGGGGTCGGAGGATCGCGCCGCATCGCCGATGCATCGAGGATGCAGTTCGATGTGGAGCCCGATGTTGTCCGCGCTGGCGTCGCCGATGCGTCGCCGACGTCGCCGATGCATCGTCGTGTCTAATCTGGCCTCATCTAGGAGGCCTCTGTGTGTACAATTCAGCATTGCACAACAGCCCTGCTATGCCCGACCGGCCCGCGCGACCGCCGATTCTGCGACAAATTCGCTTGGCGGAGAACCCAGCCCTTCCTCATAACGAGGCCTACTATGAGCAGGACTGCTCAGTGAACGAGAATCTTGTGAGGGGCCTGTGGTGCCCCTGAGAGCTACTCCAACAGGGGCAGACCACACTGACGGGGTTAGGTATGCACCAAAGTGGGGCGACTAAGCATGAGGACCTCGCAACTGTTGCGTTCGGCGGAACTCCTTGTGGGGCCACGAAACGTGTGAGGTGTGCTCCAAAATGGGGCGGGTAACCATGCGGACCCTGCTATTCAGGGCCATCAAAGCTCCCCATGGGCCACGAAACGTGTGAGGGGTGCGCCAAGATGGGGCCGGTAGCAATGCGGACCCTACCACTGGGGCATTCGGTGGAGCTTCTTCTGCTCCGCGAAGCGTGCGAGAGGCGCACCGAAAAGGATCGGACAACCATGCCGACCTTGCCATTGGGGCCTTCGGCGGAGCTCCCCCTGGGACCATGGAGCGTATGAGGGGTGCGCCTAAGTTCGGCGGGAAACCATACGGACCTTGCCATTGGGGCCTTCGGCGGAGCTCTTCCCTATGGGGGCGCGAAACGTATGAGAGGCGAGAGGTGCTCCGACATGGGGCGGATACGTAGCCATGTGTGTCCTGCCGTGGGGGCCTTCGGCGGAGCTCCCCATGGGGGCACGAAAAACGTTTGAGTGGGCGAGTGGGGCCTCCAGGGTTACGTCGGGCCTGTCCATCTACAGGAGGAGTATCCGAAAACCAACAAATAGTCCCGGTACGACTTCTCTGTTATTTGTTGGGCTATTCTGGAGTCTGTTTTGACGGTGTTCTATTTTTCCTCCGAAATCCGCCTCTAGGGGGACATGCCCGACCTGAGGCCAGTGGGGCCTCCAGGGCCTCAAAACCATGCGGTGACCGACAGTGCGGTGAAGCTTCTCGGGTCTCCGAGGTCACCGCGCAGTCTGCCACCGCGCGGTCGTGGGACCCCCCAAAGTGGAGATCCTGGCCGGGACGTGCTCGGCGAGGTTCCGTGGGAGGAGGGGGGGTCCCTCTCCTTCCCGACGGCACGCACCACGCTCGTCGCGCTCTCACTCTGCGCGATTCGCTAGGACGGAAAAAACCGGCGAGAGAGAGGGCCAGTCAGAGCAGCGTCGACCCTGCCTGGCGTGGTTCATGCATTTCGGGTCTCCTGGATCCAGTCCGATGAAAGGGGCAGAATGGACCCCAGGAGCGGTTTGGGAAACGCTTTTGAGCGGATTTGGGCTTGGCGGGAGGGCCGCCGTTATCTGAATCGGCCCTCCTCCGAGAAAGAGGTGGCTTCATGTGTGTGAAGCTTGGGGCGTACTCTGCAGCCTGCAGCTAGTTTCGGCATCGCCATAGGACACTTCCCGTTATGCACAATGGTTTCTGGCGCCAGAAAGCGTTGGGAAACCACTGTTGCGTCAGTGTCGTAGTTGGTTCGCTGGAGCCCCTTTCGCTGAACCCTCGTTTCATGCACCATGGGAATTGCAGCTCCACGTGATCATGCGCGCACACGGAAGCCCGTACTGCGAGAGACTCATGATCGCGCGCGGAATTGCGATGAGAATCGGCAGGTCGGTCAGCCTTTTTTGGGAAGCGATGGAATTAGCACGTTGATGTTGTTGTTCATTCCCATGCGGGACGTTCGTCTCCCCAGTTTGGAGGACGATCCATTGCATGTGTCAATTTGTGTGTACGCCGCCGCGCTAGGCAAATACAGCTCGAGGCCGAGCAGGCACAGGACTGCATATTATCTATGCTCTGCAAAGGATTACCATGTGAGAGGCGATGCGAACAGGCAATGAACTTCAGCAGTAAGTGGGGACATGCTCGTCACACTTGCGCTGGCAATCTTATTGTACCACTCATTGACTTGGTATGCACGCTCGGATTCAAACATTGAGCATGGTGTGTGAGGTACATTCTGCATGCTTCGCGTACCCCCACCAGCCCATCCAACAACAGACCCCAGTCGAGTTGCCCTGATCAGGGATGTGCAGCAGCATGCAGCTCAGGAATGAGCCACATCCGTCTTCGCGGGTTTGGGGAAGGACTACGTTTACGACGGTGACGACATGGGTACCCCTCAAGGCCTTGGCAGATCGTTCGCCGTGGGAGCGCCTTGCAGGTCTCGCGGGGCCAGTTTGGAGACCTCTGGTCTTCCTTGGTCCTCTCGTGGGGCCAATTGGGGGGACCATTGAGACCCTCTTGGGTCCTCATGGAGGCTGTAGAGGCCCTCTTGAGGCCTGGAAGCCATCGATCAACAAAACGAGAGAGGCGCCACTTTCGGAAAGTGCGCCAGTGGATCTCCCTGAATCCACTAAAGAGGGGGGGGTCCAGAACCCCCCCCCCTCCCCTCCTTCAAAGGGGGGGGGGGGTCCGGAACCCCCCCCTCTCTCCCCCCTTCAGGGGGGGAAGGGGGTTCCCGACCCCCCCCCCCCCCTTTCCCCCCTTGGCGTTGGAAGGGGGGGGGGGGTCGGACCCCCTCCCCCGTGTAGGGAGTACGGAGTTGGGAGTAGGGAGTGGTGAGTAGTGAGTAGTGAGTTAGTGCGTAGTG
Source organism: Prorocentrum cordatum (assembly GCA_963575745.1). NCBI lineage: Eukaryota > Dinophyceae > Prorocentrales > Prorocentraceae > Prorocentrum > Prorocentrum cordatum. The sequence goes on along the minus strand of CAUYUJ010000081.1, from coordinate 31,874 downwards.
AGTAGTGAGCGAGTAGGGAGTAGGGAGTAGTGAGTAATGAATAGTGAGTCGTGTGTACTGATAAGTGAGTAGTGAGTGTCGAGTAGTGAGTAGTGAGTAGCGAGTAGCGAGTAGTGAGTACTGAATAGGGAGTAGGGAGTAATGAATAGTGGGCAGTGAGTTAGTGCGTAGTGAGTAGTGGGTGGCGAGTAGTGATCAGAGAGTAGTGAATAGTGGGTAGTGCGTAGTGCGTAGTGAGTAGTGAGTAGTGAGTAGCGAATAGTTAGTAGTGAGCAGGGAGTAGTGAGTAGTGAGTAGTGAGTAGTGAGTAGTGAGTAGTGAGTAGCGAGCAGTGAGTAGTGAGTAGTGAGTGGTGAGTATTGAATAGTACGTGGTGCGTAGTGAGTAGTGATGAATAGAGAATAGTGGGTAGTGACTGTGTAGTGAGTAGCGAGTAGGGAGTAGCGAGTAGTGAGTAGTGAGGAGCGAGTAGGGCCTAGTGAGTAGTGAGTAGTGATTAGAGAGCAGTCAGTAGTGAGTAGTGGGTAGTGATTAGTGAGTAACGAGTAGGGAGTAGCGATGTAGTGAGTAGGGAGTAGGGAGTAGTGAGCAGTGAGTTGTAAGATGTGGGTAGCGAATAGTGGCTACTGAGTAGCGATTGGTGAGTCGTGGGTAGTGGGTAGTGAGTAGTGACTAGTGAGTTGTGACTAGTGACTAGAGACTATGTAGTGACTAGTGAGTAGGGAGTAGTAGGTAGTGAGTAGTGAATAGTGAGTAGTTGGGAGTGAGTAGTGAGTATTGAGTAGCGAGTATTGGAGTAGCGAGTAGTGAGTACTGAGTACTGTGTATTCAGTATTGTGTAGGGAGTAGTGAGTAGATAGTAGCGAGTAGTGGGTAGGAGTAGTGATTTGTGGGTAGTTAGTAGTGAGTAGTGGATAGTGGGTAGTGGGTAATGAGTAGTGATTAGTGAGTAGCGAGTAGGGAGTAGTGAGTAGTGCTTCGTCAGTAGTGTGAGTATTGAGTAGTGAGGAGTGAGTAGGGAGGAGGGAGGAGTGAGTAGGGAGTGGTGAGTAGCGAGTAGTGGGTGGTGGGTAGTGAGTAGTGGATAGTGAGTAGTGAGTCGTGAGGAGCGAGTAGGGCCTAGTGAGTAGTGAGTAGTGATTAGAGAGCAGTCAGTAGTGAGTAGTGGGTAGTGATTAGTGAGTAACGAGTAGGGAGTAGCGATGTAGTGAGTAGGGAGTAGGGAGTAGTGAGCAGTGAGTTGTAAGATGTGGGTAGCGAATAGTGGCTAGTGAGTAGCGATTGGTGAGTCGTGGGTAGTGGGTAGTGAGTAGTGACTAGTGAGTTGTGACTAGTGACTAGAGACTATGTAGTGACTAGTGAGTATTGAGTAGCGAGTATTGGAGTAGCGAGTAGTGAGTACTGAGTACTGTGTATTCAGTATTGTGTAGGGAGTAGTGAGTAGATAGTAGCTAGTGAGTAGGGAGTAGTAAGTAGTGAGTAGTGAATAGTGAGTAGTTGGGAGTGAGTAGTGAGTATTGAGTAGCGTAGTATTGGAGTAGCGAGTAGTGAGTACTGAGTACTGTGTATTCAGTATTGTGTAGGGAGTAGTGAGTAGATAGTAGCGAGTAGTGGGTAGGAGTAGTGATTTGTGGGTAGTTAGTAGTGAGTAGTGGATAGTGGGTAGTGGGTAATGAGTAGTGATTAGTGAGTAGCGAGTAGGGAGTAGTGAGTAGTGCTTCGTCAGTAGTGTGAGTATTGAGTAGTGAGGAGTGAGTAGGGAGGAGGGAGGAGTGAGTAGGGAGTAGTGAGTAGCGAGTAGTGGGTGGTGGGTAGTGAGTAGTGGATAGTGAGTAGTGAGTCGTGAGTACTGAGTAGGGGGTAGTGAGAAGTGAGTAGCGAAAAGCGAGTAGTCAGTAGTGAGTAATGAGTAGTGAGTACTTTTTGGGGCTGGGGTTGGTGGTTGGGATTAGGATTAGGGGTTTGGGTTAGGGTGAGGACTAGGGGTAGGGGTGGCGGGTCGGGTCCGGAGTCAGGGGGCGGCGTGGCGAAAGGGGGGGAGGGGGGGGGGGGGGTTCGGACCCTCCCCCCTCTTTTTGAAAGGGGGGGGGGAGGGGGGGGTTCCCCGACGACGGGTCGGGGAAAGGGGGGGAGGGGGGGGGGGTCCCCGACGGCGGATCGGGGAAGGGGGACGGGGGGGGGGTCCCCGACGACGGATCGGGGAAGGGGAGGGGGGGGGTCCCAACCCCCCCACCCTTTGGGAGATCCAGCGGCGCACCCTCCCAATTTCGCCTTATGGGACAACGCGCCCAAACTTTCTTGTGGTCGCGGCGTCGCGGCGGCTCGGGGCAAGACGCGGTCAGCTCAGAAAGGAACCTCGATTTCGCGAGGTAGCCCCCCTCCCCAAGCAATTGGCAGGGGAAGAAAGAGAAAGAGAGGCAAAGGAGGGAGACACACATGGGAGCACTGCATATTGGGTAAAGTTCCTAAGTGGTGCGGGCGGACTAGACGCGCCAACTGAGTGCTCGATTTGGCCCGTCCCTCCGCCACGAGACTGGGTAGGTGAAGGTCAGTGGGGCGAAGGTGGGGGGGGAGCGGGGGCAGCAAGGAGTGGAGGAGGAGGAGGAGGAGGAGGAGGACGACGAGGGACGAGGAGGAGGAGGAGGAGGGGGAGGACGAGGAGGAGGGGGAGGACGAGGAGGACGAGGAGGAAGAGGAGGAGGAGGAGGAGGAGGAGGACGAGGACGAGGCCCTCTCGAGGCCGGTGGAAGGAGGAGGCTCTTCGCGTTGCAGCCTCCGAGGCCCCGGCTCGCAGCCGGTGGACCCGCCCCCCCCCCACCGGGGAGAGGCCGCCCGCTCGACTGCCCGTGGCGGAGACTCGGGCTGTGAGCGGGAGACGTCGTCAAGAGAAGGAGGAGGAGGAGGAGGAAGAGGAGGAGGAGGAGGAGGAGGAGGAGGAGGAGGAAGAGGAGGAGTGAGCAAGGAGCGCGGTGCGCTGTCTCTTCAAGACGAGGCCCAGCACCACAGGGCGGTTTGGAGAAAAACACGAAGCAAAAGGCATGCACGGGGGATGGACGTCCGAGCGATGGCAAGCATCTGCCTGAAGCATAACTACTCCAGGAGGGAAAGAAACACAGACACAATTAACCGTCGGCTCCCAGGAGAATATGCGAAACTAGGGGAAGTGGGGGTGGAGACGAGAGCCTAGAAAATCTTGGAACATATGGGGACTTCATGTTATTTGTGCGTATTTGTTTGTGCTTCCCTGGGCCCCTTCATCTATGGCAACCGTGGCGGGGCCGAAGGTGACGAAGGTGACCATGGTCACGGAGGAGACTCGGCGAATGGAGGCGCCACGAGGGGTCGCACGCATACACCGGATGATGGCCCCGCTGGCAAGCATCCTTCTTCCGGCAGAGGAACAGCAGGGGCCAGGCCAGTGAAGGGGCTCGTGGCAGCAGAGACACGTGGGGCGTCACGAGCTCCTGGTGGACCAGCGACAGATCGTGGCGGAAACGCTGGCGGATGGTCGACTGCCACTCGGCGACAGGACCGCTCTCGTGGCGACGATGGAAGGTGGAGTCCAGGAAGCCACCGAGTGGGAGGACCGCCCCCAGTATGCGGGCAGCGTGGCCCTGGGGACCGGGTGGCGCCCGCGGGCCTGGTTTGATTCGATTCGGGGCTGCGTCGAGCAGTCGAGCCTTCACCTCTGCAGCAGGAGGTAAGCACTGCTCGGACGGAAGAAGCGCACGAAACTTGCTTCGGGGTTGGCGCCCCCTGGCGAGGTGCACCGAAGGCTGGCACGTGGGGTGGAGCAGCTACGGTGCCCGCCTCGGGGGTTCATTACCATCGCTCTCTCCGCTTCTCTTCTGAGCAGGCTTCCATGCGCGTTCCGCCGCGCGCGTTTGGTTCGAGTGACTCGTAAAGACATGGCGCGACGGGCGTCTTAGCGGATAAGGTACGCGCGCCCTGTCTCTCGGGCGCGCGTATCACCACCCGCCCTTACACTGTCGAACCGGGGAAGCATCGCCATGTCGCAAGACATCTTTACGGGTCCCTCCGAGTCAGGAGATCAGGGCAAGGGAGACGTTCGTTCGCCAGGGACTTTACATTATTCGATAAAACAACAGAGCATGTTTGCAAATACTGCGACGCAGCCGCCATCGGCCTCCGACGCCCAGTCGTGAGTGTATGTTTTTGTTTACGAGCTGTATGCTCCGATGTTCTTCTGCGGATGTGAACGCAGTCCCCCCATGATGTGTCGTCCGTCCGAGAGAGGCCCGGCCAGGAGACGGACGACTCCGTCTTCTCGCCGCTGCGTGCCTTGAGGGCCGCAGATGAGCTCGGACAGGAACCCGGCCGCGGGGGAGGTGGTCGAGGAGGTGGAGGGGGAAGGATGGGAAGGGGGAGGGAGGAGAGATGAGAGGAGGAGGAGGGGGAGGAGGAGGACGACAAAAAGGAGGAAGGGGGTTGGGGGGGGGAGGAGGACTAGGACGGGAGGGGGACGAGGAGGGCGAGGCGGGGAGGGAGGACGATGTGGACGAATAGCGAGGGGAGCACGGGGAAGACGAGGAGGACGAGGATGGATTCGGACGTTTTCCCTGCGGTGCCTTCGCTACCACAGCTGGATCCACCTTGATTTTCTTGACGGTTCGCATATCCCGACCAGCCCATTTAGAAACGTTGCCCAGGCGAGTTGCCTTAAATCAGAGTAGTGTCGGGGCAAGCAGTGGAACGAAGAGGGGGCGGCTGTCAAACCGAAGCCCGGGAACAGCCTGATCAGGTCCAGGAGTCAACCACGCATGCCTTCCCAGATCTTTCGATATGGGAGCCTCTTCGTATCTTACTTGGGTCATTTCAGAGGCCTTTAGATATCTATGGCTTTCTTGGGGCCTCCTTGGGGACCTTAGGATCATTATATGGACCATCGGCCAAAGGAGGGGAAGCCATCGATCTAAGACAGGAGGGGCCCTTCTATCAGCCGAGCTCTTCTGGAGTAGCGCACCATCGCCTCTTCGGGTATTCTGGTGCTCTTTCAGCGCTCTGGGGCGTTCTTGGAGCTACATTCGGCCCCTCTTGAGGCTCTCGTTCGCCATCTTCTCTTCAGGCCTCAGGAGCCCGTCGGAATTAAAAAGGCGAGAAGGCCGAATACATTGCATTTCTGTAAGTCAGGAAGGAGAAGAAGATGATGAATGGAGCGCCCGAATTCTGGAGTAGCCCCATAGCTGACAACGCTATCCACCACCAAGACCACGATCAGCAGCAACCAGAGAGCCTGCCGATTTGGTGATGGATGTAACATTTCATCGAGACCTTCCCCAAAATCAGAATCCCCAGCTCGCAAGCGGCGGTCAGCATGGTGGTCCTCATCATCGGGTTGGGGTGGCAGCTGAAGGTCACCAATCTACTTTTGCCAGCACCCTAGGGGCCGACGTCCAGAAAAGATCAGGCAGTCCGTGGCGATCGCCAATGGCACGTCGAAAGCGTGAGTACTTCGGGCGTTCAGCCCACAAATGTCGAAATGAGGGATTGATGGCCTGGCAGTGTTTGCAAGGCAATCCCGTTCTTCTGCGCGTCTCCGAAGCTACGGCCCCAGACCGAAATATATTCAAGGATGCCTTTTGCTCTTCCGACAACTGCTTGACACAAATCTTGAAAGATGGGTGGGGCTCAGCATCAATATCCACATCCAGGATCTCAGGTGCGTCCGCCCGCTTATCATTGACCATGGTCAGGCACCGAACTCGTACAAAACACCTCAGCACGTGCTCGATGCGCTTGTTGTACCTCGGCTCGTTGGGACGGTGCGTCCACAACTCTCGTCCCGTCGCTTCCACACGCCTCAGTACTCGGTGGCCATCATGCTCATCCACATTCAGGATGCATCTTCGACCATGTGCGTATCTGAGAAAACGAAGGCCTAGAACGGCCGCATGTTGCTTCACAACGTTCTCCAATCATGTAGACCAGCACAGCCGCTCGCCCACGATCACCTTGACTTGGCATCGCTCGGACGTGTGCATTTTTCTTTCGGCGAGGACCATCGAGGAGCATCCTTGATCATTTGCCAAAAAACCACGCACGAAACCGAAAGAAACACAGGGAATGGACGTCCGAGCGATGGCCAGCTTGAAGGCATGTACGGCGCCCGACACCGGCGGGTGAAAGTTGGGCCCACCATCCCCCGTCGTACCACCACATATGTTTGGTCTTGATGACCGTTCTGAAGGGTGTCCTGCTGGTCAGCTCAGGAGGCGGAGCCGCCAGTGGACATCCCCACAACCACAGGGGGCGAATGTATTAGATAGCCATCCTCCGCCGTACTGCTGCTGTACCTGGGCGCGAGGACAGGGCGAGGATGGCGGCATTCAGCTTGTCCCAACCAGCACGAGGCCAGATCGGGTGAGTGGGGTCAACTGGCATGGCCACAACCCCAAGGTGTTCAATCAGCATTAGCGGAGCATCGGAGCGCGCCCACCTTTGCCTTTCGGTTTGGTTCTCACCGAACCGTACTGCCACGTCGCAGGACTGCGCGAAGGCAAGGTCGGCGTCGAGAGCTTCAACTGTGGCTGCCGCGATGGATTGATCGTCCATGCAGCGCGTTCCCTGATGCGGCTGCCACGGTGCCAATGACGATATCATCGCACTCGGGGCAACTGAATCACCTGCAATCCTCTCTCTTTGGCCATATAGGCGGGCGGCGCCAGCGCCTGGGCCAATTGGCAATGCCTCGCCCCCCGCCAAGATGCGAGCGCCGCAAAGGTCACCACAGGCGGGACTCCACTGCAAATGCGACGTTGGGCACCAGCCGCGAAGTCGATGTTATCGTAGGCTTCGATCAAGTCGAGCTCTGCCCCAGCTCCCGCGGACTCGCAGTCGTGGAGCCACGACGAGATGGCGTGGGCAACAGAGGTCTTTTGGTGACCTGCGTACTGATTATCAAGTGGCTGCGGCATGCCCTTAGCCAGCGCTGACAACCATCCTCGAACCAGAACCGAGCGCATGCTGATGGGTCGAAACTCCGTCCCTTTCTTGGGAATGCCCACGACCCCCCAGGGAATTTGCGCCCCCGCTCGGCGTTGGACAGCACCCCCTGGCGCTCTCACAGGGCCGTGAGGTGATGCGCCACAGTAACTGTATGGAACAACCGTCGTAGTAGATTGAGCTCCCTTGACGGCCATCCGTCAAGCCTTGGAACTTCATGACAATGCTCCATGTTGGAACCGAAGGACCCTAAAGTAGGAATCCGATTGTCACTCTTGTCGCTCTGTGGGAAGTCCATGTTAGCCGCCCACTCTTGCCAGCGCGTACAATGGCCAGCAGCGTCGTGGGATTCAGGACCTGGAGCCCACTGCCTTCCTCAACCTCGTCTCATCTCACTCGCATCGGACGGTGCCGTCGGTGAGGCAGCGCGAAACATGGGCGTGGCTACTCGGTGCACGTCGGACGACCACGTGGCAAAACGTTTCCTCCACTCTCGAGCATGCGGGGCCTGTACCTTGGCCTGCACTTTGGAAATGGCTCCAGGCAGCACGTTGAGCGTCTCGCTGTAGGGCGAGACTCCGCGCAGCGGGACCTCCCGGATCCCCCTCCCCTTCGCAGCGCGAGCCGCCCGTTCGCGCGGGTTCCCATCCACCGACGATTGAGGGTTCAGGGCGTTCTTACCTTTGAGCTTCTCGGACACATGGCGATGTAGTCTGGGCAGCAGTCGCAGCGCAATGGTCCCCGCCAACCCGGCAGGCGACCCAGGCGAAGTCGGTCTGGTCGAGGCCTCGGAACCCTTCGGCCTCTCGGCAGCCCGCGAAATAGTGTCGTAATCCTCCTCCAGCGCCAGCTGCAGGGCGGCCTCCGCCCTCTCGTGCCAGTGCTCCATACTTTCGCCAGGCCATCGTTGGCCATGTCGTGCAGGGTCTGGTCGGTCTGACTCGGCATTCTCTGCTCAAGCTTGGCCCGCAACTCCTCCATCCGGCCGTCTGACTCCGGGAGGCGGCGCGGCGTAAACGAAGTTGCGGGCGATGGTGGATCGGCCCCTGCAACTCGTGCTTGACGAGGCCATGGAAATGGACTCCAGGTACCATAGACATGCTGATGCACTTCGGCAATGCAGGCACAGGGGGGTCATAGCACAGGCACTTCGCAGGCGAGGTACCATCCGAACTTGTCGCTGCCAGCGCAGGCGTTTGGGACCACCCAGGCCCAAGTAAGCCATTGTACGCAGGTCGCCAATTCATATCTCCAACCAGATACGTCGGCACCCCCTGCACAGCAAAATTGTGCACGTACTCCAGGAAGCGCCCCCCCCCACACCACCAGGCAACATCTGAGTCCACTGGGCCGTAAACTGAAATGTGGATAGCTCGCTCCGTCTTGACACCAACCATGCGATGTCCAAAGAGCTTAGCACGGAAACTTTACCCACGCACGAAGGCCCCCACGCAATTGCACAGGCACCTTGACGGACGGCATGCCTACACAATGGAGGTGGCGGCGGAGAACATATTGCAAACCAGCCACGCTTTGTGAAGATATTGAGCGCCCAATCTGGCCGTTCGTCTCGTTGGCGAATCTCTCGTAGAGATAGGAAGTGCGATCCAGCCGCACCTCGGATACATTCTTCCAAGCGAGCCCTGGTCAAGGGTGTCACATTGATGGTAGCAATCTCCGTCCCCCCAGCAGACTCCCCAACATCATCTCCCCCTCCGATCAGAGGATCATCCCACAGATTTGGGCGCTGTTCCCTTGGAGATGGCCTTCGAAGACTCCGTCGGCACTTGGAGCTGTATTCGGGCGGTCTTGGGGGCCATTTGGAGGCATGTTAGATGCCACATTGGACCATCGCGTACGATGTCTTGACCTATCTGGAGCCATATTAGAGCCGCGCTGACCCAGCCGCCTCCCGCGGATGCCCCCGAGAATCCAACATCTTTGAACCCAAGTCGCCTCTTGGGGCCCTCGTGGGACGACGCTGGGGCGTGATGGGGCGTTTCTTGGGGCCGTCTTGGATCACTCGTGGGCGTCTCTCGGGTCTTCCTTGGGCCATCTTGGAGCAGTCTTGAGGCCTCGGACGGTCGTCGGAAGCCAAATGGCGAGAGTGCAAGTATCCTTCGTTTTTGAAAGGATTTGGGCCTCTTGGGGGGGATCCTCGAGAGGCACCGCGGCCGGTGCTGACGAGTCCCAGGGCGGTCCCGCAGCGGTCCCAAGGACTGGGGTTGGAGGGCGCGCCACGATCACCCACCAAGGTTTGAAGATCGCACATGCTTATTTTTTACGGAGCGGAGTTAACGACGCGCCGTTGAATGTCCGCGCCTGTCTCCCAATTCGCAACAAATTCGAAAGAGGACGCGCGGCCTCCCGAAGCAGAGGGTACACCCCCGCTGACGCAGGTTGCGTCGCTTCCTCTTCGACCCTACACCTCTCTGCCCCCTCCGCGTTCTTTTTCGTCCGCGCGCGCGGACGTCGCGCCAGCCGCGCCATCGGTTGCGCGCGGGTGTTCGCGATAACTGGTTGGGAGAAGCGTGCCGCCGTGACCATGGAAACGCGCCTCTTCGCCGCGTGCCCCACGCTGCATCCGAAGCCCTGTTCCTGCATGCACAGCAGAGTGACGGCTACCCCCCATCCCGCGAAGGCCACTTCGTGGAGCAAGTGCGCGGTCGACTTCACGCGCCAATTCCCCGGCTGCAGCGATGGACGAAAGGCAAACATGGTCACGACTTTGATGGCAGAGTCGCAGAATAATTCGCCTTTGAAAACACGCATCCGTTGCTAAACGTGTGCCAGCAGGTGCGCAACTGCCACGTCGCATTCAGCGCGGCGTAACCCACGGTACCCCCAGAAACACGATCGGCGTCGGCAGTTCCCCTGCAGGAGGGGATCGCGTGCCTCAGATTGGCCCGCTGGCCGCGGAACTTCTGGCGCGTTCTTTTGTCCTACGCCCAGCGTTCACAGAAGTCGCGCCGCCTGCCCGGCGCGTCGATCGCGTCGCAGCGAGCCTGAATGAGTCGCTTCATGTCAGCGATCGCGATGGCCAGGGCGCGACCTGCGAGCGTTTTCAATCGGCGCGCGCAACGGCAGCGCGCCGACAAAAACAGCCCTGGCCCCTGGGCCCACTGTCACGGCGCGCTGTCAGTCGCGAGCACGTCGACGGTGACGCCGCGGATGCTCGGCCACGGCGAGCGGCCTCCGCCCGCAGGACAGCGGCAACGACGTCCTGCAGCGAACGCCCGCTCGCGCCTGTGGCGCCGCCACCGGCGCGTTCCGCGCGCCATGCATGGGGTTCCACCGCCGACCCAAAAGAACCGTCGCAGACCTCCGAACGTTTGTTTGCTTGGCGTCGGTTGTCAACAAGAGGAAGAGGAGGAGGAGGAGGAGGAAGAGGAGGAGGAGGAGGAGGTGGAGGAGGAGGAGGAATAGGAGGAGTAGGAGAAGGAGGAAGAGGAGGAGGAGGAGCAGGAGGGGGAGGAGGAGGAGGAGAAGGGGAGGAGGAGGTGGAGGAGGAGGAGGAAGCGGAGGAGGAAAACGAGGAGGAGGAGGAGGAGGAGGACGAGGAGGAGGAGAAGGAGGAGGAGGAGGAGGAGGAGGAGAGCCTGAGGGCCTCAGGCACCTTTCCTCCGCCGTCGCACTGATGTTCCTGGCGTAGGCCCCCGAGGTCTCGGGGGCTTTTCCCTTGGCCTCTCAGCCCAGGTGTCGGGCTGCCGATCTGGCGGTCGGTCGGCCGCCGTTTCCGTCGTTACCGCCCTCGTCCTCGCCGCCGTCCTCGCCCCCGTCGGCCTCGTCGCCGCTGTCGGCGTCGCCGCCGCCGTCGCCGCCCCCGCTGCCATCGATGTCACCGCCGCCGCCGCCGCCGCCGCCGCCGTTGGGTTCTTTTTCGACGTCGTCGCTAACGACGTCGGCGGCTTCGCCGGCGCCGCCGTCGCCGCCGGGGTCGGCGTCGGCGTCGTCGCCTCTTCTCGGCGGCGGTCGGCGCTGCCGCCCAGCCAGGAGGCGGAGCGAGGCCTCGAGGCGGAGCTGGCGCGGGAGCTCGGCCTCGAGGGCGGCGCGCGGGCGCCGGGCACGGGCGCCCCAGACGAGGACCCGTACGAAAGGCGGGCCGCCGAGCCCACAGCTGCTGCAAGGGGCGAGGGAGGGCGGGTTCGAGGCTGGAGGGCTCGGGGCGTTTTCGTCGGTCCTCGGCGTGGCCCAGCCCAGGGAGGCGTTCCAGCAGCCGCGCCTCGCCGGGGGCGTTTCTGGGGGGTGCTCGAGCAGCCCCCCGAAGGGCTGCCGGAGGCCCGAGTTGTACGACCCGGGGCACAGTCATCCCGCCAGGCATCCGGCGGGCGGCTCGATAAGATCGAGGCGGCCGGATTCTGTCCAGTGGTTCGAAGAATAAGCGACATAAACATAAATTTTTGGCGCTCCGCGCGGATTGCTTGGATCCGCGCTGGACCCCCTCGGCGGCGGCTCCGGCACCGCCCCTGGCGCGCTCTGCGCGCCAGGGAGGGGGGGGTCCAGCGCGGATCCAAGAAATCCGCGCGGAGCGCCAGAAGATAATGTTGATTCATTCTTCTTCTTTTCTTCTTCTTCTTCTTCTTCTTCTTCTTCTATTGTGGTTTCTTGGGCCAGGTCCGGGCCCCAGGGCCGTCAGAAGACCCTTCGGGAAGAAGAGCCGGCCTCGGGTAGGTGGTCGATATCGAGGTTTGGGGGCCCATGTCTGGAAAAACGTGGATCCGCCGAATGTCTGGGGCAGGGGGGGGCTCTGCCTCAGGTCCAGGCCTCGCAAACCAGAGCAGCTGGGGGCGGAGGATCGTCTTGCATCATTGACTTAGCGTCGTTCGGGCGTGTGTGTTTTCTTTCCGGCGAGGACCATCGAGGAGCATCCAGGATCATCGAGCAAAAACACGCACACACACACGAAACCGA
>CAUYUJ010000081.1:0-15000 GCA_963575745.1 Prorocentrum cordatum | reverse complement strand
TTTTCCCCCAGACTTGGAAGCAACAGGAGACCAATTTGGCAAGACCTTACAAGCATAGTGTAGAAATCGCTGCAACAACTTGAAACGCAATTCTCTCTGTTGACTGTCGGCAGGGGAGGGTTGCAACAGCTCGTTGGCCGCCCACTTCGCCCACGGATCGGCCTCGGCGTTTCCCGAAGCATGTCACCATTCTTCTGTGTGGGGCTCTAACTCGGAGAGCTTCTGATACGACTTGACTTTAAACAGGTCGATGTCCGTACTGCAGCCGGCGCAACCTTTAATGCGCAATTTGAGGCCAGAATGAAAACCTTTAGGGGACAGACCTGGGACGTGCAGCCCGAATGTGCCAATGTAGTCGGCAATCAAGACCGAGCTATTATTTCCGAACCTGACCGCGGCGTATGCAGCTATGTCTTCACCCGTGGCAGGGTCAATGACTACAACAGCCCATCCCGCCCGGTGATAACTCTTAGGACCTACTTTAAAGCACGATCCGTCTAGGTACGAGTTGCCCTGCAGGGCTTGGGCTAGAGTGGTGTTCGGATCCAACGCCCACAAGGTCGCATTCTCGAGGCAACGCCCTGCTGGGGCATTGACATCAAATTTCACCTTGACGTCCAGACCCGCCTGAAGATGAGTCCAGTCCGCATTCTTCAGAGCATCGATATCTTCAAAGCTGAAATGCTCAGCTCGCTCTACCGCCGAAAGGAAGCATTCGAACAGTCTGTGATTCATGCTGTCATGCTCGTGCCCGCACGGGCATTTGCAGTCCACCTCATAACCCGCCTCTCGAAGACCAACCTTGGTTCATATACTCCGGGAGAGGAAGGCGAGGAGGATGGAACGCTCCTGGGGGGTACGAGAAGGGGAGTTGAGGACGCTGAGGGCAGCAGAAACGCAGACCTGATCCTCCACCACTCCAGTCGCTCGCTCGCTTGCTCCACCAGCCTGTCCCGCCATGACTTCTGCAGCGCGGCGGAGAGGAAGGCGGGCGAAACCGAGGTGAGGGGAAAGAGTGAGCCATCCACTTCCGAAAACTCGAACGCACTGACGGACTTCCAATCAAGTCTGCTGAGCGAGAGAAGGCACGCTCCGAAGGGGCCCCTGGAGTCCAACCACCTTGGGGGGAGCAGCTCAAATGGGGGCAACAAAATCCCTAAGTTCGGGCAGGGTGATTCCTCCGTCTCGCGCAGTGGCAGCTCCCCACACGATCTTGGCCCAGGTTGAAAACGGCCCAACTCCCACCCTCCAAGTGGGATCATTGAGGAGAAGGAGGTTTAGGGAGCGAGATCTAGTGGAGCATCGCGGGCCCACGGTCTTCAGAAACGTGAAAGGAGGAGGAGGCGGAGGAGGAGCAGGAGGAGAGGAGGAGGAGGAGGAGGAGAGGAGGAGGAGGAGGAGGAGGAGGAGGAAGGAGCAGGGAGCAGGGAAGCAGGGATGAGGAGGAGGAGGAGGAGGAGGAGGAGAAGAAGAAGGAGGAGGATGTGGGAGGAGGAGAGGAGGAGGAGGAGGAGGGAGGAGAAGGACGAGGAGGAGGAGGAGGGGGAGGAGGGGGAGGAGGAGGAGAAGAGGAGGAGGAGGGGAGCAGGGAGCAGGGAGCAGGGAGCAGGAGGAGGCGGGGAGGAGAAGGGGGAGGAGGAGGAGGAGGAGGAGGAGGAGGAGGAGGAGGAGGAGAGGAGGAGGAGGAGGAGGAGGAGGAGAGCAGGGGAGCAGGGAGCAGGAGAGCAGGGAGGAAGAGGAGGAGGAGGAGGAGGAGGAGGAGGAGGAGGAGGAGGAGTCCTTTCTGATGCTTGAGTTTTTCTCTGCATACCCAAGCGACCCACACGCGTGTGCGGGTAAGCGAGCAAGTTTACATGCCCCCCTCGAGCTCCAGCTAAACCGCTTGAAGCTCAGGAGGAAGAGGATCGAGGATCGAGGAAAGTTGAGGGTCGAGATTCTGGTCAGAACGCCTGGCCCTGCCGTTACTTTTCCTGCTCTTCCCCTTCGTCCTACCCCCTGCTGCGTCTTTTCCTTGTCAGGAGGAGGAGGAGGAGGACGAGGAGGGGGAGGAGGGGGAGGAGGAGGAGTCAGACAGGTTGGATGAGGATAAATCGCTCCAGGGCTGGCCGGAACGCTCTAGGACAGCCACGGTCCCTAGACCCAGCGATTCTCAAAGATCCCCGATTCATATTCACCAGACTCTATCCTGATCTTGCCGTCGTCCGACAGAAACAGGAGGAGATGACAGCGTCGCCCGGCCGGAGGCAGCTGGAGGGAGAGCTGGAGGACCACCTCTGCAACCTGCGGGTCGAGGAGCCTCCGCCGCACGGCGAGGACGGCGACGGCGACGACGAGCCACACTTCAGCGCCTCGAACAATAAGGAGGGAAAAAACACACAGACACAATTTATCGGCGATCCCCAAGAAAATATGGGAAAAGATGGGAATTGGGCGGGAAGACAAAAACCCAGAATATATGGGAATATATGGGGGATTTGTTTTATTTGTGTGTATTTATTTGTGTGTTCCAGTTCCCCTTCAAACAGATGCGTTCCGCTATTTTTGGGTTTTGAGGACTGCTCTTCGACCCCAGGACCATCACACAAAGTGGTCGAGACGAAGAGTTGGCCCTGGAGAGGTGTTGGAGAGTTGCGGGGTCCACGTTCCAAACAGTGCAACGCAGAAGACCTGGGAAGCCGTCGTGTGACAGATGATTTGGTGGTAGCCTCGACATTCAGACACGCCCTTCAGACGGCGAGAACTACAGCCCTCGACAAAATTGAACCCGCAAATCTATCTTACGGTAGGTTCGCGCCTCGTCGACGCAGCAGCGACCCCGGCGCGGGCGTTCAGGGTTGGACGGCGCCAGTGGTCCAGAGTGTCTGGATTTCCGAGAAGTTGTTACTGTCCAAAATTGAAGGATCCACGCAGTGCCAGAGGCCAGCGCGCAAAGTCGTCTGACAAAGAACCTGCGGTACTTGCGCATCTGAGTGCGTGGGATCGGATGCCAATGAGTGCGAAGTATTTGTTGGCGCCCTCTTTGCAACGTCGGTCAGCATGGAACTGCCAAGTCGCACCCCCCCCAGAGCATGCGACGGCGTCCTTTGACACTGGAGGGGCCGACATTGAAGTGGGGCTCAAGGCGTCTGTGAGTTTAATTGTGTCCAGGGTTGTTCGCTCCGAGCCTTCGCGCGTTCCGTCCAGTCCACTGTGCGATTTGGAACTTTACTTATCGGCTGTTTGTTTCAGAGCTTATTATGGCCATTCCTTATGTCTGCGCCGTTCCGCAAGCCACGTCGGCTCAAGTTGGCTGCCAGACTATGGCTGCCCTTGCCTTGGACGGCCCCCCGCAGCGCGGGCAGGGCAACCATGGTCAGTACGCGTACTAGCTTTGCTTTCCTAGCAGAGGCCACGGTGGCGCGGCAATGGATCAAGACGCCGTTGGACTTCACACGGGCTATCTTTAGACAGGCTTGCGCGGCTGCACATGTCCAGTGCGGCTTGGATGTCGTCGAGACGATTTGCTTCCAAGAGCCTGACGCCGACGGGCGCCCACACATGAACCTCCTAGCGCGGTGCTCCCAGCAATACAGGTGGTTGGATGTGGCTAAGAGGCTCCTGCAGCATCAAAGATCCACGTCGGGTTCGGGCGGAACATCAAGACGTGGCAGGAAGGGGCGATCTACGGCACGGTGCCTCTGGAACACAAGCCGGTAATGGCTCGGACCAGGAGCGCGAGCAATGGCACAACGCCGGAACGCCAACGCCAGTGGCGCAGGCGGTGCTTCGCCAGATGCAGGGCGACGGTTTCGACCGGCAGGTTTGGAGAACCCCCCCAGCCGCCCACGACGCTTGCGTCTACTTCGGCATACGCACTAACGATCAGTTTGGGCGAAGGCCACCGGGCTCGACGAAGCACTCGACAGAGGGTTTGTGTCGTACCTCATGGATATCGAGTCCCAGATGTTTTTTTGGGAGGGTACTCCAGGCCACGACGTCTAGAGAGAAACTGCCGCGTGCAAGCCTGAGTCGCGAGCAGATATTGGAGGAGCTCGTCTCGCAGAAGACTTGCTCGCGTCCTTTCAGCACGCCGTTTCTACGGCCTGATAAAATAAGTATGTATTCGCGGTCAACAGACCCAACGGCACTTCCCAGTGGGAAGTGTTGAGTGCCTTGAGGACACGCCGCGCCAAGCAGAGAAGCGTTTGCTTGTTGGGCCCGCCGGGCGGTGGCAAGGAATTTCTCTTGAAGGGCTTGCGAGGCCCCCTCGAGGTGCGAGAGCGTTCGGACAGCGGCTCCTACAAGCTGGAGGACATGCTCGCCGCCGAGGAAGTCTGTCTCAACGATATTTGAATTCTGCTCGAAAGCGCAAGAGTAGATGCCATGGGCATTCTTGAAAGACTTGCTCGAGGGCGACAGTGAAAGTCGCGACGCCAAATGGCGGCGCCGAGGCAGCGCGACGGGAACGCGGCGTTCGAAGAAGACGCCCAGGTCTTCGTGATGAGCATCAGCATCACCGAGGTGATGCTGAAGAGGCACAACAAGGAGGCCACGGGTGAGACGAACCGGATGCGAGAGCGCAACGCGTACCCCTGGCTCGCGGTCGAGTTCCCGCTGGAGTGCCTCTAGGCGGGTCAAGCGGGCGTGCCTCCACTGCTCTGCCCGCGTGTGCCTGGAGGGCAAGGGCCTCCTGGGCCGCCCAGCAGGCAGACTCCCGGCCGGCGGCGCGCGGGCGCCGCCCCCCGCGCGACTGGCCCCCGGCCCCGGCGCCAGCGCCGCCGTCGCCCCCTCGGCCGAGGAGCCCGCCGCAAAGAGGGCGCAGCTTGCAGCAGACAAGGGGATCCACTCGAAACCAGCGAAGGATTCGACTCGCTGGACTGCGGCGCGCTGGGGCAAGCTGAATTCGACCGCCCGGAGGCGGACCTCCTGCAAGCGGCGCGACGGCGTCTGGCGCCCAGCCAGAAGTCATCACTGGGGCTGGCATCATCAGCATCATGATCAGCACCGCCATGGGTGCCGCTCTCAGACAATAGCAGTTGCCTATGCGTTTTCTTCCATCTCTCAGTGTTCCTGCGCTGCGCGCTGCTTCGTGGACCTGCCGGGTCTTGAGCGGCTCGGGGGCAGGAAGAGCTGTCGCCCCCCCCTGGCACCGCGGCGCGCCCGCGGGGGAACGTCGCGCGCGCAGTTCGCGCATCGCGCGCGCCGTGCGGAGCGTAGAACCACGACAACTACGGCGCCCAGGGGCGTTCCATCATGTTTTTGCGGACCCGCATTAGTCATACTGTCGCGGAAAATTAAAAAGGGGAATCTGTTCTCGTGGAGGTGGCAACGTCTATTCGGCAACTGCGGCGCGCGCCACCCGCGGCAAAAACGCAGCGCGTGGCGGCCTGGTGGAGCGCCGTTGCCGCGACGGCGCAGCCCGGGGGCGCGCGGCGCAGTTGCGGCGGGCAGAGCGGGGGCGCGACCGGGGCCGCGGCAGTTTCGGCTCAAGCGGAGCTCTCGCGCATGCCGCGCCGAGCGACGGCGCCGGCCTGCGCGGGGCCGCGGCGGCCGCCCGCTCCTCGCGATGCCGCGCGGCGGCCGGTTCCTCGCGCCCCCGCCCGCCGCCGCTCCAGCGCGGGGCGACGCGCGCCGGCTGCCTGGCGGGCGTGGCCCTGACGGGCGTCGCGGCGAAGGCGCATAATAGCGACGGCAGTTTCCCGTCTGCGAACGCAGCGAGGGACGCCGCCCAGAAGGCCGAGGCCCACGGCGGTCTGGCACGGGGCGGCGCCGCGAGCGGGCAGGCAGGGGGGCGCCTGGAGACTCTCGGCAGCCTCGACAGGGAGATCGGCTCGCTGGTGCAAGATGCGCGGGGGCAAAGTGGCGACCGCCACTCATGTCCGCCAGGCGATCATAGCGGCCTGCAGAATCGCTGCCCGCGCAATTCCGCGGCGCCCTCGAGAAGCAGGACTGCGTCAGCTGCGCCGCTGGCGGAAGGCGCTCTTGACGCTGGAGCGCGCGACTGCCAGGTTAACGCGGGCGGCGTTCACGACATCACAAGCGCCGACCACGCTATCGAGGTGGGCGTGCGCACGCGGGACCTCCATCCAGCTTGCGCGCACGTCTGAGGAGCACTTGGACAAGCGGCGGGCAGCGATTGGAACGCGCGCGCGGCGCGCTGCAGATGGCCACGATGCGCGGTTTCCCGATTGCGTCGGTCCTACTTCAGATTCGAACGGCCAGGGGAGCTGCGCGCGCATCTCTTCGCTTGGATGATCAGCGCCCACGCGAGGTGGCCCGGCTCGACGTAAAGGCACGCGTGGACGACGCTCTGCGGACGAGGCCGGAGCCCCGCCCAGTTCCCCTGCGCCGCTTGCACCGCGCCGCTCCGCGGGCCCATGCGAGCAGGGCGGAGCGCTTGAGGTGCCTATGCCGCGCGCAGAAGGAGCGGGCGCGGGACGCGCGGGAGGCGAAGCCTCCAGGCGCGCGCGCGCGAAGCACTGAGGTGAAACATCATCATTGTCATCGACACCATCGGCGTCGTAGACACTGCCGCCCCGTAGCCGCCATTGCAACGTGCTGTCACAAGAACGCTGCCATGGGCCGATATGCCGATCCGCAAATCAGTCGTTGCTGGTCAGCTCACCCTCGCAGGCGTTCCCCGCCGCTGTAGGGCTCTTCTTCTTATCATTGCTAGGGCCTCACGGCCGGTGCCGCCGACCCTGGGGGCCTCGGCCCCCGGCGGAAATGGGACGGAAAGGGCGGACTGGGAGGGTGGCGTTCTGACCTGGGACCACCCCCCAGGGCCCCCCCCGACCCCCCTTGGGACCCCTCCGCCCCCACCCACACCTCCCCTCCCTCTCCGCCGGGGGGGGATCAAGGGGAAGGGGATTCTCTTCGACTCAATGACAACGTTGCTAAGTTTCGCTGCGGATGGACTGGTGCATTTCGGTTTGGTTGGCGTGCTTGAGGACGGAGGCCCGAGGAAAGGGGGGGAGCGGCGACCCTTTTGGACCGTCTTGGGGGCCTTTTGGGTGGCCCCAGGAGCTGCCGTGGACCCCCAAAAGGAGCCCAGGAAGGGCCGGACCCCCCGGCCTGGTGAGCTCCAGCCGGACGCCCCCCCCCCCCCCTCCAAATCGACCGGACTGGGCTCCGGGGCGAGGGGTTTGGGGAGGGGGAAGCATCTCACACGCCGATGATCCCCAAGGGGTCGGCGAACTATTTTTTCCGTCCAAAGATCCGCCTGTAGATGCCCGACCTAACGTTAGTGTCCGCCCGTCAGTGCCCGCCCGTTCGCTTGCCTGGAAGCACGCCCGCTCGCTTCAGCGTCTCGCCCGCCCGGCCTGCCCACCTGGGGTCTGCCTGCACGACGCGCGTATTGTGGAAGCCCTAGATGCTCTAGCGCGAGCTTCGCTTTCGAAGAGAATCTAGCCAGCGCCGAGGCGAGAATGCCAGGGTGGCGAGAGGGGGTCCAACAAAGTAATTGCTCAGAAATTGCGGCTCACTGGTCAAGAGAACTGAGAGGATCTCTACACCATCAATTCCCCGTGACAAGCCCGCAAGAGCCTTAGCAGTGGGGGCCGCCGGCTCCCTTGTGACTCACTGGCGCTCCAGGGCGCTCGCCAGCCTTCGATCGGTTTCCGTGGCGTTCCTTGGCTCAGCAGGGGTGAGCTTGGGTTGTCCCTATCCCTCTTGAGCTCCTGAGTCTGCGCGGACCCTTCGTGTGCCCAGCTGCATGCAGCGAACCCCCCGCGACCGCGTAGGCGCAGCAGCACGGCAGGAAGGAGGCTGAGCTTAAGACACGTTCCAGTCCAGCACCCTGGCTGAGTCTTCAACACCCTCCTGTGTTGTCCGCAGTCTTGCCTCGTTCTCCAATGATCCTTCACCTTGTAGGCTTCTTGGGGGATAGTCGGAGCCTCTTGAGGCTTGGCATTCTCCAATCCTCCTCCCCATCGCAATGCGGAGCGGCGGACACGACGATCGGGTCCTCACGTAATTAGTTCGTCATTGCCAGCGTCGCCGATCCGCGAGGCGAACCAGCGACGACGACGACGACGACGACGACGACGACGACGACGACGACGACGATGCCGACGATGACGACGACGACAGTGGCAGCGGCTACGGCGGCGGGGGCGACGAGTGGCGACGGCGGGGACGAGTGGCAACCAGGGGCGACGGCGAGCGGCTGCAGGGCGCCCGACCAGCGGCAGCGCCCGCTCGGCGGCGGCTGCGACTGCCCCACGGAGGCCCGCACGACGGCGGCGACGACCCTGCGCGCCGCAGGAGCGCCGGGCCGCCGCGGCCGCCCGCGGCGAGCCCCGCCCCGCCGCCGCAGCGCAGCCCGCCGCGGCCGCGGCGCCGCAGGCGGGACGAACGGGGGCGCCACCCGCGGCGACCCAGACCTTCAGTCAGGCGGTCGCAAACACGGATCAAGGGGGCGTGCATTCGCGACGGGTCCGAACGAGGCGGCACCGGCCGCACTTTGGGGAGGGCACCTCCCCCGATCCATGGATTTGGCGACCGCGCGCCAAACCCATGGATCGTTAATCCATGTTTGCGCGCCCCTGATTCAGGGGCGCGACCCGCGGCGACCTGTTCCCCCAGCAGGGCTGGCTTTCGGTCCCGGACCGTTCTGCCAGTGGTCCAGGGGCCCCGCGAGGGCCCCGGCCAGGCTGAAGGCCGCGAGCACATCGCGCATTTGTCAGGGGCTTGCTCAACGCGCTTGGCAGTCTCTCGCCATCGCCGGTCGCAACGTTGGGGCCAGGCCTGCCCCTCCTCCTCCTCCTCCTCCCCCTCCCCCTCCTCCTCCTCCTCCTACCGTCCCCTCTGTCGTTGCCCCTCCTCCGACGGCAGGCTTTTTTTTGTTTTGCAGCCAGGACAGGCTCCCTCCTGCTCGGCGCCTCGGGCCCGCCGTCGTGCCCCTGGCCGGGGCCCGCAGAGAAGTGGAATGCGGGACGAGGAGAGAAGCCCCCGGGGAAGTCGGGGCCGCTTGGGCCGCGCGCTGGAGGGCAGCGCGTCGTCGGATGGAGACCCTTGTTTTCTCCCCCGGCGATCACGGGCGTGACGGTCGGGGTTAGACAAAACCCCCACCCTGGCGCGTCGATTAGTGAATTGCGCGTGTTCGGTTCTCGAGGGGGCGCCGCGGCCGTCATTTTCCAGGCTCGCGCCCGCCAGGTTTGGGCCCGAGGCCGCTTTCACTGAACCACGTTTTACTGAAGGGGGTTTTGTCCATCCCCGAAGCGGGGGGGGGGAGGGGGTCAATCCAAACGGGTGTCAGCCAGAGCGCACGATCTTGAAGGATCCTGCAGGGCCTGGCTCGCATTGACCCGGGTTTGGGTGCAGGATGTTTTGCAGGATCCTTGCAGGATCCTGCAAGGCCTGACTGACCCAGGTCTGGATTCACCCGGGTCGGAAGATCCCCGAAGGGGGCCATTCGTGTCATGAGTCGCACCGGCGCCGCTTGGCTTGCCCAAGAAGCGCAACTTGAACGGGGGGGGAGGGGCCGGTCACGGGCGCTGCCGCGATTATCCCGGCAAAGCAACCTAACAGCGATGTGTAGGAGCATATTTGGAAGCATTCCCCTTAAGATTCAGATGAGAATCCTGTTGTAGAATTCTGCTGTTCTCGCAGTCGTAGTCGCATTCGCGATGGCAGTCGCAGTGGCAACAGCAGTCGCAGTCACAGCCTCAGCCTCAGCCTGCCTCAGCCTCAGCCTCAGCCTGCCTCAGCCTCAGCCTGCCTCAGCCTCAGCCTCAGCCTGCTTCAGCCTCAACATCAGTCTGCCTTCAGCCTCGGCCTCAGCCTCAGCCTGCCTCAGCCTGCCTCAGCCTCAGCCTGCATCAGCCTCAGCCTCAGCCTCAGCCTGCCTCAGCATCAGCCTGCCTCAGCCTCATCCTCAGCCAGCCTCAGCCTCAGCCTCAGCCTGCTTCAGCCTCAGCCTCAGTCTGCCTTCAGCCTCGGCCTCAGCCTCAGCCTTCCTCAGCCTCAGCCTGCATCAGCCTCAGCCTCAGCCTCAGCCTGCCTCAGCATCAGCCTGCCTCAGCCTCAGCCTCAGCCTGCCTCAGCCTCAGCCTCAGCCTGCTTCAGCCTCAGCCTCAGTCTGCCTTCAGCCTCGGCCTCAGCCTGCCTCAGCCTCAGCCTGCATCAGCCTCAGCCTCAGCCTCAGCCTGCCTCAGCATCAGCCTGCCTCAGCCTCAGCCTCACCCTGCCTCAGCCTCAGCCTCAGCCTGCTTCAGCCTCAGCCTCAGTCTGCCTTCAGCCTCGGCCTCAGCCTCAGGCTGCCGCAGCCTCAGCCTGCATCAGCCTCAGCCTCAGCCTCAGCCTGCCTCAGCATCAGCCTGCATCAGCCTCAGCCTCAGCCTGCCTCAGCCTCAGCCTCAGCCTGCTTCAGCCTCAGCATCAGTCTGCCTTCAGCCTCGGCCTCAGCCTTCGCCTGCCTCAGCCTCGGCCTGCATGAGCCTCAGCCTCAGCCTCAGCCTGCCTCAGCATCAGCCTGC
Organism: Prorocentrum cordatum; assembly: GCA_963575745.1. Classification (NCBI taxonomy): domain Eukaryota; class Dinophyceae; order Prorocentrales; family Prorocentraceae; genus Prorocentrum; species Prorocentrum cordatum. The sequence continues at coordinate 4,543 of CAUYUJ010000081.1, read as the reverse complement.
CTCAGCCTCAGCCTGCCTCAGCCTCAGCCTCAGCCTGCTTCAGCCTCAGCCTCAGTCTGCCTTCAGCCTCGGTCTCAGCCTCAGGCTGCCTCAGCCTCAGCCTGCATCAGCCTCAGCCTCAGCCTCAGCCTGCCTCAGCATCAGCCTGCATCAGCCTCAGCCTCAGCCTGCCTCAGCCTCAGCCTCAGCCTGCTTCAGCCTCAGCCTCAGTCTGCCTTCAGCCTCAGCCTCAGCCTCAGGCTGCCTCAGCCTCAGCCTGCATCAGCCTCAGCCTCAGCCTCAGCCTGCCTCAGCATCAGCCTGCATCAGCCTCAGCCTGCCTCAGCCTCAGCCTCAGCCTGCTTCAGCCTCAGCCTCAGTCTGCCTTCAGCCTTGGCCTCAGCCTCAGCCTGCCTCAGCCTCAGCCTGCATCAGCCTCAGCCTCAGCCTCAGCCTGCCTCAGCATCAGCCTACCTGCCTTCAGCCTCGGCCTCCTCAGCGTGCCTCAGCCTCAGCCTGCATCAGCCTCAGCCTCAGCCTCAGCCTGCCTGAGCATCAGCCTGCCTCAGCCTCAGCCTCAGCCTGCCTCAGCCTCAGCCTCAGCCTGCTTCAGCCTCAGCCTCAGTCTGCCTTCAGCCTCGGCCTCAGCCTCAGTCTGCCTTCAGCCTCAGCCTGCCTCAGCCTCAGCATCAGCCTGCCTCAGCATTCAAAGTGTGGTCTGGGAATGGAGTTCTGGGAACTCGAAGAACACGAAGTGGCCTACAGTTGGCTCCGGGCATTCAAAATCATGCCCAGGAATGGAGTTCTGGGAACTCGAAGACCACGAAGCGGCCTACAGTTGGCTCCGGGCATTCAAAATGTGGCCCGTGAATGGAGTTCTGGGAACTCGAAGACCACGAAGTGGCCTACAGTTGGCTCGGGGCATTCAAAATCATGCCCAGGAATGGAGTTCTGGGAACTCGAAGACCACGAAGTGGCCTACAGTTGGCTCCGGGCATTCAAAATCATGCCCAGGAATGGAGTTCTGGGAACTCGAAGACCACGAAGTGGCCTACAGTTGGCTCCGGGCATCCAAAATCTGGCCCGGGAATGGTGTTCTGGGAACTCGAAGACCACGAAGTGGCCTACAGTTGGCTCCGGGCATCCAAAATGTACGCCGGGAATGGAGTTCTAGCAGCGCCAAGAGCGATTTTGCGAGGATGTCCCAGGCGATTTGGGCTTCGACGGCAGCCGCCCCAGCGCCAAGAGCGATTTTGCGAGGATGTCCCAGGCGAGTTGGGCTTCGACGGCAGCCGCCCCGGGTCCCGCCCGACACCCCTGCGGCGTCATGATGTGCTTCATTAGGACCTTAGAAACCTATCAGTCTACTGCTGTTAGGTAAAAAGCATACAAAACTTGGTTGTGTTTGGGCGGCTGGCGGGACGAGTGTGGGTCGGCAGTGTCGACGAGCGATGCGGGCGGATGGCGCTCGGCGGGCGGCCAGCCGGCTTGCCGGCGCGGCCGCGGCTCCGTCGGCCACGGAGGACGCGCGCCCCGGCGGAGCTTTTTTTTCTTTTTTTTTTTTATTTTTTTTTATTTTTTTTTTTTTTTTTTTTTATTGCTTTGTTTCTACTTTATTTTTTTTCTTTTTTTCTTTTTTTTTTTTCTTTATTTTTATTTTTTTTTTTTCTTCTTTTTTTTTTTTTTTTTTTTTTTTTTTTTTTTCTATTATTTTCCCTGGCGGCCGGCGCAGCGATGCGCCGCAGGGCGCGAACACGGCGGCAGCTGCCTCTCCCTCTCCCCTTCCATCCTCCCTCCTCCCTCCTCCCTCCTCCCTCCTCCCGCGCCGCCGCGGGAGGAGGTCTCGGCGGCGGAGTCCGAGCCCTGCCCTCGCCAAGCCACGGTCCTGGCAACTCGAGGGGCGGCGGGGGTTCGGAGTGCGGCGAGCACGAAGCGCAGTCGGATCGATTCGGGACGGTCGATGGTTGGCGGGGGAAGGCTCGGATGTCGCCACCTAGGGGCCCGCCGATCCAGGCGCGAGGGGGGGGGCTTGTGGGTTCCGCCAAACCTCGGGCCCAGGGCCTGTCTTGAGATGCGCTCCTCCGACGAGTGTCGAAGGGGGGCCCAGCAGTGGCGACGAGAGCGCTCCCGAGGGGGCAGCGTCCAAAAACCTCAGCCCTCGAGCCCCAAGACCAAGCCCTGCAAACGGGGCGTCGGTAAACAGGGCGGTGGCTGAGAGGCCTTTTCAAGCGAGCACAGGGTGGCGAGATCCAATGTATTGATCCGTCTCGAGGGGGGAAGGGAGGGTCCCTTTCCCTAGCAGGGTCGGCCTTCCGTCCCGCACCGTTCTGCCAGCGGTCCAGGGGCCCCGCGAGGGCCCTGGCCAGGCCGAAGACGGCGAACACATCGCGCATTACGCTTGCTCAATGTGTTGGCGGTCTTCAGGGGCAACGTCAGGGGGGTATAGGGCTCATGGGATGGCGCACCGACCCCCAATCGGCCATCCATTGCCGACAGGGGCCCGATAGCCCACCCCGCCCAGTACCGTGCGGACTCGCCACCTCGGGCCTATCGCCGATCTATCGGCGACGCATCTCCCATTCCAGGTCGACGTTTCCCCCCGGAGTCAGTCTCCCCCCCTCCTCCTCTTCCACTTCCTCCTCCTCCTCCTCCGCCTCCTCCTCCTCCTCGTCACCCCTGGCCAGCTCTTGCGTTGAGGAGCGCCTTTTTCCCACTAGTTGGGGAGCTGGCGACTTTCACGCGTATTCAAACATAGCTGAGTTTTGTCCGTGTGCGCTATCCTTGCTGTATTCCTAGCGGCTTGGTAGCAGTATCATGCCAATATTCCGTGCTCAGATGGAGGGAGGGACGTTCCTTTGAAATGACTTTGACATGTGCTCGTCCCCACCTACCGCCAGTTGCGAAATACACGCCCGCCAGAAAAAGTACCGAACGGGCGTTCCGACACCCGCATGTCAAAGTTGGCGGACGACCGCGCCGCGCCAGATGGGAGCACGCTGTGTTGCGAAGTAACCGCCCGCTTTTGCGAAGGGCCCGCCGCTTCCCCATCAATCTTGAAATTCGGGGGCGAGGGGGCGCGTTTCGATATTTGATTGTCGAATCACGGCGCTGGCGCTTATTTCGCAAACAATGTGATCGTTGCCCCGCAGGTCTGGATTGTGCAAGAGCCACGGCGTCGGGGAGCTGGGGGCCAGCAGGGCCACTTGCCTCCGCCGGCGGGGCGAACAGCGCGGTCGACGCGAGGGAAGGGGCTCCTGGAGCATCGAAGGGGTTCGATCGAGGAGGACCGAGAGACTGTTTTTTAACGTCGGTTGGTTCGCGTCGTGTCGATCGGCGGCGACCCCGCCGCCAGCGTTCAGCGTTTGATCACCACCGGCGACCCAGAATCGGTTGATGTTGAACGATCTGCTTTTTCGGAAACGGCCGTTCGTTCCAGGTTGAGCGATCTCCGCGGTGTCAGGATCCAACGCCGAAGTCGGCACGGCCCGAACCTGCCGTGCCCTGGCCAAACCCCTCCCCCCCCCGGGTAACGGTCACTATCGTACAGTACAGGGGGGGGGCTTGGACCCCCCCCAACATGCTGGTTCTCGCTCGCATACCATGTCGATCGCAGCGCACCTCCGCCCCATCGTGCCCCGCCCCGCCCAGGCATTACCACTGCCCAGGGCCCCAGCCTCCTCCCCCACCCAGCCGGTGAATCATCGAAAAGACTTGAAGCATCTCCGAGGAGCGTCGGGGTCGTCGAAGAGGGGGGGAGGACTACCCCGGGGGTTCGACGACACGTCAGAGCAACCACTTGCTGGATTGACCTTTGGTGCAGACCCCACGACAGCCGAATGCGATGCGACAGCATCGGCTTGCGCGCTTGTGCATGCATCCCATCTTCCCTCTCTGCGCCCCGCTCAACCGCGCACTGAAGGGCACTCCGACCCAGGGTCACTCATGGATGTAGCCGAGGCGTTTGGCTATCATGGACGGGGCCATGGGATTGCCCAGACTGTATTGCCCCCTCCACTTCTCTCAACACGTGATTGTTCTTTTATTACTTCCGGACGTAACGCATGTTACCACCCCCCCTCGCCCCCCCCCCCCCACGTAACGCTAACGCCGGTAAACCGGCTACAGGCGTGAACGTGTGCAGTTCCCCACATCAGGGGCAACGATAGGGGGATAGGAAAATGGGGGATGCATCGATCCCTAATCGCCCATTGATCGCCGATGGGGATATGATAGTCCCACCCCGGCCAGGAAGGTGCGGATTCACTATCGGGGACCTATCGCCGATTTTTTCGGCGATGTATCGCCGATTCCAGGTCGATGCACCCCCCCCTATGCCAGTCCCCCCGTATCGTTGCCCCCCATCATAGAGGAGCAGCAGCAGCAGGAGCAGCAGCAGGAGGAGGAGGAGGAGAAGGAGGAAGAGGAGGGATGAGGAGCTGTGTAGGAGGTGAGGAGGGGGAGAAGGAGAAGGAGGAGGAAGAAGAGGAGGAGGAGGAGGAGTAGGAGTAGGAGGAGGAGGAGGAGGAGGAAAACGAGGGTGTGAAGGAGGGGGAGGAGGAGGACG
>CAUYUJ010000080.1:100000-105000 GCA_963575745.1 Prorocentrum cordatum | reverse complement strand
TAGTAGTAGCAGTAGTAGTAGTAGTTGTTGTTGTTTTTGTTGCTGTTGTTGTTGTTGTTGAGTTCTCATTTCTGAAGAATAACTATTGTTGCTCCCCCCACACCGGTGCATACTGTTCTTCTCAATCAAACTGTGCCCCTCGACGCTAGCACCCTGTTTTTTGACAGGGGAAATCTGCCTGCTCAAACTGGCCCCCTAGCCCCGGGGTTACAACAACAACGGCTCCCGCTGTAGACTTCCTTACAGTTTAGGCAGGACCCCCGCTCCCGCCCGAGACTTCCTCGCATTTTATTCAACAAAAACGCGCTCTCGCTTGGGACTTCCTCACAATGTATTCAGGAATCGCTGTCCCGGAGCCCTGGAGTCGCGCTCTCGCTGGAGACTTGCTTGCAACTTACTGAAGAATAGCCTTGCGTTGGAACTTCCTGCAATTTGCCCACGCGCCGCGCTCCCGATACCCAGGCACCCAGGAATCACGCATGTTGTGGCCACATGTGCATGCCCTTCGTGGCCCCGCTGTCGCCATTTGTGTCCCCCTCATTGTCCTACGTGGCCCAGTTGCTACCCTCAGTGGCCCCATAGTTGCCTTCTGTGGCCCCGCATTATCTGCACTTCGTGGCCCCCGCTCGTTCGCACTCTTCGTGGCCCCATACGCATTCCCTTCGTGTCCCCGCTGTCGCCCTTCGTGGCCTACTTCGTGCCCTTCGTGGCCCTGCTGTCGTTCTCTCTCGCTCTCGCTTTCGCTCGTCGTCGCCGTCGTCGCCGTCGTCTTCGTCGTCGTCGTCGTCGTCGTCGTCGTCGTGGTCGGTCCCCTGTTGGGGTCGGGTCGACGGTCCGCGGCCGCCCCGCCGATCAGCGCTGCCGCTGGCCAGGCCGACGGTCCGCGGCCGCCCCGCCGCTTGCCGGGGCCCGGCCTGCAGGGAAGAAAGGTAGACCCCCCCAAAGGGGTTCGATCGAAGACGAAGAGGGCGGGTATCGAGGGTTCGGGAAATCCGCGTTATTGGACACTCGAGCATATAAGGGCGAACAGTCTTAAAATGATTGTTGTTGTTGGTGTTGTCGGTCGTCGGTCGTCGTAGTAATTGTAGTAGTAGTAGTAGTAGTAGTAGTAGTAGTAGTAGTAGTAGTAGTAGTAGTAGTAGTAGTAGTAGCAGTAGTAGCAGTAGTAGTAGTAGTAGTAGTAGTAGTAGTAGTAGTAGTATTTTTTTACAGTGCACCGCTAACACCCAGGCTCCAAGGGCAGAGAACCTGCCAGGGACTGGCCGCTAGGGAAGAAAATTTAAGCATCAGCCCAAGATGCGACGGTCTTGGCTGGAGGAAGGCCTTTACAAATCCTCTGCAAGACTTCCAACTGCGCCTTGGTTACAGCATGCGGTCCGAGCGTGACGGCAGGGCACGGACCCCTCAAGAAAGCACTGGGAGATCTGTTGGCCCAAGACCCGCACTCGCCACAAAAGTAAAAGGAGGCCTTACGCCACAGCACGTGCGTGGGGTGCACAGGCTTGCCGGAAATCCAAGGAGAAACTCGAATTGGCATGGGGTCCAATTGAAGGGACCGCCACAGGGACTCGTCTCGAGGCAGAAGCTGCCTGCCTGGACGGGCCCATTTCTTCGAAAATGTTCCCCCGTCCCCGCCCTCACACACACGCTCACGCACACACAGCCCCCCTCCTCCCTCCAAGGTGGCGAGGCATGTGGAAGCAAGGCGAGCGCGCAGAGAAGGGGCGGTGTCCTTGACCTGGCCCTGGCAAAGTGAACAAGACCACACACCTTCAGAGAGCGACCAATGGTGAGAGCTGGACCGAACATCTGACTCGATCCACCTGCGGCGCCTTAGCACCAAGTCAATGGGCTGCTTGTTCAAACGCCGGTCTGTCTCCACCTTAAGAGCGGCACACTCAAGGATGATACACGCATTTCGCTTAAGAATTGCACAAGCCTGCTGAACTAAATCGTTGTGATCGCGGACAACATCCGCTGGAACCTGGCACTCTTCCGCTCGTGCGTCAGCCAACGAATCTGCGAGGGCATTCAAGACGACATGGTCCCAATTAGCTGAATCACAGAAGCGCGCAAACTTCACGGGGTCTTCAAGCAAGTGTGACGGAACATGAGAGAGGCGGAAGGAGGCGGTACGAGAGTCGAGCAGCTCCCAGAACTCCCACCACAAGTCATGATTAGCCAGCTTAGAAGAGTGGGCCTTGCCTGAAAAGAAGGCCCGGACTATGTTATGATGATCACTGACCACGTGCAGATCTTGGGAAGGGTCGACCAGCCTCAGACACTCAACGATGGCCGCAAGCTCTGCACGTGGAACAGTCTGCCTCTTGGAGTCCAGAACTCCCGTAACAGCACAATCCCAGTCAAAATCAGACCCTGGGACCATCCTGACGAAAGAGAAAGCCACGCGCCTGAGCACAGGCAGCTTAGAGAAAGGGCCTCCCGACCCATCGGTGCCGTACAATCCCCCGGGGAGAGATCCCGGCACGAGGGGCCCAGGCACGCGGACGCCACGGAGCAACCTCGAATCGGGGAGGGGCGGCAACCGAAACCAAGAGAGGGGAATGAGCCCCCGGACCCAAAAGCATGGGAAGTCTGACACTTCCTGGAGCGCCGCATGGCGCAAATGCTGAGAATCGGCAATATCTGGAACTGTACAGCTATCGTTGCACATGCAAGACCAGAAGCGATGAGATGAAGATTCAGGGTCACGCTTGCAGCGGCGGCAGAGGGGGTCAGGGGCCAACTGCTCAGCATGCCTCTTTTCCTCCGTCCAGTAGCCGCCGGCAGCGATCAACCTGACCATAGAACTCACATCTCGACGGCCTTCCTTCTCAAGAGAGGCCAGGAGCTCCCAAACGTGGAAAAGCGAAACCGGGCCCTGGATTCCTTTGCCGTCGAGATGTTCTGCTGCCTGGTTCCACTGCAGGGCGTCGATCGATTCGTCGAAGGCTTCCAAAAGGGGTCCCAAGGGTCCTCGACCGCCCGCTTTCATCTCCCAGTAGTCGCCAGAAGGGGAGACCAAGGAAAAGGGAGAGGGGCAAGCCCACCCAATGGCGAGCAAGGAGGCCTGAAAGGCAGCCATCGGACCTCGGACCCAAGCCCAGCCTCGACGAACCTTCTCGAGCGAGGCATCCCAGAATCGAGCCAAACGCTCAAGAAGCTTCTGGTTGCCTGCAATGCGTGAGAACCAGGACTTAACAATCTTGCGATAATGCAGCTGTACTGGGTCTTGCCCCAGACCAAAGGTGAGCCGAATAGCAGATGTAGCACAAACACCCTTCTGAGGGCTCTTGCTAGCAGCCCGGGCCATGCTTCGGAGCCCCCGCAACATTGAGGGGGAAACTCCCTGGAGCTCAGGGGCCCACATGGCCTTCGCAAAAGCATTCGGGTAAAACAGTTTGGAAGCGCTGCGATTTGTTTTGGAGAACTGGAAAATCCTACACGTAGCGTGCCGGCCCTTGGAAAACCTCTCCTTGCGAACTGCTACCGTGCGGCGCGCTCCGAGAGCCGTATCATGCCCCAGGTCCCTGGCGGCTAAAGAAACCGTGAATGCACACCCCTCGGCGACGGCAGCAGCAGAAAGCTCTGAGCGAAGCTCTGGCGACGACGCCAACAGATGAGACTTATCAACGGCCAGCTGACAACGGCGACGTTTCAGGCTGACCAAAAGGGCTCGAAGCAAGGTAGGAAACGTTGCCGAAATACTGTAATGCGTGCCGAAGAGCCTGGCAGAAACATCGTCCACCCACTCGCGAAGGCGGAGGCCTGAGACAGAGCCGTAAGCACACCCGAGGGGCTCATGGAGGTGCGCACGCGCAAGAGAAGTAGCCTGGCCGCACCCAGCGAGCATGCCTCCATGAGCTAAGATCCCGGGGTGCACCGCGCCATCCATGGAAATGTGACGGACGCCTGAATAAATGTCGATAGCTAGGACAAGGAGGCGGAGAGGATAGTCGAGAGCAACTGCTGCCTCGACCAAATCTTCTAAGCACACCTGATCGTAGTATTTCTTCATATCCAGCAAAAGGCCGCCTACCTGAAAACCTGCGTGGAGGGCGAGCTCAGTTTCAAGCTCGTCTACCCAGCCTGCAAAATCCGCGGAGCCTCCAACCGTGGCGTCCCAGGGCCCATGGGCTCCACGGTCCCATTGGGTGATAAGGGGTTTCCTTATGCGGAGGTGGAGGGAGTAGACGAAGCCGAGGAGAGCGATAGGTCTCTTACCCCCGTCAGGCTTAGGAATCAAAGCAATGAGGGCGAACAACTGCTGGAAAGGGATTGTACACTGCTCCTCAATGCTATGCAACATGTCAATCAAATGTTGCTTAGCTTCCAGGCTGGCTTCCTTGACCAGGCGGGGCTCCAGGTGATCCAAACCTTGCCCCCTAGCGTCCGGCATCGAAGCAAGGGCTCTTTCCAACATGTGCATACTTATCGGTGGCAAACGCGGAGACTCCCAGGCACGCTTACGCAGGTCAGCTAACGCCGCTCTAGCGCCCTCAAGGCTGTGCTGCTGCCAGATGGCCGACCAAGCGGCGGCTTCGAAATCCAGCATCTGGTCAAGAGCAGCACATGGGCCGTCGACACCAATTTTGTCAGGAGGGAGAGGGTCGAATGGCGTGCGGAGCAATCGGTGCGCCGGGCCTGCGCTGCGATACAGGGCAGATTTCAACCATGCCTGCCACGATGCGTTTTGCGCCTTGAGGGCCTCGCGGTGCGACTGATGAGCCATCTGGCGTAATTCCTCGAGCAGGTCCTCCAGCCCGTCGTAGGGAGTGGAGGCGATATTTTTAAATCGGGCCGACCACAAATTAAAAAGCCCATCCTGCTTCGCATCGCGAGTGTCCGAAGGCTCCGGGGGTACCTGCTGGGAAAGCCAAGTCAGGGTAGACCGAAACTGCGCAGCGTGAGCCAATGCAGGCTGAGGGGGAAGGGTAGGGTCAGAATCAGAAGGCACGAGTTTCATGAGAAATTTCAGCTGTACATATGATGCTTGCCAC
>CAUYUJ010000080.1:90000-95000 GCA_963575745.1 Prorocentrum cordatum | reverse complement strand
CCAAGCCGAGCGGGCGCGCACAGCGATTCGTGAGGCTGGCCCAGGATGGGCCTGGCCAGGATCGGCGCTGCTGCGCAGTTCGTGCTCCCCCTTGGCATCGCTCGGACGTGTGTATTTTTCCTTCGGCGAGGACAATCGAGGAGCATTCTCGACCATTTGGCGAAAAAATCACGCACGAAGCCAACAAAAAAAATAAGGAAATGGACGTCCGAGCGATGACCAGCCCCTCCTCCGCTGGCCGCCTGCGCCCGAGGTGCAGAGTGCCACCGGCAGGGGCGGCGCTCCGCCCGGGTCTGGGGAGGGGGGGGGGCGTCGGGGCAGGCAGCGCAGGCACGGGCGCAGGCCGCGAGAGTGCGAAGGTGCTGCGCCGCGGCGCTGCGCGGAGGAGGACACGATGCCAATGCCGCTGCCCTCCGCCCGTTTTCCCCTTTTGTCGGCTTCTGGGTGGCCCTCGTCGCCACCGCCGGGTTCGCGTCGGAATCCTTGTCGTAATTCACCCCGGGAGAGGTCCGTGCAGCAGCGGTGTCTGGGTAGCTTTGGGTTCACCCCAGCTGCAGCAGAGGCCAGTGCGCGAGATGCGGGGCTCGCAGGCTCGGACTGCAGTCGCACGCGCAGCAACCGCGCTCGAGAGCCGAGTCCACGGTGTCCCCCCGGGCACGGGGCAAGCAGGGCGAGCGCTGGGAGAGGCGCGAGGGTGATGCCGTCAACCACGGCATTGACGCCCAGGCTTCGAGTCATGCCGACCCCCTCCCCTCCAAACAATGGTGTGTGTGGGGGCACCGGCGGGGCCCTGATGAGGCAATCTGGGAGTTTTCCAAAATTGTCCTTGGCGCCACTCGCGGGCTCGAAGACCATCGAATGAGCGATACGCGGTGAAGATCCTGCCCTCCAGGTTGGCCCGCGGCGAAGGGCCGCGAATGCAGCGCTTCATCGGGGTTGCTGCCCTCGAATCCGTGCCCGCTCGACCTCGTGCACACTGGCCCGCCGCCGCAGTTGTTGCAGCTTGAACTTTCCATGGTCTTGTACCCTTCCTCGACATCCTTTCTCCTATGTTTTACTTCATGGCCCGATTGGCATCCTCGTAAGGGAGTTTGCCGCATGACTTCCCAGACAGATGTCGCAGAAAAGGGTTACCCGGGCGGTTGTTTCCCGGGCTGTCCAGGGTTTCTCTAGAGGTTGCCCAGCCTTCTCTCATGAAGCACGTTCTTTGTCCGAGATCGGTGGCGCTCCAGGCCCTGGAGGCTCCAACGCGCACGTGAACCCGACGCTCGATGAAGCCCTTGATGTCTGGGGGGCCAGCTGTGCCTCATCCATGGTCTGTACCCTATTGTGGGTAGCACTGGCAGTGGGACTTGGGTCCGTCGGTTGTAGGTCCTCCGCTGGCAGGGGCAGGGGCAGGGGCTTCGAGCTGCCCTTCTTTTAGGGGGGGTCGGCGTGAGGGCACGAGCATGCCCGCTCCTCGCGCGCGCACCCGGTATCCCGCAGAAGACTCCCTTTGTCCACCAAAACCACTCCCCCCCCTTGCTTCACGATCGACCAATCTAGATCCCCCCCTACAGGGAGGCGCCCCAATTCATGTCCAGGCCCGCCTAACGAAACTGCGAATGTAGTCCATGGTGATGGTCAGCATGGCGATGAGGGCGGTTGAAATAGCGATAAGGGTGCAACTTGCGATCACCATGGTAATGGCCATGGTCATGATATGACTAGTGCCTGGATTCCACAATTGGGATCTGTCTAAGGGTTTCCCGCTTGCGTGCGGAAGACGTTGCTGGGTCCGAAGCCCCGGTGGAGGGGCGGCATGCGGCCGTCTTCGGGTTGCTCGGTCTTCTGCTCCCCCTGCTTTCCTCGGGCTCCTGAGTCTTTGGTTCCTCGGGCTTTTCTCGGGTTCCTCGGCCTTGGGTTGTAATGTCAAGCCTCGGGTTCCTCGACTCCAAGCAATACCGCGGAGCGCCACGCAAGGCCAAGCAGTGCAAAGCCAGTGCCAACTATTTAATCGCTTCGCTCATTCCGCCGGCCCTGGAGCGCTATTTGGGGCCTCTTGGGGCCGTCTTTGGGGCCTCTTGGGGGCTTCTTGGGAGCGTCTTGGGGCTCCTTGGCGGCGTCTTGGGCCCCCCTGGGGCCTCTTAGGGGGCTCTTGGGGGCCCCTTGGGGCGGGAGGGGGGGGTAGTCGACTGCAGCCACCCTCTCGGAGGCCACGATCCTCGTGAGGGGTGGCGAAAAATAGCCTCCCCCTTGGGGATCGCTCGGGACCCAGCCGGGGATCGGCCGGGGTACTTTTCGTCCGGGGGCCCCCAGGGGCCTAGAAATATTGTTAAGTAGTTACTGGAGATCTTAGCACGCCTCTGGCCCGTTGGGCCGGCGAATTGCCAAGGCATGTTTCGCCTGCCCGGGACCAGCGTGGCGGCGTGTAGGGTTCCCTACGCGTGGTGGTGCGCGTCTTGGGAGACCACAAGGCCAGCGTCCCCCTGGAGCTAGCAGAGGCCCTATCGATTCGTTGGCGATGGCGACTGCTCAGGTGGGCCGCCTGCGGGAGGAGGAGGGGAGGAGAGTCGATCACAGTGGTGCCGTGTGCGAATGTGCGCGCTGCAGTGGAGAGAACCTGCCACAACGTATGAGTCAGATGGCAGATCACGTGGGCGCGATGCGGAGGGCGGCGCGGTGGCAGTGCAACGACGACGACGACGACCGCCCCCCCGCGCGCGCCATGAAGGGGGGCGCCTGGGGCGCGGGGAGGCCATCGCACGGCAGGGGTGCGTACGAGGCTCGGGCCACAGGGGCGGGGGGGGGGCGTTGGTCCTCGTCCCTCGGGGAAGCGCGAGCCCGAGTCGAGGCGCGTGGACTCGCCGGGGGTCTGCCTCTCGACAGAGTCGGCGCGCTCCGTGTCCACAGACCTCAGAGGGGGAGGAGGCACCGGTACCGAGACCATGCCCTCGTGTCCCCCTTGTTCGGCCTCCTGGGAGGCCCTCGTCGCCGCCGCTGGGTTCGCCTCGGCACCCTGGGCAGAGCGCACCCCAGGAGAGGTGCGGGGAGCAGCGGTAGCTGTACCTTTTTTGGGGGGGTTCCCCTGAATTGTGCGGCCTTGGCCGCCTCATGGTTCGGGGGCTGCCTTCCCGCTCCGTGGCTCAGGCGTCAAGTCGGGCGTGTCCCCCTACAGGGGGAATATCCAAAAATAGTTTCAACATAGTCTCGGGACCGTTTCTTGATTTGTTTGACTATTTGGTGGTATTCGTGGATGTTTTTGATTTTCGCTCAAAATCCGCCTGTAGGGGGACATTCCCGACCTAAATCTGGCGCCCACGCGCCAGGTCCACGGATGCGTACGCGGCGTTGGCTTACCGGCGACGCCGGCGAAGGCGTTCAAGGTTGAATTTTCTGCGGTGCGGAAGCATCAAGGGACACGGTGACGCCGTTGGGCCTGACGGAATTCAACTTTGAAAAATCGGGGCCGCGATCGATTCCAGGTGGGACGAGGCTGGTGCCAAACACTTTTGCGCGCGTCGAAGCCGCACGAGCCTACCGTAATCCACGTTGGCCTGCGCCCGGCTCCGAGGGGGCACCCTCACCGAACCATTCGGGGCAGGGCCGCGGCGCTGGCCCGCGCTCGCGAGGCTCAGACCACCCTCAGGCGGGGGGCCGTTCGGAGAACCACCCGCGGCACGACGAAGGCCCTGGGATCGGCGTGGGGGAAACGGGCCTTGGGGGAAGCGGGTCCTGCGATTGTTCGCCGTTTTCGGGTTCTCGGGACCCTCAACGGGCCCGGGGACCGTCAGAAAACAATTCAGGATGAAGAACTCGCCCTCGGGGAAGGCCCCAGGGTCTAGGACCCGCTTCCCTCAGAACCCATATCCTCCATGCTAAGACCCGCGGCACGAAGGCCCCAGGGGACCTCCAAGAGAGCAGGTCGATGTCGAGCAGTGCGCGGTGTCAGGAAGCCTGACCTTCCATGAGGGCTACAAAACAGCACTAGGGCCTTGACATCTAAATTCCAGTCGGGGTTTGAGGCGGTCCAAATAGGTTTACAGTGGAGGCCCATGCCAAGAAACACCCTGCTTGACTCCAGGGTGCCCTGGGTTTCTTGGGTTTCGATGGTTTTGCCATGGGAAGCGTGACCTTCCCACGCCAAAAAACGATGGACCTACTGGAGTCTCAGGGTTCGGTCTCTTGTGGAAGGTTTCCTGTGGACTGGCCTCCACTGTAATTTTTAGCACTCTGGAAAGGGGACCTCCGAGAGAGCAGCCAAGGGAGGACACAGCAGCCCGACCCTGATGACTGGCGTTTGCTAAACGGCCCTGGGCGTTCACTGAACAGCCCTGCCTCGCTTGGATTCCTTCCCGGGGTGCGTTGGTTACCGCGGACGTGAGAAGTTAGCGCGAAAACGAAGCATAACGTTGGATTTCCGCCGCTCAGGGAAACTCAATGCATCCGGGCCACGACAGCATGGGGCTCAAAAGCCTGCACTTCTGGTTCGCGTTCATTTTTTACGTTTTCGGCCACGGCCGCCGATCGTGCCCAGCTTGGAACCTGCGGACTTCGAATTGCGAAATTCCAACGTTACGAGTTAGTTTCGCGTTAATCGTTTCCATCCGCGGTCGATGGCTTCGCTTGTCGGGGTGCTTATTATGGGGGTGTTTTTTTCTTCAGTTCTCTAGGCAGGTCGATGGCGAGCAGTCCGTGCGGTGTCAGGAGGCCAGGACCCAGTTCGGTCCGATCGAGCCGATTCGATTCCAGTAGGCCTGACCCGATTCGACTCTGATCAGAAATCTAGACTATCCGATGCGACCCGGCGGTGACACGGTGCTGTTGTGCATTTTTGCGTTGCCGATCCGATTCGATTCGGACTCTCTGTGCCGATGCAGGCCGATCCGACTCACGTTCTGGTCCGATCCGATTTCCCGATTCGGGGGATTTGCCTTCGGGGAGAATCCCCCACCATAACTTAGATGATTGCCTCCCCCGTGGTTTCGTTGGAGCGTTGCTTCTCCCCCTCCCTCGCCCTC
>CAUYUJ010000080.1:82500-85000 GCA_963575745.1 Prorocentrum cordatum | reverse complement strand
AGCGCAATCAAGTCTTAAGTCGGGCATGTCCCTCTACAGGAGGAATATTCCAAAATAGTCAAAAAATTCTAGACGCTTCGCGTAACCCCACCAGCCCATCCAGAAACGATGCCCAGAGGAAGTGCCTCGATCAGGGAAGTGGGCAGCACACAAAGGAAGGGTACCCCAGTGGAGGCCGGTTGGAGCGTCTCTTAGGGGCCTCTTGGCGGTCCCGGACGCCTCTTAGAGCGTCTTGGGTGTTTTGGAGAGCTTCTTGGGGCCTCTTGGGGGTCTCTTGGGGGCCTCTTGGAGGCCTCTGGGGCGCTTGTTGGGGCCTCCTGGGGCCTCATGGGCGCCTCGTGGGGCCCTCTTGAAGCGCTCTTGGGAGCCTTCAGAGCGCTCTTGGAGCCCTCTTGGGCCATCTTGGAGTCATCTTGAAGCCTCGGATGGCCATCGGAAGCGAAAAGGCGAGAAAGCCCAAAATGTTGATTTTCCGAAGGTTTTGGAAGGATTTTGGCCTCTTCGGGGCCTCCTGGGGGAGCTCTTTGGCCACTTGGAGCCGTCCTGAAGCGGTCTTGGGGCCTCTTGGAGCATCGTGGGAGCCATCTTGAGGCATCTTGGGATATCTTGAGCCATCTTGGAGGTCATCTTGGGCTCTCCCAGGCGCTCTTGGAGTCATCTGAAGCAGTGCCACCCCCCCCAGGAGGCCCAAATGTGGCCAAAACCTTAGTAAAATCAATGATTTGGGCATTCTCGCCGAGGCCTCTTGGAGCGTCTTGGGTGCCTCTGGGGGGTCTCTTGGGGCCTCGTGGGGGTCTCTTGGGAGCCTCTTGGGGGCATCCTGGGGGCCTCTTGGGAGCTTCTTGGGACCACATGGGGCCATCTTGGGGCCATCTCGGGGCCTCTTGGGGCATCCTGGGGGCCTCTTGCGGTCATCGTGGAGGAAATCGATGAAAGAAGAGGGGAGCTCTAATTAGCGCTGCCCCTTCAGAAGGCCAAAATGGGGCCACAACCATAGTAAAATCAATGATTTTGGCTTCCTCGCCGAGGCCGTTTTGGACGCTCTGACCGCTCCCCGCCCCTCCTGTCCAGGTCAGTGGGGAGGGGGTAGGGGGAGGGGTAAACCCCTCCCCGAAGGGGAAGAGGGAGGGGTGGAAAGGAAACGCCCTAAACCACCGACGCCCAGAGGGCTGGTGGGATTATTGGGGGACGATTTTTTGTTAGTATGTTTGAATAGTTATTTGGAGTATGTTTGGAGCATTTGTCATTGTTCGCCCAACATCCCCTTGTAGGGGGACACACCCGACCTGAATCAAGTCTGCCTGTGGGTGTCGCCACATCCCCTGTCACTGTGACCCAGAGCTCCACGCCATCGCCCCTCAAAATCGGAGGTTGACAGACCTCCTACCCTGACACGTCGATTAGTGAATCGGCCGTTTTCGGTTCGCGAGAGGGCATCGCGGCCGTCATTTTTGCGGGTCCAGGTCCGTCGGCTTGGGTCTTAGGCCGTTTTCACCAAAGGGTAGTTCACTAAAGGGAGGCTTGTCCACCACCGACAAAATGTTATGGCCAGAGGCTCCCAGGCTTCTCGGCGCCCCCCCCCGTTCAAGCAGTGGCAAAGCGTCTTGGCGCGCCTGCAGCCCTACCAAACAATGTTCTAAGAACCGTTTGTGGTTTCTACGACATTTTCTCAGAACATTTCTGGCGGAGTCTGTCTTGTCTTATCACATCGGGTCTATGTTCTAAGAGCATGGCTCTTGTTCTCAGAACATTTCTGGGTCCTGAGAACACGTCGTGCTAGGGCTATCGGAACACGGGGACGGTCGGTCTCTGCTCAACCCGTCGGCGCGGCCTCGGGCGCGGCCTCGGAGGGCGACTCCTCCGCGGGCGGCGCGCGCTCGGGGACGGGCCCGGGCCCGGGGGCGGGCCCTGAACCCGGGGGGGTCTTCGCGGAAGGGGGGGGGGGTCATCCCAGGGTGCAGGATGTTCCGGCCTGCTCTCTAGCCTGGATCCCCAGGAAGAATTCAGGAGGGGAAAAAACACACAGACACAAGTCATCGTCGATCCCCAGGAAACAATTTGAAAATATGGGAAGTTGGGCGGAAGACAGAAACCCAGAAAATATGGGAAAATCTGGGGAATCCTGTTATTTGTGTGTATCTATCTGTGTGTCCGAGGGCCCCTTCAATAATGTCGAGCACCAAGAGAAAGTGCCGAAGCTGGAGGGTGTTCGCGCGTCGGGCCCTGGGAGGCACTCGTTCGACACGGTCTCGACACTGCTTCGACCATTTTCCGGGTGCTCGGACTTATTCAATCGCTTCGCTCATTCCGCCGGCCCTCGAGCGCTCTATGGGGCCTCTTTGAAGCCTCTTGGGGGCCTCTTTGGGGCCTCCTAGGGGCCTCTTGGGGGCCACTTATTTCTGGGATGAAGTCCTTAAGTACGATGGGAACATCAGAACCCAAGGTGGGGATACGGAACGAGCCCAGCTGGATGCTCACATCTCTTTTCTCCAGGGGGGCA